>OX439384.1:1947519-2361939 GCA_949319315.1 Zelleria hepariella | reverse complement strand
AGTCAAATAAGTTCCTTTTAAAAGCATATTTTACTGTAGTTACGGCTGCCGCACTAAAGTTTTGAGCTTCGTTGGTATTAAAACCATTCGTTTTATTAATAATTTCCTGAAGTTTATTAATCCAGACACAAAAATTATGTAAATAAAAGAATGTTTTTTTTTCCGGGTGCATTCTGAACTTTTACCATATAATATAAAAATTTCTAAGAGATAAAAAATGAAATTTGTAATATCGTTTGAAAAAATGTATTTAACAAACCAAAACATAACTATCTATTTGATAAAACAGAAGCGAAACATTTTTTTTATTTACTGGTATTATAAAATAAATATGTGTACACAATATTGAAAAGACTATAAGAAGAAACCGCGTTTCTGAATGTTCTATTCCGTGTCTTTGCCTTTTTAAAAGATGCTTATGCCCCATTTACATTCACAGTTTTGTATAGAGAATGGGCACGAACAATCACTTTCGCTGAAGTACGCGTGTAAACGAACTATGAATGAGGTTCTTTTTTCTGCCGGGACTTGGCATCTTCTTAAACGGCCAGTGTTTTTTTCTTTTTCAACACCATAGGGCGCGGGAAAGACTGTCCCGGCGTCACGTTCAAATTTCGAAGCGCACAAAAATTCAGATAGTTTAAATCCGGCCTTTACACGATCGTAAGTTACTAGTAACAGCAAACTTTCCGAGCGTGGGAGATGAAAACGTTATTTATGGCGCGCGCGAACCCTGCCCGCAGCGGGCGCTAGGCACCTGACTCACTTTTAACTCCGCCCGCTGCGGGCCTCTCGGCACTTCACAGGCTAAATCTCCGAAAGTATATCACTTGTGCAATTTTTTGTAAGAGTGTTTTCGTTTTTAATATTATGTTTCTGCCTTTTAAGACATTTTCAAAATTGGTTGCTAAAACGCGATTTTGTAAAGATGGCGGACTTTATTGGATGGCTTTTGACAGCCACATCCCGGTTCTTGTATGGCCAAGCCTATGAGCGGAGCGCCATCTACCGAGGGCTTTGAATTCAGCTCTTAACAGTCAGTTGAAGACGAGCCATTCAGAGAAATCACGTAAATAATAGTTTGACTAATTGACCGCCATAGAGTACTTAAACAGATTTTATTTATTGTTGCAAAATGCTCAAAATGCTCGGCACCAAGGGTGTCTGCAAACGTTAATAAACGTGGTTTTATTTAATTAATTTAAAAAGTTGTGGGTTTTTATTGCAAAACGTATCATTTTGGGGAATTTTTTAAACCAATTTGGGGATATTTGAAAAATCACATCTGGCAACCCTGTATGTTTGTTTACGAATTTTAGGATTTTAATTTGCCAAAATAAAACAGTGAAACTGTAATGAAATACGGTGCGGTGAGTTCGATTACAATTAAATGAACGGTTTTACCTAGTGCCTACTAATTACTCAAAACTACAACCTACAAATCACGTTTTTTACAGAACTTCGGAGACGCTCTAACTCCCGACAAACTGAAAGATTTGTTGAGTAGGAGGCGAAAAGAAGGCCAGCCAAGAGACGTAAAGGAAATGGACTACTAATACATAATCTGATGTCTGCAGACCTGCCAGTAGACATACCCTATCGCCGACCAATGATAACCAGAATTATACCGTATTTGGAGTTGAACAGTTGAGCAGTCCCCCCATGATGACAGGTTAGTAGGTACCTACCAATGATTAACAGCTTGCATGCATTCTATGTAAGAATATCGTAATGTATGGATCCCGTGGCATCTCCACTCACACTTGTCGAGTGGAAGTAACTGCACAGATGCTGTATTGCCTGGGACATGTTTGAGATGGAGTAGGCTTGCATGTCAGACTTGTAAGCTCGAGGTACACCGTCCGCTGGATGGACGGATATTATGACCAAAGCAGAAAAACTAGAATAATCCGCATCGCGGGTGATAGAACTCAATAGAGAGTTCGGCTCTCCTGGATGCCCATGGAGGCTTATGCCAAACGCCTCTGCCAAGCCTTACCACGACCACCAGTGCATTATTATTTATTTGGTTTCAGATTTAGCCGGAGGATCAAAATGAACGATGATGTTACAACAAAATCACTGCGATGAAGAACGCCAGAGCGCTAGCTGGGACAGATGGTATTTTCAGTAGAAGCCATTTGGGAGAGTGGTTAAACTTAGCATTTAACTTTTTGTATGCATTGAATAATGTTGATAATAAAAAGAACTATTTTAAACTACAACAATAATTATATTTGTTTCATTTTAGTTTATTCAGTACTACTAAGGCATTTGACTCTAAGTTATGAGATGATTTATAGTGCTCTAGTGGTGTCCAGTGGCACCTTCACTAACACTGGATGGAGAGGACCACTCGAACGTTGTAGTGCCTGGGATATTGAACTTTCAGTACGTAGGTACAGTCGGGCACAGTCTATGATAGGTAGGTAAGTACCCCATGGCTCCTAGCGTGTGGCCGACTGTGCCTATCTCAGGATAAAGTAGTAAGTAAGTTGTAGAATGGAAAATGTCCAGAATACAAGCAGTGAATTGCACTATTAGGACGGCTGTTAGGGCAGCTAAGGTCTCTCAGTTGCATCTATCCTCTCAATTCCTTGTTTGATTGTGAGTCAACACCCAGCTGTGAGGTAGAACGAGGGAGGTGATGGATGATGATCGCTGATGGTTACTTAACAAGTAATCAGCATCACTTGTATTATATGCTCTTTGGTATAACCGTGAAACCTCAATAGATTTCAGTAAATGTTTTTTTCATTCTAAACTAGATGGCGCTGCTAGTTAACAAATAAAAATTAGTTTTTCTCGTTTTAAAAACACGGAACACTTTTCGACACTATAAAATAAAAGTTTTGTCACTGTTCGATGTCGAAATTTAAAGAAATAAGTTCCCAAGTATTAAATTGTTATTTCTATTCAAAACTAGATGTCGCTCCTATTTACACAAAAAAGCATTTTTCTTCGTTTTAGAAACAAGAAACACGTTTCGACTCCTATTATTGAAGATTTTATCACTGTACAATGACGAAATTAAAAGAAACCAATAGTAAATCCACAAAAAATGCGTGCAAAAGTTACTATTTTTTCATTGCGTAAAGGCAATGTGCAACGCGCAATGCGCTCCCGCATAGAATCCAATCGAGACGTTCGAGAGTGCCGATTTACAAACTTTTCTATGGAGATTTGCAATTTTTACTCTGTGATTCGGAATGGAAACGAATTGATGTTATTCCAATGGCTACTAGAGTACCAAATAATGGAAACAAGTTATGAAAGAGGTTGTAAGAGAATCTTTGTGTTTCAAGGGTAGAGCCACTGGTTAGTTTTTTACAGAATGTTTTTGGTGGGATTTCACTTCTTTTTGTAGAAACGAGGGCATATTGATTAATTTTGTTAGATTTTCTTATTTGACACAGTTTTTTAATTTGTGTAATGTTCGAGTAGAATACAGTTAATCGTCCGACTATTTCTTCTTGTTGAACTAGCGAGCGAAGCGAGCGAAGTTCTCCGAATCTGCTGGAACAATCCGGCGTTTGTATGTATGTATGTTTGTATTTATGAACGTTTGTTCGACGATAACTTGAGTAAATTTGGTCGGATTGTTATGAAATTTAATAGGCGGGTAAACTAAATTAAAAGAATTTTCAAGTTCGAACATGAGCCAAATCGGTTGATGGGTTGCCGAGATATGGGGTTGTATAGTTTAAATGCAAAGCGCGCGCGCGCCTGCGCGAATGGCGTAAGCAAAGTTATACATCTGTAACTGAGGTCGCGAGTTCATAGTTCGGAGCGAACCACTAGTGGGAAGCTATAGGCTAGATTAAATGAAGATTTGTGTCCCACTACGCTGGATTTTTGCAATGACAGTCGATTTTTTTATGTACCAATAGTAGAAGGGGCATTACCATAATATCTCTAATAAAGCTGATACCAGCTGAGGGTTCTTCATCAGATACTTCAGACCTTCGATTTTTTACATCAAATGAAGCGGCCCACCAAGTTGAATATTTTTTGTAAAGGCGGTATATGTCGATCTCTGATAGTTTAGTTGGGCTCTTATGTTTTCTAATCAGGGTCACCAGGTACCTACTCCAGATCTTCGATTATCCTAGTTTTTATAGTTTTCCCTTTATGTGGCCTCTAAACCCTAACTCTGTACCAAATTTCAGCTCTCTGAGTTTATGGGAAGTACTATTTCTATTTTGATGATCATGAGTGAGTGAGTGTGTGTCATATGCGAAACTTTGCTTTCGCTTAACTTCATAACTAAATGACCTACAGACTTGAAATTTTGGATTTTAAGTATGTGATTATAGCTTACCGGATGATGAAAATTTCTGCGTTCTGGTCTTATCCAGAGGTTCTCAAATAGGGGCCTGAAAATGCGGCGAAATGGTTCCAGTAAAGGATGGTACGGCAGTGTTTGCTTCGCGCTCGACCTGGCGGGGGCACTGCGTGCCCCCAGATATTTCTGCAACCCCTCGACGGATTTGGCTCATGTTCGAACTTAAAAATTATTTTAATTCCATTTACCCGCCTACCAAATTTCATTACGATCCGACCTTTATACTCAATTTATTTTCGAACGAACATTCATACATACAAACATACATACATACATACAAACATACATACTTACATACATACATACAAACATACAAACGCCCGCTCGCTTCGCTTGGTCGTTCAATAAAAAAAATAATAATATTAAAATTTGTTTATTTTTCATGCAAATTTGGATTATAAAATCAATTTTAAAATAACACTTACAAAAAACATTTCTGTGATAACTTTTTGTTTTTTCTAAAGCACTAACCCGTGCTAGGGAATAATTTAAACATTTATAATAAGTTGAAAAAATTCACTCGGGTATGCGGAAGGTTGCAGGTTCAAGTCCTGTCCCGAGTGAATTTTTTCAACTTATTATAAATGTTTTCTGTGATAAGTTGTTAAGTAGATGTCAGTGAAATGAGTCGGACTTCTAGCCCCCTAAACTAGGTAGAAACCTGTATCTTAGGGGCTAGTGTTCCAAGTAGTAGGACATTTCATGAGTAGGTGCGTGTGCAAGTGAAATTTACAATATTTAAAATACAGGGTGTTGTTTTGGTCAGTAACACCCGAGTCAGGGACGATAGTTTGAGCAACGCTTGAAACTAAAAATAAGATCTTTTTTTTCAAAAATGTTTTTGATTCATAAATCACCTTGTTCAAGTTGTCCTATAATAACCGCGACGTGCGGACACCCCCGCTTTCTCAAAGCGCGCTAGCCCTTTAGTACGGGTAGCCACAATTTAATTATTTTTGGGTATTTTTCACTGACATATTTTTATTTATTTTTTATTTTTTCTGGCTTCAGTGTCGTGTAAATAATCACCCCTGAGCCGGGTGTAACTTTACAAAACAACACCCTGTATATTAGCGAATTAGAATTCAATATATTTAAAAATCGAATCGGGATTCCATAGACGCTCCTCTTCCTGTTAAAACTCGATGAATTTGAATGTTTATTTTTCTCTGTTACAGCTGAGCATAGCAATCGAAGATGGATACCTAAAAGCCTACAACGGAAACTTTGAGCCTGTCATTATACACAGATTGGTCGACATCATAAGGTAGTAAGGTCGCTAATTAATTGTACACACGACAGCACGTTGACCTTTACACGCAAGCACTCTACTCGGTTATTTTAAGGGCGTACGTTACGGGCGACTTTACAAGAAAAGTGTACAACCTAACGTGCTGTCGTGTGTACCTAGGTACGGTCGGCCACAGCCACAGACACCCCATGGCAGCTCGACGCCAATCGAATAAATAGGGGTATGCTAGCGTGTGGCCGACTGTACCCGTGTTATACAAGGTGTTACAAAAGATGCTAACTCTTTTTGCAGGGTAATAGCACCCGGTGATAGGGATCACAACCTAAATATTTTTTTGCTCTATGACGTTCCTTTGATTTTTTTAATTAATAAAATGTGAACGCTGTGGCGGGAGAAAAGTATTTTTTTCAATGGCTTTCATCACGTTTTAACAACTCAAACCTATGCAAATGCTAGGTGCATTTGCACCTACACCACGAACAAAAAAGTTGTGAAAAATTTTCAATTTTGAGGTTATAAAATAAAAATTGTTTTTTTCAACTTTTTTTTATAGAATTGACATCCTGTTGACCAGTAGGTTACACCCTTTAAAAAGAGTTAGGATGTTTTGTAACACGTTGTATGTGACGTAGTAGTTGTAGGGACAAAGCGGTACAATGTCCCGGGGACCCCTCGGACCCTGAGACCAAACCGTAGGTACAAATTCACCCAGCTTGCATAGCGCTAAGTGCGATGATCTAATCAAAAACTATAGGTTCTTATTTGGAAAACCCTGTATACCTATCTATACAGGGTGTTGTTTTGTAAAGTGACACCCGACTCAGGGGTGATTATTTACACCATACCTACTGATGCCAAAAAATTGTAAAAATATGTCAGAGAAAAATACCCAAAAAACATTCAACTGCGTGGCCTCCCGTACTACTTATTATTAAAATTTATACTAACGCTAGGCGCGCCACACACATCGCGCGCGCGCTTTGAGAAAGCGGGGGTGTCCACACGTCGCGGTTATTATTGAACAACTTGAACAAGGTAATTTGTCCACCAAAAAAATGTTAGGACACCCCCCCGCCTTCTCAAAGCTCGCGCGCTTTGTGGTGCCCGATAGTGCGAGTGCGTATTATATTCTCTTTGAGTGCGGCCGCCCGGCCGCAAGCATTAGTGTAAATAGTAAGGGAGGCCACTATTAAATGATTTTTGGGTATTTTCACAGATTTTTTTATATTTCTTAAAATACAAGGTGTTACAAAAGTACCTAACTCTTTTTACAGGGTGTAACCTACTGGTCAACAGGATGTCAAATCTGTAAAAAAAAGTTAAAAAAACAATTTTTATTTTATAACCTCAAAATTTAAAAATTTTCATAACTTTTTTGTTTTTGTTATTAGCTCAAATTTACAAATATGTTTGTGCGTGTAGGTGCATTTACATAGCTTTGAGTTGTTAAAACATTGTGAAAGTCAATGGAAACCATATTTAAAAAATATTTTTCTTCCGCCACATCGTTCATATTTTATTAATTTAAAAATTATCGGAACGTCATAGAGCAATAAAAATATTTAGGTTGTGATCCCTATCACCGGGTGCTATTACCCTGTAAAAAGAGTTAGGTACTTTTGTAACACCTTGTATATTTATTTGCTTCAGTATCGTGTAAATAATCCCCCTGAGTCGGGTGTCGCTTTACAAGATAAAACCTTGTATACAGGGTGTAAAAGACCGCCAACAGACCCGAAAGCCACGCATACTAGACAGTACCGGTCATTCCTGAGAAAAGCGTTCTTCGCTGAGATCGGTGGCTTTTATTTTTTTTCAAGATAGGTGAAAACGAAAAATACACCGTAAAAGATGGCTTAAAAACTAGTTAATATGTCGATGAGGCAAACCTGTAGGCTTTATAGATTAATGAAAAAAAAATCTTCTTTTTTGACAAGCCACCGATCACAGCAAAAATGCCACCGATCTCAGATAGTGTCTAAAATTATTATAAACAGTAATTACAGTGAATAATAAACGTTTTTTCTAAATTTAAACGTCACTCATGAACTGACACAGATAAAAGGGGGTTAAATTAAGCAAAAAATTTCTATTAAACAACATAAAAATTATCAAAAAAATCATATCTTTATTTTCATAAAATCATTGTAAAAGATCAATTCCTAAGCTAAACATGCAAAATTATAGTCAACAAGCCTTCGCATCTATTTATACAGCGTCCAGTGGCACCTTCACTTACATTAGATGGGTGAAGAGACCAGTCGGCGCTGCAGTATCTGGGACATTGTTTTAGATGGAGTAGGCTTGCCCAGCACCTATACCATCCTAACAGCTTGGTCGGCCTAGCCCACAAGAGAAGTCATTACGTGTGGAGCCAACTAAGTTGCGGGTTTCATCACGATGTTTTTCCTCACATTAGGGAGGGGTTTAGCTACTTCTAATTTACAAATTTATGTAACTTTGAAAAGAAACAAAGTCATGTTACATGCCTGCGCTGGGAATCGAACCTGGTTCTCTCGCATCGGTGACCAATGCTCTATTATATTTGTGACTGTAATAATTATACACTAAAATTGTCTGTCTATACGGATTTTGCTTTTTATTTGCGTGAAATTACATTTCCTTGCAAAAAACAGTAAGTTAATAGCTTAAATGAAGTCTAAACTTTAGTCCATAGAAACAAACTGATAAATTTTGAATTAGTCATAGCATCTCGTTCGGTGTGGTATCTAAAGAATCTGTGAAATTGATACAATATGTTGAAAACTTCTTTGAGATCCTTGGCTAATAACTGAGATCGGTGGCTTAAATCCACCGATCTCAGTGCCACCGATCTCAGAAATAACTAAAATGTAGCTATTTCTCTTAAACTATAGAACCAATCGTATTTATTTTTACGACAATACCTACTCAGGGATATACGCATTCATGTACTTAGGACAGTTTAGTGTAGTCTTGTTTACTATACTAGCAAAACGTGCCACCACTTTCAGCTACCTTACCGAACCAAAGTTAAAAAAAAGTCAAGAACTTACGTAAAAGTTTAGGCATGAAAGATAGCGACACATACGAACCATAATAGTTGACAAGGACCATTTGACGATATTTTGCACCAGTAACTAGAAACTTGCCGCGTATTTAAGCTTGTATAAAAACATACTTTCGTTGCACGATTTAAACTTTGCTCGACGCGTGACATTTCTAGGAATGTCTACAGACACAAGAGTTTTCATTCTAATAGAATGCTGGATATACGATTGGATAGAGGCACTCATTGGGCATTTAGAAAGGTATAAATTAGCATAGTAGTGGGCACATGAGTAAAACCACAAACAAAAACATACCAGGCCCACACGCGTGTGACATGCAAAATACTCGCAAAATCACCCATTTTTTGACCTTCAAAGGGATATTTAGGCTATTTCCTCTATAAAATATTATTTTTATTTGATATGCCTCAATGGACCGTTAGTTAAGTAGACGATTAAGTGCTAATTTAGTACTGTATGATGTATAGTTTACTAGATACTAGGGTGTGACCAAAAAAATCGACCTCTCAAAGAATGACCCGTGTATACTAGTAGACACCAAAACAAATTACTTTTTCGATAAATTAATGCTGGGAAATGATTTTGGTGTTTTTAAAAATATTTTATCACGCAATGGACGTGTAACGCAGAGAAGTCATATTGCGCAAGTGTAGGTATCAGTTATGTGCTCTTTGGTATCAGTTTATGTTACTTAAGCTTGAAGTGCCGATGTTTAGAATACATTGCGGGTTGCAATTTTAACGTCGTTTTTTGTAAGAATATATTCATAATTTTGATATGGCTTCTTGAGACGGTATGTTAAGAACTAGATACTGAATAGGTACATTTCAGCAAAAAAAAAGTTTTGAAAAGTCCGACTTTGAACCTCATTATCTCGGAAACCGTTGATTTCCCAGGCATAGTTCCTTTGGCAAAAATGTTCCTTACGATGAGGACAATACGTGGTTTCCCGCTTTGTTGGCGGTCTTTTAACACCCTGTCTCACCCTATCACCAAAAGTAACTTGAATTTTCAGGGCCAGCCAAGTGCCAGGGAGATCTGACGAGCTGTTCTACATACTTCTCAACGAGAAGGAAGGGCTGCTCAACTGCTTCCTCTTCAAGGCCAACTCAGTGCGAGAGGTAGGTCCTGACATCACAAGAACAACATGTTACAAAATGTTAGTTGTGCCGTTGTGGCTAGGTTTTCACAGTTTTTTACATTTTGTAGCTAAACTGAGCTATTTTTGTTCAAGTGATTTTTCGTTCGCGGCAATAACATAGTATTCTTTTTATTATTGTAAACAACAGAACAACAATAATTCAGCCGAATGTGTGTTCTGGTCTACGAAGCAGTAGCATTGCCCAAAAAACTTGTTCATGACCAGAACACATAATCGGCTGAATATTTTTATTATTGTTGTTCTGTTGTTTACAATAATAAAAAGAATACTATGTTATTGAGTTGCCGCGAACGAAAATAGCTCAAATAAATGTAAAAAATGTTATAAAAATGTTTTAATAAATAACAGTTTAAAAAAACACGCTTTTATAGCTAACCGAACTAAAAAGTAGAAAATAATGTTTAATTACAAAGAGTTTAAAATTATAATAAAATTTTAGTTATTAACAGAATAATACAATTTAGAGTAAAAAGCGTGGGGTGCTTGATATACATATATTATTAACTTTTACAATCATTCTATTGGCAAGTATCTATGAGATGCACCCCACGCTTTTTTTATTCTGAATTGTATTTTCTGTTAATAACTTAAATTTTATTACAATTTTAAACTCTTTGTAATTAAACATTATTTTCTACTTTTTAGTTCGGTTAGCTATAAAAGCGTGTTTTTTTTTAGTTTTTTTAAACTGTTATTTATTTTTTATTTTAGTAAATTTCTGACATTTCTAGTACTCAAACCTCAGTTGGCTCCTTAGAGTCTTTTAATCCCTACATGAAAGAGAATCGATTGACATAAAATTTTTTTTTCGTATTTTAGCATTTTTTTGCTGACCTTAATTTTTTTTCCAAAATCTGTGAATGCAGTTCATAATATCTCAAAAGTTATGGAAGGTCTCCTAAGAACGTTTTCCTGTAACTATAACGGTTAAGGTACCTGCCCTTACTGCCCCGTCTCAAAAATCCACCCTGTATAATGGCACTTTAGGGGTATAATGGGAAACTGTTATCAAATTATTGCGTTGTCGTTGGTCCTTGATACGTATGCAGAGTTTTAAATTAATCAGACTTCTGGAAATTGGTAAAAATGATGCTCAAAGATTCCGTTACATACCTACATACATAAAGGCCAAGCTTATAAAAGCGTGTTAAAAATAAAAGTTTAGCTACAAAATGTAAAAAACTGTGAAAATTTAGAATTTTCCGCCACGTTGCTATCGTTTAGGATGGACTTCAAAACTAGCGTTGTCTCGCTTTGATTGTATAATTAGAGCGAGAGAGCGAGTGTTTTGAAGGTTATTTTTTATATTTTAGAAACAGTTATTTTTTTAATGCCTGCCTATACTATATATTTTTTTAATTTCCATAAGTCAGAGGTCACGCACCTCGCTCACCGCGTCTATTTTAATATCCTCAAGAAAAACGCTTCCGCTATTTAGGTACAGTCGGCCACACGCTAGGATACCCCTTTTTGTTCGATTAGCGCCCTTACGCCGCGCGCGGTAAGACTGGCCATGGGGTATCTGTGACTGTGGCCGACCGTACCTACTTACGTATATCTTACTCGTATGCCTAAGTTGCGATATTATGTTGGTTTGTTTAGGTACCTGTGTTACGTCATAATAATATTATTAATAATACAAAAAAGTAATAATACAAAATTAACAAATAAAATAAATACACTGGTGAAAAGATACCTACCTACACTGTTATTAAGCTATTGCACTGATTTACTGTCCCTTGAGCCGTTCACCATTTTATGGGACCACATGGGATGGGAAGTTTGTACGTTACAGTTTCAAACAAAAAAATAATCATCAAAATCGGTTCTCGTAGAAAAAAAGTGAAATCAGTACAGGATATCAAACTTCATTAAATCGACTAAAAATAAAATTAAAATAATTCAAAAAAACATGCATTACTGCACCAGCGCGGCAACCTTTTGAGGTAACAAACATAAAATAGTTATTTGTTATGCAAGAATGCAAAATTATTGTTTGCGGCGAGTGCTTGTATTGAAAACCGAGCTAGCGAAGGTTTCTAAAATTGAGCCACGAGCGTAGCGAGTGGTTCAAAAAAAGAAACCTGAGCGTAGCGAGGTATTCAGAAGCACGAGACGCAAATAATAATTTTGCATTCTTGCATAACAAATAACTATTTTATGTTTGTTACCCAGACACAAAAATAATGTAAATAAAAGAATGTTTTTTTTTTTCCGGGTGCATTCTGAACTTTTACCATATAAATTAAAAATTTATAGGAGATAAAAAATGAAATTAGTAATATCGTTTGAAAAAATGTATTTAACAAACCAAAACATAATTATTTATTTGATAAAACAGAAGCGAAGCATTTTTTTTATTTACTGGTATTAATAATAAATATAGTGTACAAAATATTGAAAAAACCTGAAAGAAGAAACCGCGTTTCTGAATGTTCTATTCCGTGACTTTACCTTTTTAAAAGATCCTTATGCCCCATTTACATTCACAGTTTTGTATAGAGAATGGGCACGAACAATCACTTTCGCTGAAGTACGCGTGTAAATGAACTATGAATGAGGATCTTTTTTCCGTCGGGATCTGGCATCTACTTAAACGGCCAGTGTTTTTTTCTTTTTCAACACCATAGGGCGCAGGAAAGACTTGTCCGGCGCCGCGTTCAAATTTCGAAGCGCACTAAAATGCAGATAGTTTAAATCCGGCCTTTACACGATCGTAAGTTACTAGTAACAGCAAACTTTCCGAGCGTGGGAGATGAAATAGTTATTTGTTATGCAAGAATGCAAAATTATTGTTTGCGGCGAGTGCTTGTATTGAAAACCGAGCTAGCGAAGGTTTCTAAAATTGAGCCACGAGCGTAGCGAGTGGTTCAAAAAAGAAACCTGAGCGTAGCGAGGTATTCAGAAGCACGAGAAGCAAATAATATTGCATTCGTGCGAAACACAAAACTTTTCACCTCACAGAAGCGAGGAAATGATTTTGTTAGCCAAGCGGGAAAAACTCTATAGACAACTACTTACAGGCGAAACAGGTGAGTCAAATAAGTTTCTTTTAAAAGCATATTTTACTGTAGTTACGGCTGCCGCACTAAAATTTTGAGCTTCGTTGGTATTAAAACCATTCGTTTTATTAATAATTTCCTGAAGTTTACTTATCCAGACACAAAAATAATGTAAATAAAAGAATGTTTTTTTTTCCGGGTGCATTCTGAACTTTTACCATATAAATTAAAAATTTATAGGAGATAAAAAATGAAATTAGTAATATCGTTTGAAAAAATGTATTTAACAAACCAAAACATAATTATTTATTTGATAAAACAGAAGCGAAGCATTTTTTTTATTTACTGGTATTAATAATAAATATAGTGTACAAAATATTGAAAAAACCTGAAAGAAGAAACCGCGTTTCTGAATGTTCTATTCCGTGACTTTACCTTTTTAAAAGATCCTTATGCCCCATTTACATTCACAGTTTTGTATAGAGAATGGGCACGAACAATCACTTTCGCTGAAGTACGCGTGTAAATGAACTATGAATGAGGATCTTTTTTCCGTCGGGATCTGGCATCTACTTAAACGGCCAGTGTTTTTTTCTTTTTCAACACCATAGGGCGCGGGAAAGACTTTCCCGGCGCCGCGTTCAAATTTCGAAGCGCGATAAAATGCAGATAGTTTAAATCCGGCCTTTACACGATCGTAAGTTACTAGTAACAGCAAACTTTCCGAGCGTGGGGGATGAAAAATAAATTAAAACACCTACCTCGTCCTTTTTGCAGTCGGTAAAAAAAAACTGCCTTTGCAGCGTCCATTGAACTTCAGTGGCACATTCACTCACACTCACACCACACTAGATGTTCGCTCGTTGCTTGTAATTGTTGTCATATTAACTAGTGGTTCGCCCCGAACTATGAACTCGCGACCCCATAACTCAGCAACCCCTCGACCGATTTGGC
This sequence comes from Zelleria hepariella, assembly GCA_949319315.1. NCBI lineage: Eukaryota > Metazoa > Arthropoda > Insecta > Lepidoptera > Yponomeutidae > Zelleria > Zelleria hepariella. The sequence continues at coordinate 2,348,174 of OX439384.1, read as the reverse complement.
TCATGTTCGAACTTAAAATGTATGTATGTATGTTTGTATGTATGTTCGTTCGACGACAACTTGAGTAAATTTCGGATTGTCATGAAATTTGGTAGGCAGGTAAATGAGGCAAAGAGAATTTTTAAGTTCGAACATGAGCCAAATCGGTTGAAGGGTTGCTGAGATATGGGGTCACGAGTTCGAAGTTCGGGGCGAACCACTAGCATTTCTAATCGCGAAAAACTTCTCCACTTTATTTTGTACGGGGGAAGGTTTTTGACGATATTTCTAGCACTCAAACACAGTTGGCTACTCTTTTGATCCTTACACAATCTATCTATCTATCTGGGGCCACGCTAATGGCTCCGCCAAGAAGAGTAGCGAAGCTCAAGGGGGCACTACTACCTTTTCTCGAAGCGCTTCGTTGTTTTTTTGAACCCTCATAAATTGGGTTTGGATTATACCACATTAAGGCTGGAAGATAGCAGCGTGGCGGGAAATTCAAAATTTTCACAGTTTTTTACATTTTGTAGCTAAACTGAGCTATTTTTGTTCAGCGATTTTTCGTTCGCGGTAATAAAACAGTATTATTTTCATTCTTGTAAATAACAGAACAACAATAATTCAGCCGATTATGACTGTGTTCTGGTCTACGACAAGTTTTTTGGGCAGTGCCACTGCTTCGTCTCAGCTATAGCTCAGTTTAGCTACAAAATGTAAAAGACTGTGAAAATTTTGAATTTCTCGCCACGTTGCTAACGTCCACCCTTAAACAAATTCTCGGGAAATGATGTCTAGGTCGATGTCATTCAATTACACATTAAAAAAAATGGTATTTTAGCATTTTTTTCGCTGATGTCATGTTACCTAAGTTACCTAAGATAAGATGTTTATCTGCCGGTTTCTGAATTGAATTGAAAATTCGCTAAGCAAAAAGCGTGTCAGAACGATAGTAAAGTATTTGCTTAGCAAAATTCTCAATTCAGAAAGTTGTTCTGAGTTGAGAATTTTAACTAAGCACATAGGTACTTACGTATCGCTCTGTCACGCTCTTTTGTGAGAAATCTGCAGAGACAGGACGATACTTACCCATTTGCTTAGCAAAATTCTCAACTCAGAAACCGGGCCTATGTTATGCCTATACTCATCTTATTTCTATGTTTATTAATACAAAGTTAGGTACCTACGTTTACATATTAGGTACCTTCTTTTCTTATTTTGTTTTAAATATACAGGGTGGTCAACATCGCAAAGCCACTAACAATTTTTTGCCACACTCTCTGCAATGATTATTGCTAGTAATAACATAGCACACTGTTGACGTAACACCTGACGCGAAATAATGATGGATGCAAAGTCTGTCATCTTTGTAGGCAGACCATAATTTATGAAATTATTAAAAAACTTTGCCCGCGACTTCGTCCGCGCAGACTTAGTTTTTTTCCCGCTATCACAATAAAAAAAATGGGAAATTATAAGTCAAGCCACAAAGTTTTTTTGGCCACGTGATCAAACTTCTCATTTTATAAGTAAGCCACGGGAAAATAAGGTAGCTTCTAATAAACTAATTCGTCTTTTTTACATCGCCAACTCCAAAGAAAGCATCAAGTAAAGTTCAACAATTATTTAACTTGTCCACTGATTTATCAAATTTTATATGGGTATTTCGATGGTTTCCTAGATGATTTAAAAATATAATTGGACCCCGTAGGTGGCATTGGGTTGAAATTTTGTAGGTATGTGTATTTCCATGGTTTCGTGTCTGTGAATGTGTGTATGCGGGTTCAAATCCTGTAGAGTAGATATCCAGTATGAAATGAATTTTCGAAATCCCGCCCCTAAGAGGATAAAACGGGCTACCAAACTTTGTAGAGGAAAAATATTTTTTTGTCGATTGCTAGCTTTTTCCCTGACTGACGGGGGAAAAATAGAGCTGCAACCTTTTATCTTAGTCACCGCGGACGAAGTCGCGGGCGAAAAGCTAGTTAATAATAAATAGTTAATAATAGTTAATAATAAAAAATAAATAACTTTTATTCCAGACCATATTACTTTTTATTTTAAAAGTTAACTTTTTTTTTGTTTTTATTTCGTGGTAATAAATCATTTCTAAATCTTTCTCTAAAATATTTTTATTTTTATTACTTATCGATTTAAAAAAAAGCCATATTACACTCAGTCTCGGTGAAGTTGAAAAATGGGAAATATTGACCTGTTTTTTTTTTTTAATAAACGGAATAGGTTTTTTTGCGTTCCGATTCTATTGTTGGTTTATAACGTCTTTATGATGGGTCAGCTAAATAAGTGATGATTTAAAATACATAATGCTTATAATCGCTGGTGATCCTACACCTTAAAGGTAACATTGAATATCAAGTCAATGTAATGATTAATCGTGACGTTTTCAGTTTCAGGACCTTGACGTTGAATTTATATTTAGAACTTCATTCGCATAAAACTAACGTATTCCGTCTTGACCAGTCGATTTGTGTTTATACATTTTTAACACGCCTTTTAAATTATTTTCGTGACAAATATAACCGATAGAAGTAAAAAAATCGATTATATTATTTTAAAAAAAGCCTTATTTTTATGACAAAATAATGCAAGTAAAGAATTGTTTTTTTATTTAAAAAAAAAAACAATTCAGCAATAAAGAAAAAGTGCCAAAGATAAGTTTTTTTGGAAACGTTGATACCATAGTTAACATGGTAGGTACCTGCGCCTATTTTAGTGAAGTGATTAAAAAGTGATTCAATACGGAATGCATGTCAGATACTTAGGTTCTTAATTAAAAACCGATTAGGGTTATGTCACCAGTTGTGCAACAACTTTGTGGTGATTAAAAAATATTTCTTTCTTAGAATATTAATATCTACATATCTTTATCCAAATATCTGTATCAAATATAAATTGAGTTAAAAAAACACATAAATGTATTATAGTGTATTTATAAATATAAAAAAAACAATTACCTACACAATATAAAATTGTGACAAAAAGTCCAAAATATTAGTATTTGAAACAAAACAAAAAAAAAACAGGTTGACAATAAAAAAAAAACTGTATCAAATCACAAACTAAACAGACGGATATCTAAAACCACAACAAAATCAACGCCCCGGAAAAACAAGTGGCAAAGTTACAAAAACAACAAAGTTCTGACAAAATTCAACGCCCTACGCAAGAAAGATGTTGACTTCAGTGTTGACGCCGCTCTCGCAGCCGGTGGCCGTATTTCAAACGGTCTCCCAGTTAGCCAACGTCGAGTTTTGGATCGGAGCTATCCTAATACTCTTCGCGTGCGAAATGGACCTCATTTACTTCCACATACTGGACTCTATAGACCTCGCCTACTTGTGATTTTGTGAAAAAGAAAACAAAGTGCCAGTGACAAAAAAAAAGAAGAAAAAACATTGGAAGTTTTGAAAATAGAATCGCCAGTCCTGCCAAGCGGGTGTTTGGCATTTTCCATGCGGCGTGAAACGTGAATGGTAAACACAACACAATAATTAACTTTTAGAACGTATTGTTTCTTTGGATAATTGTTTGCTGAACTCAGAAGGCACGACGGCATTGAAGTCGACAGCACGACGACCTTTGCACGTGTATCTACTCAGAGGTATTACGGACGACTTTGCAATGAAAATGCAAAACGTTTTGCTGTCGACTGTACACCAACCTGCTGGCTTAGCAGAAGAATTGATTATACCTACCGTATCTATTGGCTTAGGTATAACTTTATCTATCCCACTCTACGAAGAACAAAGGCGTGAGATAGATGTAGTTATAAACCCGTAGATAGGTACAAACAAACCCATTCTTGTGCCAAGCCAGCTGTAGTAGGTACAGTTGTCGACATAATAAAATACAGAGCTGAACAAAAATCAAAATACTTATTTAGGAAAAGTATAAAACAAATAATGACATCATGCATGACTTGTCATTGCTGAACTTTACTTGTTTGATACAATGTTTTTGTTTATTTTTGCCTAATCTTAAAAAAAAAACGGTAAAATGTATAGGGCGTGATTAATAAAAAGCAGGATAATATGACTATATATGACTAATAAAAGTTGGCCTAGTCTGAGTCGGACTCACAAGTGGAAACCTTGATTACCTAACTTTTTTTTTAGCTTTTTTGAAAATATTACTATTGGTTCGCCCCGAACTATGAACTCGCGACCCCATATCTCAGCAACCCCTCGACCGATTTGGCTCATGTTCGAACTTAAAAATCTCTTTACGTCATTTACCCGCCTACCAAATTTCATGACGATCCGACTAAATTTACTCAAGTTATCGTCGAACGAACATTCATACATACATACAAACATACATAAAAACATACAAACGCCGGATGGTTCAAGTAGACTCGTTCAATTAATCTGTGTAAGCGAAATTTGACAGCCACTTTCCGGTTCTTGTATGGCCAAGCCTATGAGCGCCATTTACAACAAAGGGCTTTGAATTCAGCGTTTATCTGTCAGTTGAAAACGGGCCATAGCACACGGTGATAGGGATAACGTTCCAAATATTTTGTTTGCTCTATGACGTTCCGTTGATTATTACATTTAACTAGTGATTCGCCCCGAACTACGAACTCGCGACCCCATATCTCAGCGACACCATATCTCAGCAACCCCTCGACCGATTTGGCTCATGTTCGAACTTAAAAATTCTCTTTGCCTCATCGACCCACCTACCAAATTTCATGACGATCCGACTAAATTTACTCAAGTTATCGTCGAACGAACATTCATACATACAAAAATACAAACATACATACAAACATACATACATACATACATACAAACGCCGGATTGTTCAAGTAGACTCGGAGAACTTCGCTCGCTTCGCTCGCTCGTTCAATAAATAAGCGCTCTGTGGCGGAAGAAAAGTATTTAGGTTTATTTTAGATTTAGTTTAGCTTTTCTTTAATTAAGTATTACCGTCTTTTTTATAAAGTCATTTAAAAATACCTTCCTATAACCCCTCATGTGTGGAAGTAAGAATAAAGAAAAGTAAACAAACTTAACAATGATTAAAGTGAAAAATATTTTTATTTAATTATTTAAAAAAATTTTTTTACAGAAATGTCCTGTTGACCAGTAGATTACACCCTAAAAATAGAGTAAGGACCTTTTATAACACGTTGTCAAGTATAAGTTATACAATAATCACACCCTGTATGTATTACCTGCCGTTTTTACGTTATAACAAAATAAACAAAAAATGTGTCCAAACCTACCTACCCAAAAGAAAAGTGCGCGAGTCAACTATTGCCTAATAGGTTTTTAGTAAAAGAAGAAAAAATCATTTTACCGTAAACCCTGTATATCAAAAGTACCTATAAAATACAAAGGATTTATTTATAAAATTATTATTTATTTAAAATTCTTAATTTAAAAGAACGGACCGCAACCTAACTACCTTCCTTTGCATAACTTAATGTAATCTTTGCAATAATTTGCATTCCAATCAATAAGTTGCGAAAGTAACAGCCTTTTCTAATTAATAATTTGTTAATCTTCTGGTAGGTAATCGTATGAGGTAGTGGCCACCCCTGGTGTCAGAGTTTTTAGGCCACCCAAAGGGTCTCGACATGGCTTAACGATTGTTATTAATCAACAACAACCGGGACCAACGGTTAATCTTCTATTGGTCAAGTACTAAATATAATATTCAAAGTGTTAAAAAAGTCAATGAAAACAATATTAAAAAAATACTGTTCTCCCGCCTCAGCGTTATCATTTTATTAATTTAAAAATCAACGGAACGTAGTCGTAGAGCAAAAAAGGTATTTAGGCTGTTATCTCTATCAACTCTATCTTACCCTGTAAAAAGAGTTAGGATCTTTTGTAATACATTGTATTATAATTATATCTCCCTTCGTTTTTATTTATCGAAGCTCTCTACAGCTGTATGGTATTTATTTTTTACCAATCCATGTGTAGATAACCGAAAGGTACCCCGATACAAAAAAGGCGTGTTGTAAGTTTGACCGCTAGTGTGTGAGGGTGTGTGTGTCCATCTGTGTGTCCGTATGGGGCCAAGTGCGAAATGTCGAAAAAAATATCAGCTGTTCCAAACATACCTAGGTACTGCACTGCACAAGAACAGCTGATATTTTCTTCGAGATTTCGCACTTGGTTCCATATTAAAAGTTGTTTGTTGTTTGTGATTTAAGCGGTCCCTTTCAGTGTCACACACAGGACCTTTCTAAAACACCCTGTTTTGCAGTATTTTAAATATAAAATAAAAAATGAATAAAAAATGCGTCAAGATGAACGAGTACGTGGCATACTGAAAGTTTCTGAATTTGGTCACTACAATAAAAAAACAAAAAAAAGTAATTTTATGGAATTTGTAAATGGAACTCTCTGGGTCAATGACTGGTTACTTTTTATTACCCGACTGCGCGAAGCAAAAAGGAGGGTTATGATTTTAGCAGCGTATGTATGTATGGGTGTATGTATGTATGTATGTATGTATGTATGTATGTATGTGTGTATGTTTGTTTGTTCATCTGTTCCCTCGCAGAGCCTAAACTACTCGGCCGATTTCAACAAATGAGGTGTCGTTGGATTCGTCTTAATTACCCAAGTGACATAGGATAGTTTAATTTTGAAAAAAAAATAAGATGGCGGCTGTGCTGTGCCCTAAAGTAGTGGACCTAAAATTAAAAATTATCGGATACCATCGTCATGGGTATCAAATGAAAGGGCTTTAAAATACCTTTTCAAAAATGTATAACACATGTAGCGTCAACATAACAAATAGAAAAAAAAAATACCAAAATGTGTTCTTTTTGTCCATCTTTGTTCTAATTCTGGGCATTTTTGGGTGATCGTCCAAAATTACATACTAAAAAGCTAAAAAGCTAAAAAAAAAAATAGAAGTTAAAAACTAAAACCCGACTACTTAAAACCGGCTTAAAACAAGACCTGCTTATCCCTAAAATAGACTCATAGATAATTAATCGTAGTCGGAGGACACCACATTCGCATTTGATAAACCGATGGCCTCCGACTACGATTAATTATCTAGGAGTCTATTTTAAGGATAAGCAGGTCTTGTTTTAGCCGGTTTTAAGTAGTCGAGTCTTAGTTTTTAACTTCTATTTTTTTATTTGCGACATTGTCATTTGTTTTTTTTTTAAATTGGCGTCGTCGTTTAAAAAATTGTGTGTCGCTTAAAACGAACTTATGTCGATGTCGTCCCAGAAGGACGAAACCGGGTTTCCTCGTTTTTCTCCTGCAACCAGCGAACTAAGTAAGAATTAAATCGGAATATTATTTACAAAAACAACTTACAAAAACATTAAAAGGACCGACAGCATTAATAAATCGTAATTGAAGTCGTCAACTGGGAGCCCATTTTGGCACCATTACGTTACAGACTCATGGTTCTATCTATCAGAATCCAGAAACTTTCACTATGACCTAGTTAGTGTTGACCAGTGACATCATACAGCACATTGACGATCCAAAGTCGATTCTGGGAAGGTTTCTGGCGACGATCCAAGTTTGGTTATTTTCGGTCCACGCGCCGTAGAACATAATTATAATGGCTAAATTGATGTATTTAATTATACAAGGTGTCTAAAAACAAAAAACCCTCGCTGGATACAATGTGGCCAGTTTTTTCAGGTAGGTACCTAAGTGACCAAAATATCTTTCCAGGGTAATAAAGTTTTTTCTATGGCGGTTCGAGTAGGGTGTGGATAAAAAAAACATATTTGGCTACTGAAAAATATTATTTAAGTTAGTACCTACCTACGTATAATAATAGTTATTTGTTATGCAAGAATGCAAAATTATTGTTTGCGGCGAGTGCTTGTATTGAATACCGAGCTAGCGAAGGTTTCTAAAATTGAGCCACGAGCGTAGCGAGTGGTTCAAGAAAAGAAACCTGAGCGTAGCGAGGTATTCAGAAGCACGAGACGCAAATAATATTGCATTCGTGCGAAACACAAAACTTTTCATCTCACAGAAGCGAGGAAATGACTTTGTTAGCCAAGCGGGACAAACTCTATAGACAACTACTTACAGGCAAAACAGGTGAGTCAAATAACTTCCTTTTAAAAGCATATTTTACTGTAGTTACGGCTGCCGTACTAAAGTTTTGAGCTTCGTTGGTATTAAAACCATTCGTTTTATTAATAATTTCCTGAAGTTTATTTATCCAGACACAAAAATAATGTAAATAAAAGAATGTTTTTTTTTCCGGGTGCATTCTGAACTTATACCATATAAATAAAAAAATTGTAGGAGATAAAAAATGAAATTAGTAATATCGTTTGAAAAAATGTATTTAACAAACCAAAACATAATTATCTATTTGATAAAACAGAAGCGCAGCATTTTTTTTATTTACTGGTATTTAAAAATAAATATGTGTACAAAATATTGAAAAGACTCGAATAAACCGCGTTTCTGAATGTTCTATTCCGTGACTTTACCTTTTTTAAAGATGCTTATGCACCATTTACATTCACAGTTTTGTATAGAGAATGGGCACGAACAATCGCTTTCGCTGAAATACGCGTTTAAACGAACTATGAATGAGGTTTTATTTTCCATCGGGATCTGGCATCTACTTAAACGGCCAGTGTTTTTTTCTTTTTCAAAACCATAGGGCGCGGGAAAGACTGTCCCGGCGCGCGTTCAAATTTCGAAGCGCACAAAAGTTCAGATAGTTTAAATCCGGCCTTTACACGATCGTAAGTTACTAGTAACAGCAAACTTTCCGAGCGTGGGAGATGAAAAATATATTTTTTCAAATTATAACGGTGCCAGATTGTGTGTAAAGGAACCAGTAGTCGGCCACTTAGTGAAATGTGCACCTTCAAAGTCCATTATTTCTGTTGTTGGAAGTTCTAGAAGGACGTAACCAACATTAATTGAAGCTCCGGTTACTTAGGTTTCAGTAAATAAAACGATTATTCTTCCAATTCAAACTGCGATGGTGAAAATTAGCTTTAAAAAAAAAACCCATTTCTCTAGTACTCAGCCGCCTATCACCTAAGTCGGCCATGAGGTAGCCAGTGGTCGGCCGCACCATATAAGGTATGAAAAAGCAATTGCTTGTGGCCGACTTCTGGGTTGACAAAATTTCTTTGAGACTAAGTCCAAAAGTCGGCCACCTAATAGGCTTTTTTGAGACTCCCTTCAACTAGCAAAAAAAGATGGCGGACCGTGATTCTGAGTTGCGAGTTATTAAAACGTGTTTTTCAGGTATCGTTAATTAATCAATGAACCATAGAAAAATACAGTAAAAATTCTTAACATTTAAGCCTCGACATTATGATTAATTAAATTGACGTCGTAAAGAGGTACTAAAGGTCGGGTGAGGGCTTATGGGAGTTAATTGACAAAGGTATTATTTCACAAAGACAAGTGACACTTATGACGGATTATGGCAAAAGGTATTACCGGTACAAGTTCCTTTTTTAGAATGAAAAAAAAAAAGGATTAATGCCTTCGTTATTTTTCAGTAAATGTCCTGTTAAAAGTTCTCAGGTCACAAACTTAATAAAAATAAAAACGCTTTGAATTGAGTAGGTACCTACCTACTTCCTCCTTTTTTGAAGTCAGTAAAAATAATGCAAAAGCTTAATATTGTTGTTCCGGCAGAGTAACAGAGTTAAGGGTAGACGATAGCAAGGTGGCGGGAAATTCAAAATTTTCACAGACTTTTACATTTTGTAGCTAAACTGAACTATTTTCGTTCAGCGATTTTTCGTTCGCGAGAACAAAACCGTATTCTTTTCATTATTGTAAACAACAGAACAACAATAATTCAGCCGATTATGAGTTCTGGTCTACGAAGCAGTGGTAGTGCCCAAAAAACTTGTCGTAGACCAGAACACATAATCGGCTGAATTATTGTTGTTCTGTTGTTTACAATAATGAAAAGAATACGGTTTTATTCTCGCGAACGAAAAATCGCTGAACAAAAATAGCTCAGTTTAGCTACAAAATGGAAAAAACTGTGAAAATTTTGAATTTCCCGCCACACTACTATCTTCCAGCCTTAAGAGCATTTTATCCTACTAGGTACCTAGTGCAGAGAATAGGGGTAGATAAAGACAAATCGCTTGCGCTCTACCCCTCAAAAAAGACATAACCTGAAGCCAGATAATCTACAAAACCGAGGTTTGTATTCCCTTTTCCTCTCTCAAAATTGGTCATTTCGAATTTTGTTTCATCACTGATATTGTGCTGATGTCACAAGAAACTACTTTTTAAGTACTTGATGTTGGACCATCATTTTATTTTACCATTATTTCATCTTTTGACGCCACTTTTACGCATTTTTTTGCATTTTAGCTCCTGTTAACAATAAATTTATCGAAAAAATCTAAATGGTCCGACACTCCAGGGTAGACATGTCCCAGATCAGTGGCGGATCCAGGATTTTGGTTTGGGGGAGGCTTGGACCCAAGATTTCGGTTTGGGGGGGGGGCTTAAACCCAATGAGCTTAGGTTTTCAAGATAAAAAATATTTTGATAGAGGGTCTCATATGCTTTTTTGGGGGGGGGGGGGGGGGGCCTGAATCCGCTAGTGTCCCAGATGTCTCCCAGCCAGCATACCAAAAATGTATGCTCTGGTGCCAGGGAGGAAATCGGAAACTAAGTTTGTATGGAGAAAACATCTCTGTTACATCCTCGGTACATCGTGCTAGACGTGGGGAATTTAATTTATGTGTGAATTCACATGGAATTAATTAAATAAGACCAGTATGAACAGATTATATTATTTATGTAAACCAAATCGTTGCCTACGTGACTTGGTTTTGTATAATAAACAACATTGAAGTGCTTAAATTTTATTATTCTGACATTATGGTGTCATCGAATTGGAGTAGATAGATAGGTACCTAATATTTTAATATTGGGTGCCTCTGATTACGAGCCAGGGTGACCAGATTTTAGCTAATTCGATTAGCCTAATTTTGATTTCCCAGTACAACCTACTAGCCTAAATCACCTATATTTTTTCCTGTCTATTTAGCCTAATTCACCTAACTTTTTGAGTCTAGTAGCCCTTTTCTCTCGAAAATACAGGGTGGAGAAAAAAAAAAAACTGTATTTTCGACAATTCGCCTAATCTGGTCACCCAGATTACCTACCCCTTTTTATTTACTTGCAAATTGCGCCGTATTGAAAAAATTGCGTCAAGGGTAGAAAGCTACAGTCAAAGGGTTTTATTCAATATGGCATAAATAAATTATTTACATTGAACGTTAAAATATTGAAATGAAATAGTTTATTAGTTAAAAAAAGGTATGGGTAGGTACGGTCGGCCACAATCTCAGATACCCCATGGCAGCTGTTACCCCGCGCGGCATAAGGGCGCCAATCGAACAAAAAGGGGTATCTGAGACTGTGGCTGACTGTACATAAGGTACATTAGGTAGGTACCTATTAGTTAAAAAAGATACCTACGTAAAAAAAGGTAATATATTCAAAAGCAAAGTATAAATTAAATAAAGGTACTTAACTATCTAATACAAAAGAGGTATTAAAACGTAATAGAGGGGGTGATAATGATCAATTTACGTTTTTCTTTAACAGGATCCCAAAGTCTAAAGCAACAATGTATTCGAACATACAGAGGCCTTTGTTTGGGTCGCATTCTGACGCATCAGCTGTCAACGTAAAAACTTTGGTAAGAGACACAAAAAATAAGAATGTGCAAGAGCATGTAATAAATCGAGATTGAAACGTAATGAACCGATTGAAGCATGATTTACTTACTTACTTATTATTTGCTAAAGTTACTTACCAAAATTAACATTTTTGAAGCGTAAGTTCCGCAAAAACTGCATAATACAAGGTGTTACAAAAGTACCTAACTCTTTTTACAGGGTAATAGCACCCGGTGATAAGGATCACAACCTAAATATTTTTATTGCTCTATGACGTTCCGTTGATTTTTAAATTAATAAAATGTGAACGCTGTGGCGGGAGAAAAGTATTTTTTAAATATTGTTTTCATTGACTTTCACAATGTTTTAACAACTCAAAGCTATGTAAATGCACCTACACACACAAACGCATTTAAAAATTTGAGCTAATACCAAAAACAAAAAAGATATGATTTTTTTTTCAATTTTGAGGTTATAAAATAAAAATTGTTTTTTTCAACTTTTTTTTACAGATTTGACATCCTGTTGACCACTAGGTTACACCCTGTAAAAAGAGTTAGGATGTTTTGTAACACGTTGTATACATATACCTACCTACCTACTTATTCTTTTATTCAACTTCTGCTTATAACAACTACAATATCAAATACAATAAATAAGTCTGAAAATAACTACATTGTCATGAATGAGCTATAAAGAATTTAATACTAATAATAAAACAGCGTTTGTAGGTACATTATACTGTTCCTAAACTAACGGACCTGAAAGAAACGATTGTTATATTTTTTACTAATATTTACTTCAGTTCAGTTATCGTTCAAACTCTGTGTTAAAAGTTTGCAACTAACGCTAAGTTAACCACAAGCACTTTAAGGGTGGACGATAGCAACGTGGCGGGAAATTCAAAATTTTTACAGTTTTTTACATTTTGTAGCTAAACTGAGCTATTTTTTTTCAGCGATTTTTCGTTCGCGGAAATAACATAGTATTCTTTTCATTATTGTAAACGACGGAACAACAATATTATATACAGCCGATTATGTGTTCTGGTCTACGACAAGTTTTTTGGGCAGTGCCACTGCTTCGTAGACCAGAACACATAATCGGCTGAATTATTGTTGTACTGCTGTTTACAATAATGAAAAGAATACTGTTTTATTGCCGCGAACGAAGAACAAAAATAGCTCAGTTTAGCTACAAAATGTAAAAAACTGTGAAAATTTTGAATTTCCCGCCACGCTGCTATCTTTCAGCCTTAAGCATTAGGTACATGGTCATTTCATTACAAAGGTAGGTACAATGACAATCATCATAAAGCATCGATTAGAATGTACCCGCTAAATGATTGGACAAATAGGTACTGTGGTTCACGATTATGCTATTTTATCTGAACCCTGAGAATACAATAACACAAGTAACAGGCTACCGTCGAATTGTGGGGTTAGAACTTATATATTAGTAGTAGGTACACTTAACTTGGGCGTAGTATTTGAAAAGTTTAAAATTATTATTTCATAGTGAAAATCTATAAAAAATATTTTATAATTGCTTTTCCCCCGGCGCGCTATCATTTTATAAATTTTAAAATGATCGGAACATGACAGCACGTCAGAGTATACACTTTTGTTGTAAAGTCGCCCGTAACGTAACCAAGTAGAGTTCTAATGTGTAAGGGTCGACGTGCTGTCGTGTGTACCTACTTAATAGAGGAAAAATCTATGACCGGATGCCCTATCACCTATCACCCTATAAAAAGTTGGGTAGGTAGATACTTAGGACCTTTTTTAACACGTTGTGTAAACGCATTAGGATGTGTAAGCAGAGATGGGCGATGGATTTCTGCCTTTTCTGCCCAAACGATTTTAATCGGGCAGAAAGGGTTAAAATCGGGCAGAAATGGATTTTTGCCCATTTCGGCGGGCATAAATAGAAATTCACTACAAATTGCTTTTTTGTTTACAAAACCTTATTCGGAAAATATTAAATGACGATAATAGGAAAGAAAATTGGTTGCGGTGTAGTGTTGGGGGCGCTATCGGCGCTATGGGCCGAAAACTTAGAATTTTTTACAAATAAAATTAATATATATATTTTTTTGACCGGTTACTGATTGGTTAGGTTCTGGAGAGCAAAAAAAGTCCTGTAACTTGATGCCCGAAAACGCACTGTTTTTGAGTTATGTATTTTTTTTTATCAAAGCCTAATTACCCAAAAACGGTACGTTACCCGGCACCAAGTCACGGGACCTTTTTGGCTTTCTAGGATCTACCCAACCGATTCCCATAAAAAAAACACCTCCAAAGCGACCCAGTTACTAGTTTCCCGACGCCCGACAGAATAAGTTTGAGTTTTTTTTCAAGATCTCAAATTTAAAAAACGATGCGTATTCCAGCACTAAGTGTTCCTTGCGCCTACCCAAGCAATTCTCGTCAAAAAAAAGTTTGATTTCACTAAAACAGTAATTTTAAATTTGAAGTACATTTTAGTCTATATCACTAAATAGCTGACCCTAGACCTCAAGCACAAGATGGACACTGTAAACTATTCCGATATTTTTTTATGCAGTGCAGTGTATAGCTTAGTGTGATTGTTTTTATATTTTGTGAACCATCAACTTACCTACAGTCCGTCCGCTATATGATAGAACGTGCGTGTCGTAGTATGATACTTTTATTTAATACCTATGTGTTCGTTATTGGATATCTCTTTCTCTCACTTAGAAGGCGTTATCATGCAGAGCTCACGTCAACAACGTCTAGATTTTTTTCCTTGACTTCGTTTTCAACTTTTGTTACTTCTGGCAAACAGAAAAGTAACTTGGAAATTGGAATGCATGTTTTGTAAAGTAAAAAAATCCTGTTTTTTTTATTGGAATCTAGACGTATAGCCTCTGTAATGGGTTCCAGAAACAGATGGCATTGTTTCAACATTTTACAAAAATCTTCGTCTAGTAGTGCTGATTTGGGTTATCCTCCATTGGTAAGTGTGTACCTAGCCTTATCGTGGACAGCCAAGGTATGAAGGGCAACTTTAGTGTTTTGCATACTTTGAAAGCATACCTAAGCAATGACTTCCCCAACGGGTATCACAGGAGATTCCTATCGTATCATCGAATGTCTTTTCACCGAATGTTGTTTCATCGACAACGAATCACCGAATGGTCGGATCACCGATGGTACACTTCATCGAATAGGTCGTTTTATCAAATGCCCTATACCAATATTTAGAGCTAGAGCAGTGGTAGCCCAGTAGGTACCTACTACAAATGTCGTTTCACAAGCTGCCACCCGGCAGTACCTATTCAAATGTCCCACCACGCGCGTGCCCACTGCGGATTGGCGTTTTTCGCGTAAAGTATATGCCCGACGTTCAGGTTTCCTCACGATTTTCCCTTCATTAGCAAGTATTGTCACTACAAATGTAGGACAGATAGACAGACAGCAAAGGCAGAGTTTGTAAGTCCCGTTTGGCACCCTTCGGGTACGGAAACCAAAACAGGTGTAAAGTCACTATTCAATGCTGCCACTGGAAATCAAACCTGTAACAAAACTGAAAAAAAAAAATCCCGCCACGCTACTTTAGGTGAACCCATGTAAAATTTTAGCTTGTAAACCTCACACAACGCATAATATTGCTTGAAACTCACTTACTCATCCATCACATCATATAATTTTCTATAAGAGTTATTTTTAAATAATAAAGTAGAACGTTCGATAAAACGAACCTTTCGATGATCCGACCATGCGGTGATTCGTTGTCGATGAAACGATATTCGGTGAAAAGACATTCGATGATACGATAGGAAACCGTCACTCGCAGGGTAATTTCAAACTCTCGCCAACATTTTTTCTTTTACAATTTTGTCCAGTCCCTGCTTTTTTTTCTCTTTTCTCATTTAATAATCTTCACATGAGGTTTCATGTTCAAACATTTGAATTAGGTTCGTATTTCACCTGTTTGTAGCTTCTTTTGTTACCGATTATGCACCGAATGTAAGGACAAAATGTATTTAATTTCCGCCCGGCGTTTATTATAAATGCCCGGCATTTATTGGGCAGAAATGGATTTTAATCCAGCGGTGGATTTTAACCCGGGCATTTACCCATCTCTGTGTGTAAGCAAGCCCATCTTAGGGAAGAACTCATTTTGGACACTAAAATGCCGCGCTTTTTCGATTATGATAATTATATGTATTAATCTGTACATATTGGTATGTACGTTTACTAGTTTTTGTACGTATATGTAGGTTCATAGTATTATTATATGGGTATATTTTAACTATGTAATGTTAGTCTTAAGAAGTCATAACTCACAACATCTATTTTTACCCGACTACGCGAAGCAAAAAGGAGGGTTATGATTTTAGCAGCGTATGTATGTATGTATGTATGTATGTATGTATGTATGTATGTATGTATGTATGTGGGTATGTATGTTTGTGTGTTCATCTGTTCCCTCGCAGAGCCTAAACTACTCGGCCGATTTCAACAAATGAGGTGTCGTTGGATTCGTCTTAATCACCCAGGTAACATAGGATAGTTTAATTTTGAAAAAAACCAAGATGGCGGCTGTGTTGCGCCCTAAAGTGGTGGACCTAAAAATAAAAATTATCGGATAACATCGTCATGGGTATCAAATGAAAGGGCTATAAAAGACCTTTTCAAAAATGTATAATACATGTAGCGTCAACATAACAAATAGAACAAAAAATTCCAAATTGTGTTTTTTTTTGCCCTTCTTGATTCTATTCTGGGTGATCGTCCAAAATAACTTACTAAAAAGCTCAAAAAAAAATAGAAGTTAAAAACTAAAACCCGACTACTAAAAGGCTTAAAACAAGACCTGTTTATCCTTAAAATAGACTCATAGATAATTAATCGTAGTCGGAGGACACCACATTCGCATTTGATAAACCGATGGATTGTAAATTTACTATATTTAATTATTGTATGTTCATATGCTATTTATGTACACTTACCTTCCATGTATTTTATTATATCCTCTATCTCCATCCAAAGGTTGTCTGGCAGAGATTGCTTTTAGCAATAAGACCGCCCATTGTATACTAATTAGTTTTAAGAAAATTCTCTGTAAATAATTCGTTTTTGTGTACAATAAAGAATATTCTATCTATTTCTATCTATCTATCTAAAATCTGCACGTATGACTGATTTTTGCATAATATTAGGTATTATGAAAATAATGCGATTTTGTATAATATATTTTCCTGCTTCTGAGGTCACCCCGTTTCGTCTTGCCCCGTGCGACGGGTTATAAATTAAAAACCTTGACTCTGTCATTCTTTAGACGTCACCAAGAGGTTAACTAGTCCGCGGTAAACATCGTAAATAACAAATAACACTTTATTAAAGCCAATGATAGCTAGTTGGGGCTCCTTTGATTGTTATCGTAGATGCGCTTTTCACTCATGTTGCCACTGGCCTAGCACAAGAATAGGCTAGGCCCTATCTATTCTATGGGTTGATAACTCAACCTATCCTACTCTACGTAGACCATAATACAAAATCAGCAAATAAAAAAACCGGCTTCACTGGTGAAAAGTTGGACTGATATCAAGCTATTGCACTGATTCCGAGTGATTTGCTGCTGTCCGTTAAGGAGTTTCGTTCTCCATCTCAGAAGTTCATCATCAGATCTTCACCATTTTTATGGGACCACATGGAAAATATAGGTACCCTTTCAAACAAAAAAAAAATCATCAAAATCGGTTCACTTAGAAAAACCTAAAAAGAGTAACACTTCACATATTTTATAATAAAACATACAGGGTGTTAAAAGACCGCCAACAAAGCGGGAAACCACGTATTGTCCTCATCATAATGAACATTTTTGTCCAAGGAACTATGCCTGGGAAATCAACGGTTTCCGAGATAATGGGGTTCAAAGTAAAGATGCCACGAATATTCGGCAACTATTCGGTATTCGGCCTATTCGGCCACTTTTTTGCTATTCGGTATTCGGCCGAATAGTACGTACTATTCGGCCGAATATTTTATATAAATTTTATAAGCCTTTTGACGAAAAAACAATTGAAAATGAACTAAGGAACAAACTTCTTAGCAAAATAGTAATTAAGTTTCACTTTACGTATTATTTGTATACTAACAAAGCGCTCCGTGCCGCGATTTACTCGCAATTGAAACAAATACAAACAATGTTTGCTTGCACCCCGCCCCGCGCGCGCGCCGTCGTCGCCTGCCGCGCGAACGCAGCGAGAAAAACAGGGCCCTTAGCCTGTAACGCAATGGCGGGTCAATGGCGTCCCGGCAGAAGGACAAAACCGGGCTCTCCTCGTTTTTCTCCTACAACCAGAGAACTAATCCTCTAGAATTAGAATCAAAATATTCTTTGCTGTACTACAAAAACATTAAAAGGACAGACAGCGTTATCAAATCGTAATTGAAGTCGTCACCTGACAGCCCATTTTGGCACCATTGTGTTACAGGCTAAGGGCCCTGGTTGTGACTTGTGTTATTCCAGCTAACGCGCCCCCACCAAGCATGTACTTCGCGCCGAATATTCGGCGGCCGAATATTCGGCGCTTCGGCCGGCAGCGTTGCCGAATATTCGGTATTCGGTATTCGGCCAATTCACTATTCGTGGCATCTCTATCAAAGTCGGACTTTTCAAAAATGTTTTTTTGCGTAAATGTATTCTGTATCTAGTTCTTAACATACCTTCTCAAGAAGCCACATCAAAATTATGAGTATTTCTTACAAAAAACGACATTAAAATTGCAACCCGCAATGTATTCTAAACATCGGCACTTCAAACTTAAGTAACATAAACTTATACCTACGCTTGCGCAATATGACTTCTGTGCATCACACGTCCACTGCGGTATAAAATATTTTTCAAAATGATAACCTAAAAAACCAAAATCATTTCCCAGCAATAATTTATCGAAATAGTTATTTGTTATGCAAGAATGCAAAATTATTGTTTGCGGCGAGTGCTTGTATTGAATACCGAGCTATTGTTTGCGGCGAGTATTTTTATCTCCTAGAATGTTTAATATTATATGGTAAAAGTTCATTCAAAAAAAAACATTCTTTTAATTACATTATTTTTGTGTCTGGATAAATAAACTTCAGGAAATTATTAATAAAACGAATGGTTTTAATACCAACGAAGCTCAATAATTTAGTGCGGCAGCGGTAACTACAGTAAAATATGCTTTTAAAAGGAACTTATTTGATTCATCTGTTCTGCCTGTAAGTAGTTGTCTATAGAATTTTTCCCGCTTGGCTAACAAAGTCATTTCCTCGCTTCTGTGAGATGAAAAGTTTTGTGTTTCGCACGAATGCAATATTATTTGCGTTTCGTGCTTCTGAATACCTCGCTACGCTCAGGTTTCTTTTTTTGAACCACTCGCTACGCTCGTGGCTCAATTTTAGAAACCTTCGCTAGCTCGGTATTCAATACAAGCACTCGCCGCAAACAATAATTTTGCATTCTTGCATAACAAATAACTATTACTTCACATACGAAATTTTGAACATATTCTGGGCCGGGGCAAACACTGCAAGATACGTAGGTACTTAGGTAATCCTAGATCGGTTTTTTGGTGAGCATTTTGGATTTTCGATAGCTATACCTACTGGTGCATCAAACAATGCATGGGGGGCATTCTTATAGGCTTTTCTTTTGATTTCTGTGAAGGAGGGAAGCTCTGGCTCTGGCCAAGATGTTCCTTTCCTTTTCATCTCAAGGAGAACGTCAATCGGACTGTATGAGGGAATGGAACAATCGAATAATATTTTAGCTTATTGCTAACTGTAGAATGTTTCCGCATCGTGTCAAAAACGACCTAAAACTTAAAATACATGCATTTTTATGTATATTTTATCTATTTTAGGAAATCACCGAAGGTCCCCCAAATTGCAGGTCATTCAATGCTCATATAAATTTAGATGTTCCGCTCATTTACATTGATGTACTTGCTGTAAAGTCACCTGCTGTGGAATTGGCTACAGAAAAAGTGGTAGAAGTGGAACAGTGATACATAAGCTAGCTAGAGAGCGGGTGACCATTAGACTTATTTTATCGTGCAAGGCTGGGAGTTGGTCGGCTGATAGAGTAGACTGCTGAGTCTGGGATACATATTTTAGATAAATATTTTATATGTTAGATTAGGTAGTGTTTGTCCCGCTACTAACCACTGCTTTAAAACAGTTTTATCTTTCGGAAAAATATAGTGTGTTAATTTTTTTCCATGTATTTTATTGGTACAGTTTTAAGGTAGGTTTTAATAATAACTTTGGGAGCTATCTTATTTTTATTTTAGGACCTTACTCGATAGTGGCGCCAACTAGTGAGTACTACAACGGAAGCCCTCATTGAGCCTAATAACCCGCATTCCCGCCCCTAATAAACCCAGTAGGTAATTGGCAGAACAAACATGTGCAGACCATTACAAGACCTTCAGTCTGTCTAGCAATAACTGGCAATTCATTGGTGATGTGATGACTGACTAGTGACAACAATCAACAATGTGATAATGTTAATACAAGGTGTAACCAAGTCCTAACAAACTCTACATATACAGGGCAATTTTTAAATACTAGCTTTTTTCCTCAAACACCGCAACTTCTAAATGTGACTTCCAAAAACTTTTATTGTACGACTTTGGTGAAAAATCTTTTTCATCAATAAAAGATTTTTTAAAAATATTTTCTTAGGTTTGCACGAGCACTATACATAATTTAAACACAGATTTTAACGCATTTAACACTCGTTTTATTAACGACCACGAGCCCTGCAAAGGTCTCGAAACGTTGGAAAATGTAAAAAGTTAATAAAACGAGTGTTAAATCCGTTAAAATCTGTGTTTAGATTTTTTTTTGTCAAAAAAAATTTTTTGTTTTTGTTTTGGCGCAGAGTAACAAATAGGAGCAAGAGAGGCTGGAAAGGTGGAGAGGCACGAAAGCGCGCCGCGAAACGTTCCATAAATAAAAAACTTTCCTATCGAGCGTTTCGAAAATTCTGATAATCAACGTTCTACCTTATTTCGTAAGCTCATCCTTTTCAATTTACGATCTAATAGCTATCGCAAACATGTGGAGCGATATTATACGCAACCTTCAATCGAGCAATAACAGAACAGGCAATTCATTGATGACAACCGTTCCATACTTTGTAATAGTGAGGTCCGTATGTCATAATTTTATTTGACTCTAGCGAGCCACCTCTGCTTCGCACGGGAGCATTTAGAAATACCTACCTTAATAATAACAACAAATAATAAAAAAACCTACTTCAAGTTCCGTTTTCCATCTTCGAAGTTCTTCATCGGACTGGTTAGGATTTGCAATCAATGGTGAAATGTAGGGTCGGCCACACGCTAGGATACCCCTTTTGGTCCGATTGACGGCCTTATGCCCTGGTAAGAGCTACCATGGGGTATCTGTGTCTGTAGCCGACCGTACAATGTTATTAAGATGAATTATTATTATAAACCACTGAAGTCGGTTTGTTTATTTATTTTTTGTTAATTTTGTGTTATTTATGATGCTGTAGACATAAAAATAGAGAAATCTATTTTGATGTCTACAGCACGGGATACGGTATAAAGTATACGGGATATCTAACCCATTCTTATGCTAAGCTTGCTGGTCACCTTTTGTCAATATCGAAATCGACAAAATTCCCGCACAAGCCCCATCCCTATTCTAAATCAGAGCAAGGCCGATCCAACAGTAGCATCGATTGTTTTGAGATATAATCTAGATTATCTAGAATAGGTATAGTCGGCCACAGTCTCAGATACCCCTTTTTATTCGATTGGCGCCCTTAAGAGCTGCCATGGGGTATCTGAGATTGTGGCCGACCGTACAAAATATTATAAAAACTAAAAAAAACCGACTTCAATGCTAAAAAGGTACCTACACTTTTTTAAGCTATTGCACTAATTCAAAATGATTTTCTTCTGTCCGTTGAGGAATTCCGTCACATTGTTCCGTTCTCCATCTCCGAAATTCTTCATCAGATTTTCACCATTTTTTATGGGGACCGCCGACAGACTCGAGAGGCATGCATACATAGACTTATGCATACTAGACTCTCACGCGGTCCCTCGCCATCCGCATCCATGGGCCCTCTGCCGCCAAAACGATGTCGTCCAACCATCGAGCTGTAGGTCTTCCTACCGACCGCCGCCGTCTAACTCTTGGCCGGCACTCTGTCAACGTCTTAAGTAATTTATCAGTCACAAATATTAGCATCTGTCGCTGCACTAGGATTATACAGGGTGTTAAAAGACCGCCAACAGACCCGAAAGCCACGCATACGAGACACCAAAACAAAGTACTTTTTCGATAAATTATTGCTGGGAATGGGAAATTATTTTGGTTTTTTAGGTTATAATTTTGAAAAATATTTTATCACGCAATGGACGTGTTATGCACAGAAGTCATATTGTGCGAGGGTAAACTGTAAGTTTATGTTACCTGTGAGTTACTTACGCTTGAAGTACCGATGTTTAGAATACATTGCGGGTTGCAATTTTAACGTCGTTTAAATATGCTTCTTGAGAAAGTTTGTTTAGTTCTTGATACTGAATAGATTTCTGCAAAAATAAATTTTAAAAGATCGACTTTGAACCTTATTATTTTGATAAGAATTCAACATTTTGAGAATTCAACCTAATGGTACGGAAGGTTATTTTGGAAACCGTTGATTTCCCAGGCATAGTTCCTTGGGCAAAAATGATCGTTATGATGAGGACTATACGTGGTTTCCCGCTTTGTTGGCGGTCTTTTAACACCCTGTATAGTTACGATTCTTGTCCCCAGGTGACAGACCTCTTCGGCCAAATGCGGGAGACGTCGCCGCAGCCCCCGGCCGGGGCGGTCTTCCGCAACCTGGGCTTCCAGAGCTCCGCCAGCTCTGAACACCTGCCGTGGAACAGCAGTCCACAGGTGTCCCTGCCCAGCAATGCACGGCTCAACCTGTAAGTTAAGAAATAATTGGAGAGACTTCGCTCTTCTTCTTCTTGCTGTCCCGTCTCCTATCGGAGGTTGGCTGGCAATCGTCTTGGATATTTATTCTTTAGAGGCTGGGCGCTTGTGGATTGTTGGAACCAATGGCGTAATTTAAGTTCTCAAGCCATGATATCTTGGGTTGTCCAGGTTTCCTCCTGCCTGGTATCTTCCCTTGGATGATATGTTGAAGGAGTCCATATTGGGTGTTCCACATTATATGGCCAAAATACTCAAGTTTGCGTTTTTTGATGGTCTTCATTACTTCAACGTTTTTTCTCATTCTCTGGAGCACGGTGGCTTTGCGGACTTTTTGGACCCACGAGATCCGCTGGCCCGGTCACGTAGAATCAGGCAGTATGAAACGAATACGAAGGGCAACCTTCTGGACGTCGAGTTGGACGTCCCAAGTAGAGATGGCGTCTTTTGGTAGCGGAGGCCAAGATCCACTTCTATAAAGCCGTGAGCCAGCGTAATAGCAGTAGTCTGTATTAAGTACTCTGTGAAGCAGTAGCAAGGCAGTCTGCCGGAACCTGGGCTTCCAGAGCTCCGCCAGCTCTGAATACCTGCCGTGGAACAGCTGTCCGCAGGTGTCCCTGCCCAGCAATGCACGGCTCAACCTGTAAGTTAGGAAATAATGGGAGAGATTCCGCTGGCCCGGTCTCGTCAAGGTAAAATGCGTTTGGGTGACCGCATTCACCTAGCCCAAGTTTAAGAGCTTCTCTAAAATGAGTCTGGGTGGCCGCGTTCACCTAGTTCAAGTTAATGAGTTTCTATAAAATGAGTCTGAGTCTGGGTGACCGCATTCACCTAGCCCAAGTTTGTGAGCTTCTCTAAAATGCGTCTGCGTGACCGTATAAACCTAGCCCAAGTTTATGAGCTTCTCTTAAATGAGTCTGGATGACCTCTTTGTCCAAAGAAACAGTGTTTTTCTTGGCAGATCGCAGACAAGTGTTTTAGGTCGATAAACAGATGTCCATCTCGTTCTAGATAAATAAAACCCATTAACTGCCGGTAGAACGAAAAATCGTAAGCGATAGGACCTATGTTTTTTCTTCACAGTAGGTGAATGTTCTCTTCCTGAATACAATTCATCTTATTGTTTGGTTAGACGTTATCTTGTCATGGCGTTTACTAAGTAATTTGTTAGATTATATCCTGTGCCAGCAACTCTTGAATAATTTGACACTGATAATAATACACCGTGCTATTTTAGTGGTTTTAAAGCTGAAGGTATTTTGTTGCACTGGTGATTCTGAGCCAAATTACAAAATTTCATTCCAAAACGAGCGGAAAAAAAATTTACTACTCCATACAATTGGCGATAGACATTTGTAAGTGTTTTTTTCGCTCATTTTGGAATTTGGCTCAGAATCATCAATGCAACAAAACAGCTACGGCTTTAAAACCACTAAAATAGCACGGTGTATAGGCTGGGTTACGAGAATAGAACATTCACTTCATTTTATTACTTACCTAATTTGATTAAAAACTTAGGGTGGTATTAATAGTCGTCTGAGTTCACCTACTTGAGATCGATCTCAAGGAGGTAAATGTCAAGCCTTGGGTAATGTCAAACTTGAGTAGCTGTCTGCTTATTAATAGTCACGATCTTGAGATTGACATTGACATTAGCCGACTTACTTGAGTGAGTCGACTTACTTGAGTCGACGCCATATTAATAGAGCCGACTTGAGCTCTGAATTGAGTGAGTCATTCATCTTTTGACAGTCCGTGACGTCTTAATTTCAATACAACGTGGTTTAGAGTACTAGGCATGCATAAAATGTTAAGAAGCTGTAAGATCACTTACTTGAGACCGGAGTCGCTGGCATATTAATAGACACAATCTTACGTGAGTTCACCTACTTGAGACCAGACTTGCGACTGTCATTTCCAAGTGCAGGCGATAGCCGACTCAAGTTCGTGTTTTTCATCACCCGACTACGCAAAGCAAGAAGGGGAGTTATTTTCTTTGATAATTAATATACAAAAATGATGTTTAGTCAGCGCGCATCCAAAGCGAACCTACCGCAAGAAGTTGCAGCTTAACAATATACTTAGGACCATCGTCGACATCGGAAGTTACGTGGAAAGGGACCTTGTGGTGTGAAATAATTTGTCGTCGTCATTCGACCGGCACCTCTACCACATCGCTATGACTAGCCAGAAAAGTGTTTCTACCAGCCCGAGTTCTTCGAGCTGCAAAACTCCAGAAGTTCAGAGCCCCACAGTCATATTACCAAGAAAGAACTCCGAAGAGCTGAGGTTTAAAAAAATAAGCTGGTACTAAGTTTGAGTTTAGTTTGGTATATAGCCTCAGACGCTCCGGTTTCCTCACGATGTTTTCCTTCACAGACAGGGAGTGTTATGTATGCGACTTTGAAATAAATTAATGTCATGGGTAGGGTACATGCCCTCATCGGGACTCGAACCAGGATCCCTCGATTCCGAGTCCATTGTTCTACCCATTATGCCACCACCGCGTCACCATCTAAAACTCAAATACTACCTCTAAAGGCATGGTAGAATCAGAAGCTACGAGCTTGTACTTGGTCAAATACAGAAGTGTTGTCAAAATTAAGTTTTAATTTCAAAGAAAAACTACTATTTGCAGGCTCCCATAATCTTGTAAGAAACTACACCACACACTAATAAAAAGGCAGAAAGTATATTTCAACTCTTTCCTTACTTACGATGTAATAGGGACTATTTTTGTACAATCCAAGGGAATTATTTCGTGAAACGCACGTACACACGACAACACGTCGACCTTTACACGCTAGTACTCTACTCGGTTACGTTACGGGCGACTTTACAACAAAAGTGTACACTTTGACGTGCTGTCGTGTGTACAATAGAATTTGAGTGCTGTAACGTGAATGACGTCATGTCAATGGTCTGAAGGTATTAGGCGTGCATAAACATCCGGAATCTCTTCTAAGGCGATTGGTGACAGAAAGTTTTATGTAGTATGATACATATCATGTAGATGGCAGCACAACATACAATTCAAACCTCTTTACTCGTACCTAGTTTTTTTAAGACAATTTGCCGGCCTTCAAAGCCCAGTTGGACCATAGAGGTTACTAGGCATGCATAAAATATAAAGCGGATATAGTAGGGAAAACTTGAGGGTGTGGTATCATTCATACGAGTAGTAGGTATTCAGTAAATTAAGTTGATACTTGAAGATAAATCTGAATAGGGAAGACCTTCATTAATGTTACATAATTATCAATTTTTTTTTCTTATTGGAAAATAAACAAGCCTTGGAGAGTTGTAACATATTTATTAATACAATATATTGTTTCCTAATCATCATCAAAAATTTCTACACCTGACATGAATTTGCGCTGAGTCGAGTATTCTTCCCCTCATTTTATGTGTTCATTCTCCACACATTATTCCAGGTTTCGGGACCAAAGCTGGTGTTTTAAAATTGCCTTGGTTTTTATCCCTCCTATCATAACGCCCTAACTTCGTCGATTATGCGTCGGACAGTAGGTACTTTCTGATTTTCCTGGAATCAAAATAAAACATTAATGTAGTAGAATGATGTGCGCAACGATCAAACGTTAGGTTTGCAGTCGCTCTATAATTTATTATAAATTCGCTTGGCAAATTACTACTTTCTCTACGTAAACATAACCTCTAAAGTTATATTAAATGCGCAAAAAACGTTGATGATGGGGTATTTTAAAGACCTAACTGACGATATCTGTAACTTGTATCGTGAACTATGTATATTTTATACAATTATAGTGAATAAATACCTGTCTTGTCAGCAACTCGTTTGTAGAGGTCATCCAACTGGGTCCGCTAGGTACTGAAGCTCGAAAAACGGAAGCTCGAATAACAAAATCTCGAATGAACTGAAGCTCTCTGTTGGAAGTTTCCGGCATGATATTTTCGGCCAAAATATTGAAAATAACCTCTCTGGCGCCACTTATTATCCATAACCGACTAAAACGTTCAATATACTGAAAATCACAAGAAAGAAATTTTTATAATAATTATTTTCGTAGTTTGACTGATGTTTGACAGTAGAAAAAGTTTTTTCTTTTATTCGACAGTTCTGAAAACCGTGAAAAAAGTTGTTCACCTTACGAACCTCTTTGAAGGTCAAACTGAGGTTGTGGCTAGCCTCTTTCTAATGTATGGTAGCCTAGTACATTCTTTACTCAAGCGTTGAAATAGTTCATTCTTGACTCAAGTCGAGGACTTGAGATCGGTCTCAAGTAAGCGCTGCTTTATTAATATGCTGAGTTACTCACTCAAGATCAAGCTCTCTGTTGCCAAAGTAACGAATAACAATGCAGAATAAAAATGGCTGAAGCGAGTCAGATCTGTTCCTTTTTGTCTAGACCAGGGTGCCGCTACAAAATTGTGTCGTCATATTGAACGAGCGATCGAAGTATGTTTGTATGTTTGTATGTATGAATGATTGTGTCGTCATAAAAATATAAAGGCGGCTTAATGGAATTAAAAGATTTTTAAAATTCTAACATCTTAATCCAAATCGGACGAAGAGTGGATATGGGGTTAGCAAAAAGTTAGTTATCCTGAGTTCACAGTTCGGGGTGAACCACTAGTTATTATAATCGAGTACCTATTTGGAGTAGAGTTCGTGTTATATCTTGTAACATCACTTTTATGTTTGTAGAATCCTGGACTATTATAGAAATGACAAGTTGACAACTGAATAACACCGGACCATGGACAATTTTATGGACCAAAAGGAGGCCAAACTCAGGTTGTGCCTTTTCGAATAGTCTCTTTATAATGTATGGGCGCCTAGTACTTTTGAGTTGGGTTTAAGCTTTTTGACCACATTTTGAACTTTAAATGGTATCATTCGTTCAAATAGTTCATTCTTTACTCAAATCGAGGACTCAAGTTCGCGCCTAAGATAGGTTTATTAATAAGCCAATGTCTCAAGTAGGTGATTTTTGTTTTCTGAGTTCACCTACTTGAGACCGATCTCAAGTAGGTGATCTCAGAGGACTATTAATACCAGCCTTAGTCATTTGCATCCATGACTGAGATGATTTATACAGCGTCCAGTGGCACCCTCACTCACACTAGATGGGTGAAATTACCACTTGGACGATGCAGTTCTTGGGACATTGTTTTGCCCGGCACCTAAACTATCTTGACTTTAGTCTTGACAGTTTATTGTATTGATTTGTCTATTCATTATGAATTGTGTAAGACAGAAGTACGAGCTTGTTGCCTGCGTCATAAGGGCGCTAATCGAACAAAAAGGGCTACGGCTTTTATCTACAGCGTGAAGAGAAAATCGTGATGAGCAAAGCAATTAATATAGGTAGGTACAAATTCGATCGGATATCTCTTCCAAATCAAGTTAATTCAAGTTATTCCTGTTACTGTAGGTACAGTCGGCTAAACCCTAGGATACCCCTTTTTGTTCGATTGCTGCCCTTATGCCGCGTGCCGTAAGAACTGCCACGGGGTAGGTATCTGTGACTGTGGCCGACCGTACCTACCTATTCGAGATTCAAGGACCATTTTTATTATTATTGAACTAACACCGGCTTAAAACCAATGTGTATATCCGTCAACAAGTTTTTATGTGAAAAAGGCGCTAATGTGTTGTTGATTTATTTTCAAATATTATCACAATTCACAAACACAGTCATTACATTTTTCAAAATTCAAATCAAACCTTCTACGCTATTGAGTTCAAAATAAATACTTTTAGGTAGGTACTGTTTATTCAAAATGATGGATCTAAATTCCTTAAATATTGAAGAAAACAAAAAAAATACATTTTTAATGTCAAATTAGCGTCCTTTCGGAAGTGTCACGAAATTATTCCCCCATATTACGAGTATTATGTATTTTCAGCCACAAACAAAACACACTAACCGATTATAACAGCGACATTATCTTTGTCGGAACACATTAACCGCTTTTTGCAATATTGGCAAAGGCCCAAGGTTGACACGCCACAGCGACATCCATTCAACCAAGTACAGACGACACCACGCCAAACTTCACACGCGTGCGCCCTATTCCTTTGCGTGACGGGCGATTTTTCTACGAAAATGTAAAGGTTTATTTGGACTTTAGTCGCTCCAGCCAAAACAAACGATACTTGTTCCAAGATTTTGCCCCAGGGTCATGGGAGTTTGACATTCGGAGAGATTTTCCCACGCAACTTTTGTGAGGTAACGTTGTCTACCTACTCCACACACATATTGATATTGACGGTCTTCCGTGTGGAAAAGGCTGACTAAATTAGACTCTTTTAAAATGTAGCCTATACGAGGGTCTACTCCATCCAAAACAATGTCGCAGGCAGCGTATATGTATAGAAATGCTAGTTCAGTACGTCTCCGCCAGGCTAAGACGAATTGAATTAGCAGTTTCTAACGATAAACACCCGTAAATGCAACGCCAATACGTCTCAGAGGGTGATGTACTGCAGTAGGATTTCAAGTTTTATAACGCAACGTAAGTGTGGTTATCCTAATTCGGTTCGTCAACGTGAAACTGATGCTGAAGGGCGGCTAAGAATTAACTTACATCATGACAAATAAAGCAAATACAGGTACGAAAAATGAATAGTTTAATTGGTAATAAGAATTATTTTACTCAATGTTTTTTGGCACATGGTTGATTATTTGCAATGTTAAAAGCTATGTTATCTATCACATTAGAAGCTCGAAGTGCCAAAAAACTATCTCATACATAATACTCCGTGCAATTTTAGTGGTTTTAAAGCCGAAGTTATTTAGTTGCACTCTTGATTTTGAGCCAAATTCCAAAATTTTACTTTAAAACGAGCACTGCAGCGCCGAGTGGTCTCTTCACCCATCTAGTATGAGTGAAGGTGCCACTGGACGCTGTTTAAATCATCTCATTACGTAGATGCAAAGGCTTTATACGAGGGTACAATATGTGCCACGCACGAATGGCAAGTACCTATCTAAGTACCAACGCAAGACAGCACGTTGACGCTTACACACTACCACTCTAATCGGTTACGTTACGGGCGACTTTACAACAAAAGTGTACGCTCTGACGTGCTGTGTCGTTGGTCATGTGTACACACGACACACGACAGCACGTCGGCCCTTACACGCTAGCACTCTGCTCGGTTACGTTACGGGCGACTTTACAACAAAAATTTACCTACCTGATGTGCTGTCATGTGTACGGTGTGCACCTGACTTACCTACTGTCTGAGTTAGGTACATACCTACCTACCACTTTGTAAAGAACCCTAATTATGTTCAGGCATGTAAATTCTTAGCTACACAGACACAGCAGGCGTATTTCCGGAAATATAAATTGCCAAGGTGAGATTTATGCCTGTTCTTCGCTAATTTCTTTCCAACCTTGCTCCTATTGCTGAGTCGTCAAACCAGTTTGACTTCATATTATACTGTTGCCGTAGACGTAAAGTTATGTTATCTATGAGATAATGATGTCTTAAAAGATTTCTTCCTTCATCATGTCTTCATAATTTATGCTTAGCTACGTTCGCTGCTAGCTCCTCAGACTCACTGTCTCAGCGAGCCAAAATGCTCGTGCTGAAAAGTCGCTCACCACGCGCAAGTCGTAAAACTGCTCACGGTTCAATCCTCGCTCGAGATGACCGAGGTCCAATCCTCATCATCATCATCATCATCATCATCAGCCCACCTCTGCCCACTTTCCTTTTCCCTAAAATCAAATCAAAATCCAATCAAATATTTTTATTGTGTCAGAAAAAATAATGTTAACAGTAACTAGAGTCAACTCTGAACCACAAATAAAAATAAAATAATCCTAAAGCGGCTATTTATTGTTCGTTTCAGATCGGGAGAAGCCCAGACGCCGTTAGTACGCACCAGCAGCAACGCATCCGCGTTAACTTCATTGTGTGCTGACTTGTCGCCTTCGGACTCGCATTTCTTTGAGGTAAATGCATCTTCGTCTTCTTCAGCGCATAACACCACCACTGCCAGATGCGGAGACACCCAGACAATGTCGAATCTTTACACCATGTCATGATGCTCCACAATGCAGCTAGAAGGACCTCCTGGAGGCGACCTAGTGATCAAGTTGGCGCGTTTTTGAGAGCACGCAAGGTCACGTCCACATCAGACCCGTTTTATGAGGGCAAAAAAAGGTGTTGCGCTTGTCTCACTCTGGCTTCTGTCTTTCGCTTAGGTAAAGCTCTATCTATTTTGCTCGCGTCGCTCAATGAGTTATTTTTCCATTGCCACTAAAAGGGACCTGTTGTCCCTTCCTAATAATAATTTTTGACCCCAATGAAACCTAATCTATTGCAGGTCCTCTACATAGGAAAAGTGCGCATCTCCCAGCGGAAGGTCCCGGACTCGCTCATCGACGATGCGCTCGTCAAGTTCGCTCAGCACGAGGCCGACAAGGCGCGGACCAATCAGATGCGGCGGAATAGCCTGCTGTCGTCCACTGGGGTAAGGGGAAAAAAGCTGGATGAAAATGTTACATTACAAAATAATAGAAAACGGGGCATTTTATAGATTCAAACGAGACCCGATCAGCGCGTTCTCTAAAACCGTCAAAACCACTTTGTTTGCGGTAAATAGCCCGTATTGAAATGAAAAATTTTTTTTTGCATTTAATAAACAGTAGAACCTCACACGGGCTACATAAAAAATATGGGAATTTATTACGGTGCTCATTTTAAAGAAGGGGCTGCTGCAAATCTGCAATCAATAAAAATTACACTATCGGTCACCACCTAAAAAAAAAAAAAAAGTTTAATGCAAATTAAATAATAAATTGTTTATTTTATCTTGTCCAATGTCCACAGACATCCATCTATAGCCAAGATTCCGCGGAAAACCTGAATGACGACAAGCCAAGGACTGATCTCACTTCCAAGAGACTAACGATGTCAAACACGAGCACAACTCCTTTAGAACCTGATAAGAACCTAGCCTGGAAGAGCGCAGATAATCTAGAACAATCACAACCTAAAACTGGGAACAATAGTCCTAAATCAGAAATAGATGATGAGTTTGATATGTTTACTAAAGAACGCGTGGAGAAAAACTGCCAGACGCCGGTCAAAAAGGCAAACAATGTTCCATTAGAACCTAAAGTATTAATTCTGAATGCTAAGAACAACTTAGGCACTGTGAAAGAAGACGAAGAAAAGGCTGAAGATATCCATACTATGATTTCAGACGCCGCCTCTTCTATAACGCAGTTCTGTCAAGCCAACTTCCTCAGAGATTTGGAAGATAGGAAGGAAATTATAGCTAAAACTGATGATGTTAAAGACAATAATCCTTTTGCAGCAGACGCTAAAAAGGTCCTAGAAAGAAAAGACTCTGATGCAGACCCACTACTGAATGTCAATCTAGAGATTACTGAACCATCCGACCTAGTAAATAAGAGTGAAGATGCAACCAAACAAACTCCTAAGGCTGACGATAGCCCGGCACCCTTAAACTTCGATGAGATATCGAGAAAGCCGAAAATGTTCAAGAAAATTGGTCTAGAAAATGCACCAACGATGGTCAGGAATACGATGCCAGAGAATAAGCCGTTCTTAAGAGATAGGTCGGCGTCTATTGGAACGCTGAATTTGAAGACACCAATAGCTCATCTGATTGGGGAGCAGAACAGGACTATGCTGTTTCAGGTGAGTCTACATTTTAATTACAATAAAGATTAAAGACGTTGCTTACATACCTATACACATTTCGCGGTTTTTCGAGTGCTGCAAAATTGGAGCAGGTCTTCTGAAGCTTCAAACTTGGATAAACGCTACTGGTAGTGGTCCTAAAAACATATTAAAAAATCAGAAGGCGTCAGTTTGTGATTTTCGCGATTTCTAATGTTAGATAATTATGACACGAAAAGGCGAAAGATCCTTTTTATCTTCCAGGCACGGAAAGTATGCTATTACTACTCGTAGTAACATACTACCGTGGAAAAGCCTATTGTAAACTAGGTATCTGCATTTTTAAGCGCTTTGAAGTGTATAAAAAGAATTAACGGAACTCCTATGCCTATGACTCATCTGTCAAAGCAAATATGAAGGATTTTTTACTAACCTTTATGTACCTACCTAGTTGTCTATTGTTTTTCTTGAAAATCATTTCCTCGCTTAGTGAGATGAAAAGTTGTGTGTTTCGCACGGATGCAATATTATTTGCGTCCCGCGCTGCTGAATACTTAGCTACGCTCAGTTTTCTTTTTAAGAACCATTCGCTACGCTCGTGGCTTAATTTTAGAAACCTTCGCTAACTCTGTATTCAATACACACTCGCTACAAACAATAATTGCATAACAATTTAATAACTAGTCTTAATTTTTATATCGCTTTAACGGTTTCACTTATGTGCAGTGCTTACGAAAGTTTAAGTTTTAAAACTAGTCTTCAATCTCCTCCAACTAAATCGTCTCCGCAGGTCGGCCGCTCCGAGCTCCGCCTGATCAGCCCCGACCGGAAGCAGATCCTACTCCACCGCTCCTTCAACGATGTGGCCAGCTGCGTCGTCGGTCGCACTGGCAAGGAGCACTTTGGATTCGTCTGTCGGGAGAACGCTGCCGACGCCTACGCCTGCTACGTCTTCAAGTGCGAGGCTGATGATGTGGCACTGGAGGTTGTTAATGGTGAGAAGATTTTGTCTCTCTTTGTCTTTCTCCTTTTCAAGGTTCTTGGACAACCGACGCAGCAGAATCTGCTTGGAATGCCTCCTTAGATTGGGCTAGTTCCTTTTTAGACTGTGTCCCTTGACAAGGTTCTTGAACAAGCGACGCAGCAGAATATGCTTCGAATGCCTCCTGAGACTGTGTCCTTTAGACTGGTTTTTTTTAGGCTTCGTGCTGCCTTTGGGCTCTAGGTCACGTAGTCTCAATACTCGCAATGTTTAAATGCCTACGCGAATATGAACCCCCAGCTCATTCGTTGCCACTCTGGAAATCGCCAGTGTTCAAAATGGGAATGTCCCAGGCACTGCAGCTTCCAAGTGGTTCCTTCACCCATCTAGCGTGAGTGAAGGTGCCATTGGACTCTGTATAAATCATCTGATTATTTCTTGTAGATGCAAGAGCGAAATTTTTTTTTTAATGGGTACCCTAATGGAAATGTGCAATGCAATGCTAACAAAAGTCGTAAGGTTAAATATTATCAAAAATTTAAAAACCGACTTCACTGATTCCAAGTGATCTGCTGCTCCGTTGAGGAGTTCCGTTCTCCACCGTGGAGGTTCTTAATCAGTTCTTCATCAGATCTTTACAATTTTGGGGACCGCATGGGAAGTATACAATTTCAAACAAAAAAAGAGAATGATCAAAATCGGTCCACCTAGAAAAAGGTTCTCAGGTAACACACATAAAAAAAACTGATTGTGCGTCCTCCTTTTTTTGAAGTCCGTTAAAAATACTGTAAGTTTGTAAGATGTAGCCTGTACAATTGTACATGTCCCACTAGCTGGACAAAGGCCTTCTCTCAGAGAGAGAGTTCGAGCTTAATCACCACGCGTGCTCAATGCGGGTTGGCGATTTTTGCGTTGAGGG
Source organism: Zelleria hepariella (assembly GCA_949319315.1). Classification (NCBI taxonomy): domain Eukaryota; kingdom Metazoa; phylum Arthropoda; class Insecta; order Lepidoptera; family Yponomeutidae; genus Zelleria; species Zelleria hepariella. The sequence continues at coordinate 2,314,007 of OX439384.1, read as the reverse complement.
TACCTACCTATAATGCCTCACACGCTCAGGTTTCTTCACGATGTTCAGCGAGTGGTATTGCCGCTACAAATTCACAAATGTACGTAACTTTGAAATTAAACAAAAAAAACTGACACATCATATTTTGTTTTGTTACAGCCATCAAGCAAGCCTTCTCTGCCCACGCTGAGCTCTTGAAGAAGACACGCGAAAGGTCCCCTAATATGACGTGTGAGCATTGTCCCATGCTGTGGTACCACCGACTATGTCATGATATTGAAGGCAAGATAATTGAAATATTACTTACTAGCTTTTGCCCGCGACTTCGTCCGCATGATCTACAGAAAAAAGATATGTGGTTTACATTGCCCCTAAGTGTAATTCAACAACTCCATTGAGCGCATTGTAATGCAGGGAAGGGTGGAAGGCACTAGAACTCGGGGAAAACCACCGATGTGATGGACTGACCAATCAAGACCACTGTGGGGAAAACACTGTATGAATGCACCCGGGCAACCTCTGACGGAGAGAAATGGCGTGGCATCGTAAGGCGCGCAACATCAGCCACTGATAGTACTACATGTGGACCACGACCGCTCTGACAAGAGCGTAACGACGAAGAAGAAGAAGAAGAAGTGTAATAGCGTGATAATATATAGCCTATGTGTTATTCTGATGTCTAAGCTATCTCCATTCCAAATTTCATCAAAATTCGTCGAGCCGTTTCAGCGTGAAAGAGTAACAAACATCCATCCATCCATACTTACAAACTTTCGCGTTGATAATAGTGGTAGGATTTCAGTCACATTAAAAGCAAGGCCGTAAATATGGGAACACCGATCACAGCAAAATACAGGGCCACCGATCACAGTAAAATACAGGGTCGCCGATCACTGCAAAATACAGGGCAACAGCTAACAGACGAGTCTACATAATATCTGATGAGCAGCGAACTCTTCCACACTCGAAGTCACCACTAAAATTCACCATGAAAAAAAGAATGTATCTGATTAACCCGTTACCCTTCCAGGAATGAATGACAAGAAGACTCACGCATTCATCCTGCGGCGCATCGAGCAGCTTCCTGATGAGGAACAGGAGCAACTCATCACCAAGTACCAAGGCGGCACCAACCACATTTATGAGGTTAATACTTAGGCATCATCATCTTCTTCCTTTGCCGTGGTTCCCATTTAGTTGGGGTCGGCTCGTCCTATCCTCTTAATCCAGAGGTCGCAGTCGCCCGCGTCCCCTCTCGTACAATCCTGTAGATTATAAGACCGTCGTCGTCGTTAAGTAACCAAGTGGCCGGGGGTCTTCTGCGTTTCCGATTCGTTGTCGGCATTTAAGTACTTAGTTAGACAATAATAGACGTAAATAAACTCAGACGTAGACGTAGACATAGACAACTTTGAACGAATGAAGGAGAGGATGAAGAAAATATATAGAATATGGCTCCTTATTAAGAAACTATTTACACCAAATTAAGTCGTACGCGACATGAATTGCTGATTGTTTACAGCACAACATTCAACGATATTCATTTTTTTTCACTAGTTTGAACCTGCCTGGCATTCTGGCAGGTCAGTTGAGGAGCATGATCGATCACATCACACCACAACTTCATCTTATTATGATTTTTAAAGTAGTTCTAAACAATCAAACTATTCCAATAACTGCTCCCTTTTACAGACGAGTGAACACAACTCTTTCTTGATGATGCTACTGCGTGCCCACTGTGAAGCCAAGCAGCTTAGGCACGTCCATGATACAGCTGAGAACAGGTGAGAAAGAACCAACAAAGCAACATACATAACCTTAATGAATCCCTCATCCTATTTATTACTGAGGGTCGTCGTCATTTACATTCTTCTTTTTCTTCAGCTCTTCATTTGCCAGGCCAGACAAAACAGATCTTCTACGCTGGCCATTCTTGCCCGTCAATAAGGCATAGGTATCATACCTTATTGACGGGCAAGAATGGCCAGTGTAGAAGATCTGTTGAGAGATGAAGAGCTGACGGCTAACCCTCAATTAGTGGATAGGTATGATACCTATGCCTTATTGACGGGTAAGAATGGCCAGTGTAGAAGATCTGTTTTGTCTGGCCTGGATGACCATAATTAAGTATGTATTTGTATTCTCTCGCTCCAGATCAGAATTCCTGAACCAGTACCTCGGAGGAAGCACCATTTTTATGAAGGCAAAACGCTCTCTGTCAAGCGGTTTCGATCACCTGCTGAAGAGGAAGTCCAGCAGAGACGAAGGCCACGTTCCTGTACTTTTGATAAAGAAGGTAAGTATCTACATCTTTTGAAAATGATTTTACAACATCTAGTAGCATATCGTCTCATATGAAGTGATCATTCGGCCGCTACAGTACCTGGGACATGCAGCTCCGCCCGACCATGTTCGACCAGATCTTTAGTTCTTTACCCCGTTATTCGGCCGTATTCGGCCATGGCGACTGCTTTCGACTTCTGATTATTCCGATTTTCGCCTTGGAACTGCGGGTATACTGAGTGCATGTCAAGACACCGCCAATGTAGTTAGATCGAAAGGCTCGTCGCGTTTAACATCAAGGTCGAGTAACCACTTTTCTTCAAAAGTATCTACGTTGTCTCCATCGTGGGCGATCTTCCGCTTGAGGCCCACTGAGATGGCTCAATGTTGCACCTTTGCATGTGTCTTTTCTGAACATTCTTTAGTTCCTTATTGTTACAAAATGCATGTTGCTCTCTTTGCGCGCAGTCCGAGCATACCTTGAAAAGTAGGTAGGTAGGTGTTGCTCATGTTAGCGTAAAGGCCAACATACATGGTGAAGCTAAGCTGAACCGACAAACCTACGTCAATCCTTCCATCCGATATGATTGAATTCAGATTCAGACATGGACCAAGGAATCATTAGATGATGATGATTTGTTCCAGGAACCTTCACCACTACCATCACACCCGCAAGTCGCAGTGGATACCATGTCTGAACCTTCAGTGACCGGCGTCTATCTGACACCGGATGACACCAATCGGAGCAAGAGCATGTCACCAGGTAATACCATCCCCTCCGGATCACTTGTACCACTAAACAGTACCACTGGTGGTACAAGTCATCCAGTCTTTCCCTCAGTGCTTTGGATCTTGAGTTATCACTGATGGTTGCGGAGAGCTGGGGTGTTCTAGTACTCATGGCGATGGCGTTTATTTGACGCCATCGCCATCAGAGACAATAATACTTACCCAGAAGTTCACCCAGAAGACCTCTTGCATCTACTAACGCCTTTGCATCTACGTAGAGATGATTTATACAGCGTCCAGTGGTATCTTCATTCAGGACTACTCGGACGCTGCAGCGCCTGGGACATTGTTTTAGATGGACAATTGAACACAGTCAAAGGAGACAGTCTAAAAAGGAACTAGCTCAATCTAAGGAGGCATCCCAAGCCTAAGCCTAGGCACCTTCATTCACACTAGATGGATGAAGAGACCACTCGGCGGTGCAGTGCCTGGAACATTATTTTGGAGTTGGCTTGCCCAGCACCTGTACCATTCCGACAGCAGATAAGTATAGGTGCTGGCATCTGCAAGATATCAAATTCACCAGACTTTTTTATTTCCCTTTCACGTAACTTGACGAAACTTTGGTTCGCCACTTTGGCACTATGGCACTGCCAAAAGGGTTGAATTGCCTCACCATAGGAGTAGACCACCACTGAAAGTTAAAGAAAAAAAAAAAGATTATGCATGGGATTAAAATTTCTGCTTGAGAAGTTGAGACAGGACTTCCCAAATTAAATACTACTTATTACAGGTGTAACAACAAACCTGGAATGCCCACCGTCACCGACCGTAGCCAGCGCCAACCCATTGCCGAGCACTATGGAAGAAGATGAACTGGATGAGGATGAAGAGAATGAAACTGGGAACTCTCCTATGATGGATATGTAAGTTGAGGATTATTGAAAAGGAGATAGGTTGATAGATAAAATAATCGACCAAGTGCGAGTGCAAGTTGTGAGAGTCGGTGTGCATTGTTTTCTGTAAAGGAGGCAGAAGATGACCAAGAAAACCCAAGATATCATGGCTTGAGAACTTACGGTACGTCATTGTTTCCAACAATCCACGAGCTCTTTGGCAGTCTCAATGGTAGAAATAGCCGAACTGATTATAACCACCGATATGAAGATCTTAGTTTCGAACGTGGACACTGAATGTTAAGCCATGTCCGTGTCCCTTTTAGCGACTTAAAATCTCTGACACTAGTAAACCTGGGATCTATAAAACCCAAAATATCATGGCTTGCGAATTTACGAAAGCGTTCAAACCTGGCTCCAACAAACCATAAGCTCCTTGTTCCGTTTGGCAGTCTCAAAGGGTGAAATAGTCAAACTGATTGCCAACCTCTGAAAGGACGGCACTTCTTGAAGATCATTCTTCTTGAATTCATGCTTGAAAGTAACAAACGCCCTTTTCCGCTTTGATTCCAGATTCCTCAAGGTGAGCGACTCGCGGCCATCGGTCACTGCCGGCAACAATGCAGAGCAGGAGGCTACGTGGCGACAAGCCATCTATAGGAAGGTGGTGCAGCCCTCAGACAGCCAAGGCCAAGGTAGGTTAAAGACAGAGAGATAGAGAGAAAGAGAAAGAGTACCTAAGGGAGATTTTATTGTACGTAACAACAAAAACATATTATTTTTTTTTACAAAAATCGGGTGTGAGTGAAGCTAATTAAAATTTCCAACCGATTTTTGTAAAAATAAAACGGCATATTTTTACGGTTCTAAAGAAAGTTGTAGGGTCAGACAGACGGGTTCACTACCGCCTTTCCGAAACACGTTTCACCTAGTTACACTTGGCGGCAGAGTAATAGGGTCCCATTTGGACCTTTTGGACCTACATTGAAAGGGATTAATAGATACATAATATTTTGTAGTTAGCAAATGAAAATATAAATTAGTACACACGACAGCACGTCGACCTTTACACGCTAGCACTCTACTCGGTTACTTTACGGGCGACTTTACAACAAAAGTGTACAGTCTGACTTGCTGTCGTGTTTACAGAATGTCTTCAGCCTTCAACCACTGCACTTCGAATTGTTCAAAACCTTTTATTGCTCCACTTTCAGACCTATCACCAAAGAACCTTCTGAACCTACAGCCAGAGAAAGAACAGCACGGAAGAAGAACGAAAGAGCAGCTGCGTCAGCTGTGGAAGATGGCCATCGACCAGACCATCCTGCTGGTCAGGATGGAGAAAGAGAATGCTAAGCTTAAAGGTATGAGACTTTACATAAAGCAAGTCACAGTAAGTAAAGTATTTGTGAGTTTTTGGGCACTTGCAATCGAAATAATCAAAAGGACAAGATAACCTACTTATATCTTGTTCTTTTGAAGACCCCGAAACCCGATAAAATAGAGGATTACAGGTGGGTGGGACCTACGTAAATAGCAAAAACGCCAACCCATAACGAGTTGCGGAGGCCATTGTAAAGCTAGTCTACCTGAGGTAAGACCATGGCAAAGAATCTTCTTCTTCATCGTCGTTACGCTCTTGTCAGAGCGCTCGTGGTGGACCACGCAGTAGTTGCAGTATTATCAGTGGCTGATGTTGCGCGCCTTACGATGCCACGCCATTTATCTCGGTCAGAGGTTGCCCGGGTGCATTCCTACAATGTTTTCCCCACAGTGGTCTTGATTTGGTCAGTCCATCGCATCGGTGGTTTTCCCCGAGTTAAAGTACCTTTTACCCTTCCCTTCATTACAATGCGCTCAGTGGAGTTGTTATCTTGTCGGGATACCTATATGGCCAAAAAATCTCAAGATACGACTTTGGCAAAGATTAGAGCAATGTTTTTCTTCTTTAGGGTATCGTGAAGCTTCTTTAGGAGGGTTTTTGGGGGTCACGGTTATGGTCTAAAGTCTACCTTTACTGACAAAACCCTGGAACCCTGAACCCCTCGCGACCCCCTAGGTCGCAAAGGGGTTTTCAACAGTAATGGAGTCGCGTTATGAATTCTCTTAGCCAGGAGTCACCGGCTAAGAGAACTCTGCTGTACGAAGTACTTACCTATTCAACCTACAACCAACAGAAAAAGAAGAATCCTCAGCGGTGCGTCGGATCAAGTTGGAGTACACAGAGTTGGGAGTCTGCGACGCGGGCGTCACTCTGATGTGGGACTCCCTTCTAGCCTCCCGGGATACATCGAACCATGTGTGCAAAGTTGACCACCACATGCTGACCCAGGCTGTTATACAAGGTGAGGCCAGTTGGCTTAACATAATCGCACTAAACCTAGCAAGTGACATGTGTAATTTTTTATTTTTATTTTTCAATTGATTGCCCACGAAATTGCAGTGACAAAATCTCGAGAAACAACTAAAATAAAAGTTCAAAAAAACCTAGTTAGTCCACCACGATGAAAAACCAGGCCTAAAAACAATTTTGAAACCTAGTATGAGTCTTGATAGTTGATACCAGTCGTATGTCGTGGTGAGTACCAGTCTTGATGAAAACTAGGGTAAGTAGTTACACCTACACCTTATCGAGAAGCTGATAAAACCTCCCGGAATCTTTCAGTTCTTTTACTCCATCTAAAAACCATGTCCCAGGCACTGTAGCGCCGAGTGGTCTCTTCACCCATAGAATTAAGTCTATGTCTTCACCCATCTACAGGGTGCACTCTAAGTCGATCTAAGTCAACTTTAAGTAGGCTGTCTACTGATCACTACAAACAACTTGTACTAGGTGGCGAAAAAAATTGAGCGAAAAAAATATCAGCAGTTTCATACATTTGGTGCAGTACTGAGTCGACCTTTTGTATGGAACAGCAGATATTTTTTTCGCTCCATTTTTTTCGCCACCTAGTACAAGTTGTTTGTAGTGATCAGTAGACAGCCTACTTAAAGTTCCGCTATCGACTTAGAGTGCACCCTGTAGTGTGAGTGAATCTGCCACTGGACGCTGTATAAATCATCTCATTACGTAGATGCAAAGGCCTTAGTCTTTTAGTTTTTCAGTTCCTGTGTCACAAGCTGGTTGGGCTTTAAAACCAAAGTAATTAAATCCATTTCCAGGTGTCCCACGAATGTGCCGCGGTGGCGTCTGGTACTTCCTCGCGGAGCAAGCCTGCCTGCGCTCCCCTCCGCCCGACGCCAAGAAGTTTCCCAACTACAACACACCCTACAGGACCCTCCTGGCTGGACTGACGAAGCAGCAGCACGCCATCCTTATAGATTTGGGTAAGTCAGTGAGTTGGGTACGTATGTCGCTTAGAGGATGGTAGATGGAGCTGAAAGTCCTGATATGGCAGCCCCGTGCAGGAACGCGAAGTGTGGGCAGACCAGCAGCACGATGGTCCGACGATATCAAACCTACAGCAGGCTCAAACTGGACCACAATACCCACAGACTAGCTTATATGGAAAAGACATGAAGAGGCATACGTCCAGCAGTGGACGATATAAATGTTGAAGAAGAAGAAGAATGAGTTGGGTCCACAGAGTCATGAAAGTGAAAGTTCTGTGATGCGTTAATCGTTCCCAAGAACTCATAATAACCATGTTGACCGTAAAAAAGAAGAAGATAAGCTACCTAGGACATTCTCCTCGAAAGTGGAGATGGATTGGGCACACAAACGTTGTGTTTACATAAGGTTCGTATCGGTTAAGTAGCTGTTCTCATAAACATCGTTAGGATTTACTCCTTATTGGCATGATAGCAGTTAATCAGAGACTCTATACTCTTCCCCACAGGGCGTACATTCCCGCAACACTCGTACTTCTCGTCAGCGCTGGGACCTGGACAGCTGTCGCTCTACAATATCCTGAAGGCTTACTCCCTGTTGGACCCTGATGTTGGGTACTGTCAGGGTCTGAGCTTCGTGGCTGGGGTGCTGCTGCTACATGTGAGTCAGATTCTGTCTTTTTGATTCGTTTTAAAGAAAAAAAAAATCATACTGAAATTAATACTATTAAATTACATAAAAATCTCTCGTCAGTATAATTCTAACCTAGAAGTTTGTAGGTGCATATACCCACCCGACTTTTTAATTTTCATCATCATCATAATCTTCGTCGCCTTTTCACCATATACATCCTTTGCATCTACGTAATGAGATGATTTATACAGCGTCCAGCGGCACCTTCACTCACACTAGATGGTTGAAGAGACCACTCGGTCATTGTTTTAGATGGAGTAGATAGGCTTCCCATATAGCATTTTTTGGTAGCTGTTACGAAACTTGTCGACACTTAAAAGCCGACACCAGTAACATTTTTGGTCGCTGCTACGACTTTGTTTCGGTCGCTGCGACGAAAATGGGGAAGATCCCGACACGGTAACATTTGGTTTTTAAGTTACGACGCTGTATGGTAACATTGCGACGATTATTTCAGAAATCATTCGTTCATTCGTCAATTCATTCATTCTTTTCAACCTACAAGAAACAAATAAGTTAAATGTCATTGTCAAAGAAAACTCTGTCTGTTTCACCATAATTATTTTGACAGCGTAAGTTTATTTTTGAAATTAATTAGTTTTACACGTGTTGTGATAGTATGATATTAGTGGGAAAAGAAATTTGTCGTATTATTTAACAAAATACATCGATAATCATCGATGGGCCATCATATAATTGTATTTTAACCAATTTATTGAAATGTTTGCATAGTTTTCACTGCAAGTTTTGTTCATTTTCTCGACTCCAGACCTTTTAGTTTAATCAAACTGTACACTTTTTACGCTAATAATATGATATTTCATCAAAAATTGTCCATAAACTTACAAAAACATTTGTTTTCATAGTAAAATTATTCTAGTCGTATTTGGTAAAAAAGTTACGACACTGCGTCGACTTGCAGACACAAAGTAACTGAATTTATAATATGGTGTCTCCCACTTTATTCTTTCCAGCGGTTCTGAAACTGTTGACACAGATCAAATATAGGGTCTTTCCAAAATAGTGTAAAATATTTTAAGGGGTCATTGTACTCATCAATACAAACAACTTTTACTATGGGACATAGTAAAATTTGTTCGTATTGATGAGGACAATAACCTTTTAAAATATTTTACACTATTTTGGAAAGACCCTATATTTGATCTGTGTGCTTCGAACAATCTTGCCAAATACAATGATCGTTTTTACAGGTATTACAAAACACGTGAAATGAACAGGAAACATCCAGCTCTAAAGTCCGTCGAAGGAGATTTACTTAATGTAAACGATGATTTTGAAATGATGGAATACAAAGAAAATATGATTCAAGAAAAAAAACAACCTGCTTTGAATCCTGTTATTGAAAACACCAAATTATGGCCCGGTTTCTGAGTTGAGAATTTTGCTCAGCAAATGGGTGAGTTTAGTCCTGTCTCTGCAGATTTCTCACAAAAGAGCGTGACAGAGCGATACGTAAGTATGTGCTTAGTAAAATTCTGAACTCAGAAACCGGGCCTAAGTGAAGCTACAGATGCTATCGAAGAAAATGTCTTAAGCGAATATATAAATAAAGCTGAGACAAGTTCCAATGTTATCGATATTCCAATGTCGCGCTCTTTTGTGAGAAATCTGCAGAGACAGGACGATACTTACCCATTTGCTTAGGTAGCGAATTTCTCAACTCAGAAACTGGCAGATATTATATTATAAATTAAGCAATCACTTATTGGATCTTCATTTCGTCTCACAAAATCGTTGGTTTTCCTGTAGTAAGTAAGTCGATGCGTGCCGGAAATAACGTTTTTTTGGCTGCTTACTCATACTCGTACCTAGTTGGCATACAATTCAGATATATTTGAGAACCAGGTGTAGCTGGTTGATATTTTTACGCTTATTTTGGTAACATTTTGTTTTGGAACTATGACGTAACATTACGAAACTTTGTGTACATGAATATAATTCCAGTAACAAAGTTGCCACTCCGTTACAACACATTTTATCTTTGATTGTTCGCTTGTTGAAAACTCAACGCAATATGTATAAAATAAAGTTGACATAAATCCGTACATATTGTGTTGACTCATCGACTATAAAGAGTTACTGAAACACTATCCGGTCAAACTGTGTAGACACTGTTACAACACATGTAAACCAAACTGAAGTCGTCTCAAATGCATACATATTTTGTCGACACAACGACTACAAAGAGTTACTGAAACACGTTCCGGGCAAACTGTGTAAACACTAATACCACACATATAAACCGAAACGCACACAGTCGCATTGTTTCGAAACAATAACGGAACTTTGTCAATTTGTTACTGACTCAAATATTTTGCGACCAAAAAATGCTATCTGGGTTGCCTAGCACCTATACCGAAAGAAATAATTGGTTTCTTTTCAGATGGATGAAGCCGAGGCCTTCGTTCTACTGCGTCACCTGATGTTTAGACGAGGGCTGAGGAAACAATACTTGCCCGACATGCGGGCTCTGCAAGTGCAGGTAAAATTACCAGCAACAATATCAACGTTTTCTATCAATGTAGCCCTTGAACCTGACGTACCATTTTGACCTGGCGCCTTAGCCTGTAACGCAATGGCGTATCGATGGCGTCCCAGTAGAAGGATAAAACCGGGATTTCCTCGTTTTTCTCCTACAATCAGCGAACTAATCCTCTAGAATTAGAATCAGAATATTCTTTGAAAACTGACTGACGGAGTGACGGAGTTTCTTATTTTCTTATCATTTTTAACAAAGCTGTCTGCGCGAGCAGATGCGTGTGCCGATTTTAGAGAATGGGTTAGCTTGAAGAAATGCTTCCATGTTTTTTCGTTCGCCACTTAGCTACCCCCTTCAGTGTCACAGGACCGAAACAACCTGTACTTTGAACGTCTGAAACAACCTGTACTTTGTACGTCCCTAACCTAACTCCTCAACGTTTTCCTTCCCCAGCTGTACCAGCTGTCCCGGCTGCTCCACGACCACGAGCCCGAACTGCATGAGAAGCTGGAGTCTCTGGACATCTCACCAGCGCTGTATGCAGCACCCTGGATGCTGACTCTCTTCACCAGCCAGTTCCCTCTGGGATTTGTTACTAGGGTGTTTGGTGAGTGCCTTGCCCTTAGAAATACATTAATTTAGACAATACGTAGCACTAATATCTGATGCACTCACAGCCTAGTTGGACCAGATTGGCAGCCGCCGTCATTCCATGGATGGGTGACCGCTGTAGTGGCAATAATATCTGAGCGCTTCCGTTCTTCGGAAGGCACGTAAAACCGTAGGTCCCAGTTGTTGTTGATCATTAAGCCATGTCAGAGGCCCTTTGGTCGGCCTAAACACTGACACTAGACCGAAAAAACAGGGCAATTTTTAAATTGCTTTATTCCTGAAACACGTCATTTTCTAAATGTGATTTTCAACAACTTTTGATCTGCGACTTTTTGAATAGTTCGATCCTACTTTTTATCCTTTTATTTATTGAACCATTCTTATCCTTTAAAAGTTTATATTTGTACCTACCATTTCTTCGTGCCCGTCAAAAGATGTTGCAAATCACATCTACAGGGTGCACTCTAAGTCGATAGCGGAACTTTAAGTAGGCTGTCTACTGATCAATACAAACAACTTGTACTAGGTGGCGACAAAAATGGAGCGAAAAATATATCAGCTGTTTCATACATTTGGCGCAGTACTGAGTCGACCTTTTGTACGGAACAGCTGATATTTTTTTCACTCCATTTTTTTCGCCACCTAGTACAAGTTGTTTGTATTGATCAGTAGATAGCCTACTTAAAGTTTCGCTATCGACTTAGAGTGCACCCTGTAGTAGAAGTTGACGTGTTTCAGGAATAAAATACCTAAGCATTTTAGTCCTAAAAGGCAGACTTTCTGACTGCCCAGTACATGATATCCTCCTGGTTAAGGAAAATGTACAACACAACAAATTGCTTTATGACCTTAAAAGCTCACCCCACCATTTTCCCCCCTAGACCTAATCTTCCTGGAGTCGATGGAGGTGGTGTTCTCCGTCTCGCTCGCTCTCCTCTCGGCGCACAAGGACGGCCTCATGCTGTGCGAGAGCTGCGAGGAGGCCGCGGAGTATCTGAAGCACAAACTGCCGGACATGGACCGGACCATCTATGAGAAGGTTATGCGGAAGGTTAGTGTGGTCTGTCCTGTTCGTTGTTTCGTTCGTTCGTTCATTAATTGATTTAACGATTGATTGACTTATAATTAATAAATTAGTTGATTGATTGTTTGAAATAGAAATAAAAGTAGAAGTAGTAGAAGAAATAGTAGAAGTAGTAGAAGAAGTAGTAAAAGTAGTAGAAGAAGTAGTAAAAGTAGTAGAAGAAGTAGAAGAAGTGGTAAAAGTACTAGAAGAAGTAGAAGAAGTAGTAAAAGTAGAAGAAGTAGAAGAAGTGGAAGAAGTAGAAGAAATTCTCCGTCTCGCTCGCCCTCCTATTGGCGCACAAGGACGGCCTCATGCTATACGAGAGCTGCGAGGAGGCCACGGAGTATCTGAAGCACAAACTGCCTGACATGGACCCGACCATCTATGAGAAGGTTATGCGGAAGGTTAGTCTTCTTCTCTCGTGTGGAAAGCGTCACACGGCGCGCTCCCAGAAACGTGCCAGCTGGATCGCGCTGGGGGTCGCCTCCAGGAGATCCAGCCAGCAGCACTGTGGAGCATCAGGGCAGGAAGATGCGACGTTGTCTGTGACCTCCACATCGGCACGAAACATCTGCTTTTTCCGGAAGTGGAGGATACTTCCGGAAAACACCACCAACCACAGAAGGTTAGTGTGGTTTGTTCTGTTTGTTTTCGTGTCGAAAGCGTGTAGGTGTGATTTGTTGTGAATTGTGATTGATTGATTCTTTGTTTCGTTCGTTCGTTCATTCATTGATTTAACGATTGATTTATAATTTGATTGGTTGGTTGGCAGGTTCGTTGATTGTAAGAAATAGAAGTAGAAGTAGAAATAGTAGAAGAAATATTGATTTATTGATTGATTATGCGCTTGATTCATTCATTGAAGTTTCCTTTAAGTTTTTTACTCTAAAGTTAAACATCTAATTTACAACAGTACTGGGCCCTTAGCCTGTAACACAATGGTGCCAAAATGGGCTGTCAGGTGACGACTTCAATTACGATTTGCTAACGCTGTCTGTCCTTTTAATGTTTTTGTAGTACAGCAAAGAATATTTTGATTCTAAGTCTAGAGGATTAGTTCTCTGGTTGTAGGAGAAAAACGAGGAGAGCCCGGTTTTGTCCTTCTGCCGGGACGCCATTGACCCGCCATTGCGTTACAGGCTAAGGGCCCAGGTCGCGTCACGAGTTATGAGCGCTGACCTTGAATGCGCAGAACTCATTTTTTCGGTCTGTTTGGTGGGGTACGCGGGGGGCGATGGAGAGGCGCGGTCGCCGGCGAGCGCGGGCGCGTGATTGGTAGATCAGTCGCTCTAGCCTCGGGGTACAGTCGCACACAACGTTTTTTTATTTCCTCGCAGAAAGAATGCCGAAACAAAATGTTTTAAAAAGACGGTTCAGAAAGATTCAAAAAAGTTATTGAGTACAATACACATTGGATTGAGATTATTTTTCATTTATTGTACACCCGTTTTATCGTAATGTCAGGATTATTGTATAGAAAACCATTTAAAATATAACGTCCGCAAAGAATACTTTAAATCGTTAAGTTTAGTCAGTTTCTCCGATTTTTATAGTATCTCACTCAACTTTAGTTCAGCTCGGCGTCAGTCTTAGATCCCGCGTGGATATAAGACATTTTGCGCGCGATTGTACACACTTGCGCAGATATCCCCACCAGTTTCGTCGAGCGCTCATAACTCGTGACGCTACCTGTAACTTATATAAACTAATTTTGATTTATTTAACCTAAAGCCAACGACCCCATTCATTGATACACCCTGTATCCGTTCCATAACACCCTATGGTTTCCATCGCCAGGTGCACACGCTGGACCTGACGCGTCAGCTGACGGAGTACGCGGTAGAGTACACGGTGCTACGCGAGGAGATGCCCCGGGTCACCACGCTCGCTGAGACCAACAGAAAGTTGCTACAGGACAATAGGAGGATGTCCGACGAGCTTGATGTACGTATTAGTTTATCTAGGTTGCTACACCCCCTGCGGCCTTGTAGGAACGAGTTCGGCCTTCAGCCTCGCAGTAGGAGATTTGGTGTGTAGCGACCCCTGTCGGGCGCTCAGGAAACTGCTATACTCGAGCTGTCAAATCCATACTCGCTACAATCCTGCATCGCGCCAGCTAAATATTTCTCGTAGCAGAGCATTATTGAACGTCCAACTAATGTTTAATTGGACCCTGCCGCTCCCAGAGCATAACATCTGCTTGGCCGGGGCCCAGTCGGGGGCAATCTTTGCCCACGTGTCTTGGCTCATGCTGCAGAGGTGGCCAGCCCAGTTCCATTTCAGCCTAGCGGTCGCAGCTCCAACGTCAATAATTTTGTTTTTTGAGTTCAGGGTAGTGTTCCTGACTCTGTCAGTACCTATGTGATTATATTAGACCTAAGTGCTCTAAAATGCTGTCCAGGATTCAAGGCACATTGCCTAACGAAACATTTGATTTTTGTTACAGTCCGCCATGGAAGCCATAACCAACTACCAGACGACGCAGTCCAAGATGGAGACTCAAATGAAGCAACTCGACCAACAACTCGCCTTGCTAAGCCGATTTATATCCGCACACAACAAGCAAGACCTGCCACCGGAGGTCAAGAAAATCGTACAAAATCACAGCAAAAAGATATCCTTTAGCTCAAAGATCTTCTCGTCGAAATTCTCTAACAGCAACGACGAAGACGTAGAAGACCAGAGGAAGAATTTGAAGACGGGAATGAGTACGCCGAATTTGTTCTCAAAAATAAGCAAGGAGGACGTCCTGAACGCGGTCAATAAGGAGCAGAGCTCCCCGGAGAAAGACCGAAGGCATTTCATGATGAAGAAGTCCCAGTCCGTACACTCAGGCCTCATAGCAACCAACCTCAAACAGTACCCCTTGAAGGTCCTCGAAGAGAAATCGGAGAACGAAACGAACAAACGCAGTGAAAGCTTCCGGAACAACAACATCATCACAGAAAGCCTAAAAGAACTCAGCAAAAATAAACAAACAGGATTCTTCGCTAATACACACGAATTGATACGCCAGGAGCGTCTCTTTGAAAAACAACTGAAGCGTGACTTTGATGAGAACTTGAAGAAGTTGGACGCGAAGTTGACACCACAGTCTTACATGGACGATCTAAGCATATTCCAGAGTAGAAAATCTATGTCACTGAATATCACTGGCTCGACGGAAAGGAAATTAGAGCAGAAACTAAATGACAGCGGTTTTGTCACGCCACTGAGTCCAAGCGATGACAAAAAGGATGACGGTTCTATAGTGTCTCATCCTCTGAGTGACTGCGATGTGGAGATAAAGTTCGATGGACAATCCACCAAGCTGAAGCAAATCAGGCCAATGGTAAGAGGGTATGGGAGAAACAATAGTATAGACAGCGGGGACTCGAAACCAATGTAGCAGTAAAGAAAAATTCAGGGGGACAGAAAAAGAGTTCTCTTGAAAGTGAAGAAGACGAGATTAATTAAATAATGATATCAATCTCCCTAGGAATTCTTTGAATCTCCCACACCTTATGGCGAAGTGAGCTGAATGTTATAGCGTAGGTACTTACATATACCGGTAAAGTGGGGCTATTTGGAATTTATTGTGGGGCTATTTGGTACTCGTAGATATAAAATATTTGGCTGCATGTATTTTTTCTCCTAGCAATGGTAGAAAAAATCTGATACACCTGGCATAAGATTTGGTCCTACCATTGCTAGGAGAAAAAATACATACAGCCAGACCTTTTATAGGTATCTAACTGCCGGTTTCTGAATTGAGAAAATCGCTAAGCAAATGGGTAAGTATTGTCCTGTCTCTGCAGATTTCTCACAAAAGAGCGTGACGGAACGAGAGTTAAGTATTTGCTTAGCAAAATTCTCAACTCAGAAACCGGGCCTGAGAGTTCTAAATTAGCCCCACAATTTCCAAATAACCCCCACTTTACTGTTTTTTTTTTTTAGAATATTTGTGCTTTGATTATGACTGTATCGTGTCAGCACTGCACTGCGCCATCATTTGAATTGCGCCAATAAATCGCAAGATATAATTCTGCTACATTTTCCCTTTCTTCTATGTTTACCTTTAGGTACAGTCGGCCACAGTCTCAGATACCCCTTTTTGTTCGATTGGCGCCCTTATGCCGCGCGCGGTAAGAGCTGCCATGGGGTATCTGAGATTGTGGCCGACCGTACCTAGTGGCGCCTGTGGTAATCGGGATCTAATCGACCCTTGTTTGTGGTATTGTATGTATTCTGTGGTATTGTGTACTTATAATTTTATTTGATGATGTACTTTTATTCTTTATCAAGGACAAAGCTTGAAAAAGGGATCTCCTCTTTTATACAAGGTGTTACAAAAGTACCTAACTCTTTTTACAGGGTAATAGCATCCGGTGATAGGGATCACAACCTAATTTTTTTTTGCTCTTTGACGTTCCGTTAATTTTTAAATTAATAAAATGTGAACGATGTGGCGGGAGAAAAGTATTTTTTAAATATTGTTTTTATTGACTTTCATAATGTTTTAACAACTCAAAGCTATGTAAATGCACCTACACGCAGAAACATATTTTTAAATTTGAGCTAAAAACAAAAACAAAAAATTTACGAAAATGTTTCAATTTTGAGGTTATAAAATAAAATTAGTTTTTTTCAACCTTTTTTTACAGAATTGACATCCTGTTGACCAGTAGGCTACACCCTGTAAAAAGAGTTAGGTACTTTTGTAACACCTTGTAGTCGTCCTGGTTATGATAGTAGTAATCAATTTCGCTTACTAAATTGTAGGGGTACTAAAGTCTAGTGGGCTTGGTTCATCTGCTGGATGCCCCCGTAGCAAATTCCAGTCGCGCGCTTTCTTATTTTGTCACCCGTTTTAATGCTTAGTTCGGCCACAGTCACAGATACCCCATGGCAGATCTTACCGCGTGCGGCATAAGGGCGGCAATGGAACAAAAAGGGGTATCCTAGCCTGTGGCCGACTGTACTAATTATGCGCGCGCTGCACAAGCACAACTCGCGCGAGTCGCGCGTGAAGCAACAGAGCTAAAAAACACGTGCCCGCCTTTTTGTGACGTTATTTGATATTTTGACGCGCCATTTAGGTATAACAACGTCTCCCGAGGCCGCGACTCGCACAGTAATTTGTGATGTTTCCTAATACCTATTCTATTTTTGCAACTGAATTCAAAATATAGGTATCACCTAATGGCAAGGATTTGGGTCGCACTTATGAGCGAGCAGGGCCCTTAGCCTGTAACACAATGGTGCCAAAATGGGCTGTCAGGTGACGACTTCAATTAAGATTTGCTAACGCTGTCTGTCCTTTTAATGTTTTTGTAGTACAGCAAAGAATATTTTGATTCTAATTCTAGAGGATTAGTTCTCTGGTTGTAGGAGAAAAACGAGGAGAGCCCGGTTTTGTCCTTCTGCCGGGACGCCATTGACCCGCCATTGCGTTACAGGCTAAGGGCCCTGGTGCTCATTCTCGCATTTGCGACTAAAGTCGCGCGCGTGGTGCTACGAAAAAGGCGCGCGCGACTAGGATGTGCTACGGGCGCTGTTTGAAAAAGAGGTAGTGATAAAATGGGGCTGCAATCACGAAAACTAGCACCATTATGCTTTTTTTTGCTTTATACCTAAGAAAGGTAATACTATAAAGTATAGCATGTAAAAACATATGTCACGGAGTCGTGCTGCCGAGACAAACCGATAAGGACGTTCAAATCTCTAAGGGTAAAATTAGTACATTTCTTATTTTTTATTTCAATTATTTTTTTTGCTTTACGCAACCAAATATTATAAAACATAAGTATGTTACATTTTTTTATTCCAAAGTAATAGTTTATAGTATAGCATTAAAGCCTTCTGTTCAGTTCAGAGATCATACTTTATCCCTCTCAAAACGATAAAACCAATTTGGTTGAGTAGAACTTTTAGGGACTGTTTTTTATTCCCTCTGTAATCTCTGTGTTCCCGTGGACCTACTATTCTGGCCCACCAGTGGGTCAACGGCGAACTTTTCGCTTCAACTTTATTATTGGAATATTGTTAATAATAAAATAAAATATACTTAGGTATTTAAAGTGGGTGTATCACAAATTCGAAAACTGCCGTTTAGATTTTAGGGATAGTCTATATGATTTGATCAATGCGTTAATACAGGGTTGTTTTTTATTAGCAGAAATTGAGAAAATATTTTACAGTTCTTGAAGATATTACTTTGTCACTTAATAAATGAAAAATAACCCTCTATAACTCCATTTTTAATGCTCACGTTGGCCTACTCATTTCTCCCGTAGTTTTCTAGTCTAATAAGGGTGCAATCACATGTGATTAAGAAAATGTATTTCTAAGTATTATTATATTATATTATAATTATTATGTTATTGTATCGAAAGTGGAGGTCACAGAAGTTAGTAGTACAGTATAAGCACACAGAATGTACCTATTACGAGTACATAGCATAATGCCTAATCATATAACGCCTACGCCTACGAAATTTCAAAATAACTGAATAATCAAAATGTATAAACTGACTTGGTATAAAACTTAGGCATTCTGGGCTTAGGGGTTTTAAGATTAGGTATTATGATATTTACCCACCTATTACACAGCAAGTTTTTAAAAAGATTATTTATAAAAGTAAAATTGGAAGGACACTGCTAACCATCATAGGTACTTTATTTTTATTACTCACAAGCTAAAATCGGAAGCGAAAAAAAAACAAAATTTAGTATTAAAAATGTTATTTATATTTTGCATTATTCAATAACAGTAACTAAATATACAAGCAAAAATGTATAATGAAAATTGAATATTTTATTTTACCATAGGAAATTCGGTTCTGTTCTTAGATTGCCTAAAAATTTTGCTCAAATATTAAGTAGTTTTATTTTTGTTGGATTTATAATAATTATTGTGCCGTTTCTTGATAGTTTTAATTTACAATATAATTCAGTAGTTGAAAACTTTTAATGTGATACATGAATAAAAACATCTTAAGATATGTTTTTATGTGGCTTTTTCTCTTGGCACCTTTTAAACATTATAATAGCATGATAATTATACCTACAGGGTGTTTTAAAAAATATATATTTTTAATTTCAGACGGAGAATGGAATAATTATCACACCTACTTACGTAGCACTTATCACCTAAGATCTTATCACTATTTTATTACTTAAGATTACTAAGATCTCATTACTTCCTGACTTGCGCTTGATAAATTAGGAACGTGATATACAGGGTGTTAAAAGACCGCCAACAAAGCGGGAAACCCCGTATTGTCCTCATCATAATGAACATTCTTGCCCAAGGAACTATGCCTGGGAAATCAACAACGAGATAATGAGGTTCAAAGTCGGACTTTTCAACACTTTTTTTTTGCAGAAATGTATTCCTAGTTTTTAAGATACCTTCCCAAGAAGCCATATCAAAATTATGAATATTTCTTTCAAAAAACGACGTTAAAATGGCAACCCGCAATGTATTCTAAACATCGTTACTTCAAGCTTAAGTAACATAAACTGATACCTACGCTTGCGCAATATGACTTCTGTGCGTTACACGTCCATTGCGTGATAAAATATTTTTCAAAATTATAACCTAAAAAACCAAAATCATTTCCCAGCAATAATTTATCAAAAAAGAAGTTTTTTTTTGTGTCTAGTATGCGTAGCTTTCGGGTATGTCGGCGGTCTTTTAACACCCTGTATAATTATTTTTTCTAATAATATCCAAATTAACAAAAATATCGAAATAAAACGTCACAAAAGTAGTACCTAGGTAACGTAAAAAAAAGACTTCGTATTAAGTGATACATCAGGGTCTAGTGACAGCCCTAGATTAGATTCCAGGGGGTTACCCTTGACGCTATTGCGATCAAATTGAAAAAGTTTTAAAATTAATTTCTCTTTGAATTCGCATAGTAATGCTTTGATTTTAAGTACTTCGTAATGTTTATTCAAATGTAAGGCTGTTTTATTCAATAAAAGCACAAAATGCGGCTTAATTTGTAAAATATAAAATTTTGTAAATTGCGCCATATTGCGGCCGTATTAGAAAAATGCGTCAAGGGTAGTGGGTCAGATGCTAGCAATCTATGAATAAATTCCGCACAAGTCAAAAGTGGCCGTTTTTTCGAGAAAACAAAAAGGAAAACGACCACTGTTACGTACTACGGTTGGCCAGTCCGAATATCCCATGGTAGCTCTTACCACGCGCGACCTAAGGGCGCCCATCGAACAAAAGGGGTATCCTAGTGTGTGGCCGACTGTACGCTATCACTGGGTCGAACAAAAGCAGCGCCATCTACAGGGTGTACTCTAAGTCGTTTTTGTGTACAATAAAGAATATTCTATCTAACTAAGTCGATAGCGGAACTTTATGTAAGTAGTCCGTCTACTGATCAATACAAACAACTTTTACGGTCGGCTACAGTCACAGATACCCCATGGCAGCTCTTACTGCGCGCAGCATAAGGGCGCCTATCGAACAAAAAGGGGTATCCTAGAGTGTGGCCGACTGTACTAGGTGGCGAAAAAAATATCTGCTGTTCCATACAAAAGGTCGACTCAGTACTGCGCCAACAGCAGATATTTTTTTGGCTCAATTTTTTTCGCCACCCAGTGTACAAGTTGTTGGTATCGATCAGTAGACAGCCTACTTAAAGTTCCGCTATCGACTCAGAGTGGACCCTGTAGTGACGCAAAGCGCTCATAAGTGCCAGTCGAAGAGGCAATGGCAGACCATCAGGTAGCCAGAAGCCACGGCCAGGTGTCCGATCATGACCGGGAAGCCGACCTTGGTGAACTGCACGAAGGAGATCCGGTAGCCGTGCTGCTCGGCCACTCCTGCGCAGACCACGTTTGCGCTGGCGCCGATTAGGGTACCGTTTCCTGGCGACGAGAAGAATTGCACTTAGTTACATAACTGGGACATGCTACGGGGGCTGACATACGTATTTTAGGGGCTTGTTTTAACATACTGACCCCCAAGACAAACTCCGAAGGACAGAGCCCAGATGAGCGGCGCCAGCGGCAGCCCAATGTTGGGATTGGAGCCCAACGATGTCACGATGCGCACCATTATAGTCGTGAGAGGAACGTTGTCCACGAATGCCGATGTTATTCCTGACACCTGCAATTTAACAAAAGCAAGGTTCAACAACATTAGTGTGGCGGGTAGTTCAATTTCGGAGCTAAGAAGCTATCTTTTTTTAAATATTTTTATTTACGAGGTCGTCCGTGCATCTCATCTGTTGCCTGCCTATATTTTTACGCCCCGTTCTGGGCACAGAACACCTCGTTCTGTTCTGGGTCTCCAGTCTAGTACCTTTTTACCCCATATGTGGTACCCCGTCCACTTTCTTCGGGCTATCACCTTAGTTGTCATTCATTTACGTTCTTCTCCGGTATTTCTAATTCGATTTCGGAGAGAAATACCTAACATAAGTATCATCTTCTTCTTGGAGTGCCTCTCCACTAGGTAATGGAGGTTGGCCGTCAGCTCTTCAATATTCTTTTCTATTCCTTGCCAAACGAAAAAGTTATTCAACTCTGACCAAGTTTCATAGCTCTCTGGGAAAGACTAGATGAGAAAAGGCTAAGACCGAACCGAATGGAATACACTAGCTAGAAGAACATAGGTAGCTTTTGTTGAAGAAGAGAGAGAGAGACAGCGAGAAGAGAGACACCTAAATATTCGTCAAATATCTTACCCACAAAATCAGCAGCAAGGCAACAGCTAGGCGCTGGCTGTCATCCACTTTCAAGATCAGAGCCTCAGTCAGACCCCCGATGTAGGCAATGAGTCCGAGTTTTGACAGAGCCTGAAAGCATAAATAACTACAAAATTTAAAAAAACATCGAGCAGTGAACTGGTGAAAAGTTGAGGAGTTCCGTTCAACATCTCCGAAGTTCTTCACAAGATCTTCTCCGTTTTGGGCCCACACGGGAAGTATATCCTTTCAAACAAAAAGCAAAATATTTCTCGTAGTTTAGTACCTATGAAGGTCCAATTCTGTAATGCAATGGTGCAAAAATGGGCTCCCAATTGACAGCTTCAATTCGGAAGGCAAAGTTTTTTGTTCGAAAGTCCGTTATTGGCTTAATCTTATCTTTAGACAATATTGAGAAACTAATTTCAATATTTTTTATTTTGCTTCAGTAGTTTTGTTTTTATGCGCTAAAATGTTTTGTTCCTATGACCGCCAACAGTATGCAGACCGTCGCGTGAAGGTCATAAAACCGTATCTTTGAAACGTTGTAAAATCCAAACTACTGAACCAAAATAAAAAATATTGAAATTAGTTTCTCAATATTGTCTAAAGATAAGATTAAGCCAATAACGGACTTTCGAACAAAAAACTTTGCGTACCGAATTACGATTTATTAATGCTGTGAATGCTGTTGGTCCTTTTAACGTTTTTGTAGTACAGCAAAGAATATTCTGATTCCAATTCTAGAGGATTAGTTCTCTGGTTGTAGGAGATAAACGAGGAAACCCCGGTTTAGTCCTTTTGCCGGGAGGCCATCGACACGCCATTGCGTTACAGGCTAAGGCCCCAGTTGGACCCGGTCGGGCCCGAAGCATGAGCATAGTGAGGAGCATGATCACCCGCTCCTCCTATACCAGATGGTATAGGAGGAGCGGGTTCACCCACCTCCATCAAGACGAAGAGTGCTGCGAAGAACAGGAGAGTAGACCACTCGACCCGGTGCAGGATTGGCTCCAGATCCTCGTGGTCTGCCAGGATAACCAGCAGGAAGGCGCCCAGGAGTGCCGTCCATCCTAGAGAGACACGATAATATCTGGGGAAGGACAATGCTAGAAGGTGCTATTTATCACCTCCATCAAGACGAAGAGTGCTCCGAAGAACAGAAGAGTAGACCACTCGACCCGGTGCAGGATCGGCTCCAGATCCTCGCGGTCTGCCAGGATGAGGAGCAGGATGGCGCCCAGGAGTGCCGTCCATCCCATGGAGACTCGGTCTGGGGAAGTACATGGAAACCATGGGATTAAAAAGCTGCGTCACGTAAACATAGCTAATGTTATTTTTATCTGCAAGGTTCCTCCGTGAATCCCGCGGCTTAGTTGGCTCCATACTTATTGACTTGTCTTTCCTGTGGGCTAGGACGACTGAGCTGTCAGGATGGTATAGGTGCTGGGCAAGCCTACTCCATCTAAAATAATGTCCCAGGCACTGCAGCGCCGAGTGGTCAAAGAAAGGAGCTTAGACCATAATAATATACTCAATATCTTAATCGTATCATTTTCGTAGGAGTTTGAAGAGCAAGGTCCTTTCCTCCTCTCCTTCGTCATCATCATCGATTCGTCATGGCTGAGGAGTGCGTCCATGTCCATGTCGTACTTGCATCCAACGTTCTTCTGCTTGGGGACCTTATATCTGAAGTTGGAAGTACTTACTCATTTGCGGTATGGAATGCAGGAAGAAGACGACCACGACGAACGTGATCGCAACCAAAGCCTTGATCAGGAGCACCTTGTCACGGATCTTGTACTGGAACAAAGTTATCATAAGTAGGTAACGTAACATGACATAGAAACTTCTTCTTCTTCGTCGTTACGCTCCTGTCAGAGCGGTCGTGGTCCACGTGTAGTAATGCCACCACGCCATTTATCTCGGTCAGAGGTAGCCCGGGTGCATTCATACAGTGTTTTCCCCACAGCGGTCTTGATTTAATCTGTGGGGTTACCCTTGACGCTATTGCGATCCAATTGAAAAAGTTTAAAAAATAATTTCTCTTTGAATTCGCATAGTAATGCTTTGATTTTAAATACTTTGTAATGTTTATTCAAAGGTAAGGCTGTTTTATTCAATAAAAACACAAAATGCTTCTTAATTCGTAAAATATTAAATTTTGTAAATTGCGCCATATTGCGGCCGCATTGGAAACATGCGTCAAGGGTAGAGGGGCAGTTCATCGCATCGGTGGTTTTCCCCGAAATCTAGAAACTTATATTTAGTTTAGTTCACCACTAGATGGCGCTGAATGGCGCCTTCATTGTGGTATAGTGCTGTCTTCGAGAATTCCTGAATTCCTTTAATTAGAGCCAGCCAGGTTGATACCTTAGGTTTTAGAGGCTCAGTGGGCTGATTATAATGCCCCTCATGCCCGTTTTCACC
The DNA here is from genome assembly GCA_949319315.1 of Zelleria hepariella. Lineage (NCBI taxonomy): Eukaryota > Metazoa > Arthropoda > Insecta > Lepidoptera > Yponomeutidae > Zelleria > Zelleria hepariella. The sequence continues at coordinate 2,289,794 of OX439384.1, read as the reverse complement.
AACCAACCCTAATTTTAAAAGACCTTTTAACGAATCACAAGCGTTATGAGTTGAGTTTGTATGGTCCTTCATCCATGACCCCTAGACTTGCAGAGGTGCAGATAACTTTCGTTAAAAGGTATTTAAAATTAGGGGTGGTTGGTGAAAACGGGCATGAGTCACCCACTTTCTTCGGCTTGAGCCCTATTAATGAGCGGCAACGCCAATTTATGGGTGCTGATAATGGAATGAATCGCTAGAAGACACCAACCTTCGCCTTCATCTCGTCCAGCGTACTCTGGTAAGTGCTCTCGGGGTAGGCTCGTTTAGCCCTCTCGCGCAGCTTCTCTTCAAGCTGAAGCTCCAGTTTCCAGATCTTCCGGTTGAGACGCTGCTTCACCACGTGCTGTTCCTTGCTCAGGTGGGGTAGAGAGTCCGCGGCGCGACGCCAGATCGAGATCTGCTGCCGGAGTTCTGAAAACGAGTTGAGGGAGTTGAGCTACGAGTATGGAGCAAGTAACTTGGTAACCTTTTAGATGACAACTCTTTTATGAAGCCAAATAATTTAATGACCTATGCGGAAGTTTATCTCTCCTTTTTATTTTTTGGCGCTCCTCCACTACTTAATAGAGGCCGACCTCTTCATCTTTTGTTTTATTCTTGGACAGAAACGACCTTGTATGTCTCTCGGTACATTAAGCCGCAGCATATTGGGGTCCCGGTATATTAACCTTACCCTTCTTCCATTTCGCCCAACTAAACCGACCAACTAGTTGTGAAGAATGGAATGCCATGGAGCCATTTATTCCTATAGAACCCGACTGGTTGATAGGTATTTCAAACTCATCATCATCATCAGCCCACCTCTGCCCACTGCTGGGTATAAGCCTTTTGTCGCACCGCGCCACCTCTCGCGGTCTCTCGCCATCCGCATCAGGTATTTAATTTGGTGAAATTCTGTTCTTTACGAAACAACTGGATCCTCGACCAACTGCTCTTTGTTTTCTCGTGCACCATCCACAAACCTTGTATGTCTCTCGGTACATTCAGCCGCAGCTTGTTGGTGTCCCGGTATATGAACCGCAGCTGCAGGTACGTTTGTACTCCGACCAGGAGGACACCCAGCGTCATGTGCATTGTGAAGTTTGTGAAGTGGATGCCCTGAAAAAAAGATAAACAAGATATTTCACTATCATTACAAAGATGGTAAAGGGCAAATTTGAAGGAAGGAACGACTACATGGATAAATAGTTCAAAGCTGGTTAGTTTGTCTCTTGGTGAATCAAACAGCAGTTGCTTCTAATAATAGCATAAAGAGCAAAGTACCTGCATCGAGTAATTTGTACACATCAGCAAATGAGCATGGAGTATATCCGATATCGGATACCTACTACGCGTATTTTTTTAAGGTAAGGAATGTGTTATTAAATGCCTACGCGAAACAGATGATGTGAACTTGTGAAAAAGTGCTCGTTTTAAAGTTTTGTCCTTTGCATCTGAGTCTTGACCTTCTGTAATAGTCTATGTGTATGGAATCGTGGCAATCCTCGATCAAGAGTGTTTAGTTCGAAAGGTGACCTAGCGTAAGAAATATTGTTTACTGCGTCTTGAGTCTGTGTCTTGAGTAATGTACTGTATCTAAATTGAGTTCAATAAAGACTTTTGAAATACAAAAACAGTTCGGTGGTGGCAAATTAGAAACCTAGAAAGTGGAAATGGACAGGACACTCTGTCCAGGAGGGACAAGTGCAGAGACAGAGTGGCGGCCGAGAACTGGACGGCGATCAGTGGGAAGACCAGCAGCCCGATGGTCGGACACATCGTCATTACGGCGGAGGGTCCATGGATGCGCATGGAAAGGGACCGTAAGAGGTGGCGCGAGGCGGAAAAGACCTATACCCAACAGTGGGCAGAGGTGGGCTGATGATGATGATGATAGTAACGCACCGCCCCAATCACGGCCTTGTTGGATGCGATGATGACGTTGGGCGGGTCACCAACCGGCGTGGCAGTCCCTCCGACGTTACTGTACAGCACTATGTACATAAGGATCGGCACTGGGTCCAGCTCCATCACTTCTGATAATCTGTTTGTAGAAAATACATGGTGTAGGTAGACTATGCAGGTCCTGTTAAATTTGAGGGGGTAGCTAATACCAACTGTTCTATGGGGCCACGTGCAAAATCGCGAAGCAAATATCAGCCGATCATACAGTGCAGTAGGTATTGAGTTATCTAGTTATTTGGTCAACAATAAAAGTTTGTCATTATCTCTCTTGGGGTAGGATATCTCTGTTTATCTGTTCTGTGGTTCAATAAACCAGTTGTGCAATACTCAAACTACAGAACAGACAAGCAAAGAGACACTCCTATTTGTATTATATGCTCCTTGCTCCTATCCTACCTAGGTAGGCCAGGTAATAGAGAATGAAAGTGGACTGTAAATTGTGAAGATGGTATAATAATACAGGTCGCTCAAGGCATAGTAAAAAGCAGGTGCGTTCGCGACAATGCAAGATTCGAAAGTAGGTACCTAAGTAGTGTGCTGTCCCGCGGCGCCGCCTGCCGCGCGGGCCCTTCCCCCGCGCCTCCGCCGCAGCCGCCGCCGACGTCTTTGTTTGTGAACACTACCTAAAGCATACCTAGAAGATGACCATAGATTTATTCGTAGGTTCTAGGACCTGGAATCTAGGCCTAAGGTCCTAAAAAAAGTTTTGCCTAGGGACGCGCGTAGAAGTGGCACGGACGCCATGTTACTTTCTTACAAAATGTATAGAAGCGACGCGCGCGACGCAAAACACACAGAAGAGACGGGCGCGGACAAAGCAAAACGTCAAGTCCGCGCCGCGTTCTCGTCCCACGTCTCTTCTGGGTGGCTGGCGCTGCAGTGTGGCGGAAATCTATCAACTCACCTGATAGTGACGGGCGTCATGAGCAGTATGGTGGTGACATTGTCAAGGAACAATGACAGTAATGCCGTCGTGCCACACATAAGGTTGACGAGCGGCCACACTTTACCCCTGGCCATCTGGAAATAAGAAGCTGCAGTCAGCATTGCTGGTTTTACTCACTAACTTGTTGTTTTGCTAGCAAGGCTAATCCATTACTCATGCAGCGGCCTTAACATGACTAAGCTTGCTGGTGTATGAAAATGACAAACTCAAAATGATTAAAGCCGCCATCTTAGTGCTGTAATATCAATCACAGTTAAACTCAGACCTCGAATTTTGTATGAAAATCAATCGACAGATAGGGTTTAAACTAGCCTTTTTGGTTTAAACTGTGTTTGATATTATGGTAGAAAGGGGTCCGGACCGGACGCCCGAAAGAATTTCGTACATTGATCTGTGTTACGCATCCATGTCATTCTCGCATAATAATATTGCCGTCTCGCTGGTACAGATGCGACTAAATTAGTTGAATAGTTGAAGCTCACCTTAAAAGTGAACACGGCCAGAAAGTCGAACATGCCAGTCTCGGCCATGATTGCGACCAGCAGCATCATGCTGAAGAGCAGCAGCAGGGTCTCCACGTCCAGCCAGGAGACCAGCTCGTTCAGCGAGGGTCTCTCCCCGAGGAGGCTGAGCACCGCCAGCGAGGATGTGGACACGACGACTGCTGCCATGGTGCGGTTTATCACCTGGGATGTCGGTTTCATGGTCAACTCAGTAGAGAGGAACATATTCCCCTGTTATTTCCACCCTCAATAATAAAAAAATACAAATTTAATAAACTAGCATTGATTCCTAAGTTCTTCATCAGATCTTCACGATTTTTGTATGGATCTCCAAACAAAGTATTCAATTTCAAACAAAAAAATAGGGTTTTTGTTGATTAATAACAATCGCTAAGCCATGTCAAAGGGCCGGTGGCCTAAAAACTCTGACACCAGGGGTAGCCACTACGTCAAACGATAATCTAACCTTGTAGCATTTTAGTTTTTAACTTCTAAACAAAAACACTTAGGTACCTCAAAAATGATCAAAATATAGAGACCACCCAGCAGTACACAGGAGCAAATGACACCCGTCATCTCGTCCATCGGTTCCACCTGATAGCTCAACGTTAGAGGCAACGTCTTGTCAGAAGTCTGACGCATCCTGACGACGTACGATGCGCTGTCAGAGTCCGGGGATCCGGGGACTTGGAAGACTTTGGAGCGAGCTTCGCCGATGGAGAAATCGACGCATTCCGGGTTTTGCAGGATCAGAGTCCAGATTGGTGATGTCTGAAAGTAACACGCATTTGAACTTTACTCGTTGCAGGTAGGTAAGTGTAGCTTACCTCCGATTTCTGAATTGAGAATTTCACTAATCAATTAATACTTAGTGAATTTCTCAATTCAGAAACCGGCCCTAGGGATGTTGGACAGTTAGGACAGTTAGATGTTCCTAAAATATTTCCGTATCGGATGTCTAAGTACGTTGCATAAATAGACCTACGTTGTCATTCATGAGCAGTTTCGGAGATTCTTTGATCCCTTCTGCCTTGGAAGTTGCAACTACCTTACCTACCTGGTTTTGGTTCATAGATTTTGTGTTTTTAAGTATGGTGTCGTTATTAAGAATTATTATGTATTTTTCTTTCTTCAGTTGGCCTCATACGCCATTCTGTTCTTGACCAAACGAAACAGATCTTCTACGCTGGCCACTCCTGTCATTCTTTAATAATATAAACATCAGACACGCAAGAAAACAACACTTGACAACAGTCAAGACTTTCATATTCTGCTCACAATCTTGCTTTTTTATTACCTTCAACTGGACGTAACTCACCAGGTTCAGTGTAGAGTTTCCCAACATCGTTTCGAGCCAGACCTCCATCTTGTCCGCCATGTTGAATTCAGTCTTGTTCAGTTGTTGCTCGTTTTGTTCAGATATGAACGGACCAGTTACCGTCACTAGCAGTGTCTTGATGTCGCCTTCTGTTTCGTCTATCATGTAATCTAAAAATAAACAAAAACTATAACAACATAAAGACCACCCCTAGAAGATTTTATTTGTATGCTTAGCGTCAAATGAAACTGGGCTGGCCACGTCTGCCGCATGAGCCAAGACAGATAGGCAAAGAATATCGCCACAGATTGGGTCCCACATGACGGACAACAGCGACGTGGCAGATGTCGCGAATGATCGCGATTCATGTATTTTATCATAGTCAAGGTGGGTAGAACGCACAGTTTTTCTATAGCCGGCCGGCGGCGGGAGTCGGCGGCGCGGCGGGCGGCAGACACTTGCAAGCGAGCAACTAACCGAGTGTGTGGTGTTCAGTGGAGCTCAGGCTCATCTTTAGTTTAGGCCGAGGGCCAAGGTATAACAGTGGAGCTCAGGCTCATCTTCAGTTTAGGGCGAGGGTAAAAGTATAACAGTGGAGCTCAGGCTGATCTTCAGTTTAGGCCGAGGGCCAAGGTATATCAGTGGAGCTCAGGCTCATCTTTACTTTAGGCAGAGGGCCAAGGTACAACAGTGGAGCTCAGGCTCATCTTCAGTTTAGGCCGGGGGCCAAGGTATAAAAGTTAACCGTGGAGCTCACGCTCATCTTCAGTTTCGGCCGAGGGCCAAGGTATAAAAGGTAACGGTGGAGACTAAAAGGTATTTATTCTCAGACTAACTTTAATGTTTCTTTTCCATATTGTGTGATCTTTATGATTATCAGTAACAATGCCGTGTTTTGTTTGGCCTCAGTATTGGTATAGAATGCACATGACCTTTGAGGTCATTCTCAGACTCAGGCCCGTTTGGTCACGCTCACGCTCAGGACCCTTTGGTCACGTTCACGCTCAGAGGCCGTTTGGTCATGCTCAAGCTCAGAGGCCGTTTGGCCATATACAAGCTCAGGACCCTTTGGTCACGTTCACGCTCAGAGGCCGTTTGGTCATGCTCAAGCTCAGAGGCCGTTTGGCCATATACAAGCTCAGGACCCTTTGGTCACGCTCAAGCTCAGAGGCCGTTTGGCCACGTTTACGCTCAGAGGCCGTTTGGTCAGTACAAGCTCAGGACCCTTTGGTCACGCTCAAGCTCAGAGGCCGTTTGGCCACGTTTACGCTCAGAGGCCGTTTGGTCAGTACAAGCTCAGGACCCTTTGGTCACGCTCAAGCTCAGAGGCCGTTTGGCCACGTTTACGCTCAGAGGCCGTTTGGCCAGTACAAGCTCAGGACCCTTTGGTCACGCTCAAGCTTAGAGGCCGTTTGGCCACGTTTACGCTCAGAGGCCGTTTGGTCAGTACAAGCTCAGGACCCTTTGGTCACGCTCAAGCTCAGAGGCCGTTTGGCCACGTTTACGCTCAGAGGCCGTTTGGTCAGTACAAGCTCAGGACCCTTTGGTCACGCTCAAGCTCAGAGGCCGTTTGGCCACGTTTACGCTCAGAGGCCGTTTGGCCAGTACAAGCTCAGGACCCTTTGGTCACGCTCAAGCTCAGAGGCCGTTTGGCCACGTTTACGCTCGGAGGCCGTTTGGCCAGTACAAGCTCAGGACCCTTTGGTCACGCTCAAGCTCAGAGGCCGTTTGGCCACGTTTACGCTCAGTGGCCGTTTGGCCAGTACAAGCTCAGGACCCTTTGGTCACGCTCAAGCTCAGAGGCCGTTTGGCCACGTTTACGCTCAGAGGCCGTTTGGCCAGTACAAGCTCAGGACCCTTTGGTCACGCTCAAGCTCAGAAACCGTTTGGCCACGTTTACGCTCAGAGGCCGTTTGGCCAGTACAAGCTCAGGACCCTTTGGTCACGTTTACGCTCAGAGGCCGTTTGGTCATGCTCAAGCTCAGAGGCCGTTTGGCCATATACAAGCTCAGGACCCTTTGGTCACGTTCACGCTCAGAGGCCGTTTGGTCATGCTCAGACTAGACCGTTGGGTCATGCTCAGTGCTCAGTTTCTCAGGTACCTATCAGATTGCTCAGCTCAGTTGCGAGGCAAGGGGTCGCTATAAGGGGAGGTTGGAGGCGACAAGGAGACGTCTCAGCTCAGCTCAGTTAAAACATCTTTACGCGTATTGATATTCAGTTCAAATCGAAGTAAATAACATGTCATGTCTCAGATCTAATGCAGTCGCATAGTACCAATAATCTCAGGATTTCGTTTTTAAACTATACCTACTCAGTGGCTCAAGCAGAAGACGCATCAGAGATATCTACCTAGTACTGTATCATATCGCCCATAGCTAAAGGTTGACGATACTCAGGCAAAGTGATGCAATGTGGCGACATGGTGGAGGAGCTGGGATCCTTACTCATTAAAAAGAACTAATTTCCACATTATTTTTTCCCATCATGTTTTTTCCACTCTCAGTTTACCCAAACTAACATAAAACAGAAGGCAAGCTCATAGTATCACGAGACATTGTCGTTAGAAACTATACAATGTATTGTTTGTTATAGTAATAATCTCAGTTCATTTTTAGGTTGACATAAGTATATGTAATTCTTTGCTAATAATATTTACCCTTATTTTTAAAGCGGTTCAATTTTAGTTAGAATCACAAACTTCTGTCCTTTTATTCATTCCGTAGTTTGTATTTGAAGTCCAGACCGGCTTGACCTAAATTCAATATTACCCACCAAACAGAATAAATTAATGATATGCAAAGGTGAACCTTATTTATTAGTTACTAAGAACTTGGTAAATCAATTGATGGATATTGGTCCTGAGTGGAAAAGGTGAAAATATTAACTTTGTGACAAAGGAAATTGCTCCATAGAGGATATTAATAAAGGTTCTTTCGAGATACTAATAAAGATATACGGTTGTACGGATGTACTGCATTATTTTTGTCTTATTATTTTAAATGACATATTTGACAATAGACATCAAGTACCTTCACGCGCAGAGCGTCGAAGGGGGCGTGCAGGGTTACAGATTGATTATGTTTTTAGTATATTCGTGTCAATGTGTCGAACGTCTAGTCTCAGTGCACGGACACTATTGACATGTTTTGAGTGACTTACCGTCCACCACAGCGCGGATTTCCTCACAGTGTTTTACCTACTTTTGAAAGTTCACATACCTAGGTGCTCAAACTCAGATTCGAACTCAGACTCAAACTCAGATTCCATCTCAGTCTCAAACTCAGATTCGAACTCAGATTCAAACTCAGATTATATCGTAGACTCAAACTCAGATTCAAACTCAGACTCACACTTAGATTCCATCTCATACTCAAACTCAGATTTGAACTCAGACTCAAACTCAGATTCCAAAGACCAGTTTGAAACTCGGTCGGACCGTACGCAGATACGGTAAGGTAAGGTTCCCGTGCCAACTTATTCGAATGACTACGACCAGGTTCCCTCATCAACCCGATGGAACGACCACCAGCTCAGACCGACGCGAGCATCAGCTTTATGAGCAAAGGAGAAGATGCAAGAATGGACAGCGCAACTATTTGGAATAGTACCTACATAGATCCTCCATTTGATTGATTAACTTATGAGATGATTATAATCAATATTATTTATTGTGTTTTATTTATAACAGATACCTACAACCTGCATAATTATATTTTTTTTTGTTGTGGGGAGTGTCGCGAATGATCGCGATTCATGTATTTTATCATAGTCAAGGTGGGTAGAACGCACAGTTTTTCTATAGCCGGCCGGCGGCGGGAGTCGGCGGCGCGGCGGGCGGCAGACACTTGCAAGCGAGCAACTAACCGAGTGTGTGGTGTTCAGTGGAGCTCAGGCTCATCTTTAGTTTAGGCCGAGGGCCAAGGTATAACAGTGGAGCTCAGGCTCATCTTCAGTTTAGGGCGAGGGTAAAAGTATAACAGTGGAGCTCAGGCTGATCTTCAGTTTAGGCCGAGGGCCAAGGTATATCAGTGGAGCTCAGGCTCATCTTTACTTTAGGCAGAGGGCCAAGGTACAACAGTGGAGCTCAGGCTCATCTTCAGTTTAGGCCGGGGGCCAAGGTATAAAAGTTAACCGTGGAGCTCACGCTCATCTTCAGTTTCGGCCGAGGGCCAAGGTATAAAAGGTAACGGTGGAGACTAAAAGGTATTTATTCTCAGACTAACTTTAATGTTTCTTTTCCATATTGTGTGATCTTTATGATTATCAGTAACAATGCCGTGTTTTGTTTGGCCTCAGTATTGGTATAGAATGCACATGACCTTTGAGGTCATTCTCAGACTCAGGCCCGTTTGGTCACGCTCACGCTCAGGACCCTTTGGTCACGTTCACGCTCAGAGGCCGTTTGGTCATGCTCAAGCTCAGAGGCCGTTTGGCCATATACAAGCTCAGGACCCTTTGGTCACGTTCACGCTCAGAGGCCGTTTGGTCATGCTCAAGCTCAGAGGCCGTTTGGCCATATACAAGCTCAGGACCCTTTGGTCACGCTCAAGCTCAGAGGCCGTTTGGCCACGTTTACGCTCAGAGGCCGTTTGGTCAGTACAAGCTCAGGACCCTTTGGTCACGCTCAAGCTCAGAGGCCGTTTGGCCACGTTTACGCTCAGAGGCCGTTTGGTCAGTACAAGCTCAGGACCCTTTGGTCACGCTCAAGCTCAGAGGCCGTTTGGCCACGTTTACGCTCAGAGGCCGTTTGGCCAGTACAAGCTCAGGACCCTTTGGTCACGCTCAAGCTTAGAGGCCGTTTGGCCACGTTTACGCTCAGAGGCCGTTTGGTCAGTACAAGCTCAGGACCCTTTGGTCACGCTCAAGCTCAGAGGCCGTTTGGCCACGTTTACGCTCAGAGGCCGTTTGGTCAGTACAAGCTCAGGACCCTTTGGTCACGCTCAAGCTCAGAGGCCGTTTGGCCACGTTTACGCTCAGAGGCCGTTTGGCCAGTACAAGCTCAGGACCCTTTGGTCACGCTCAAGCTCAGAGGCCGTTTGGCCACGTTTACGCTCGGAGGCCGTTTGGCCAGTACAAGCTCAGGACCCTTTGGTCACGCTCAAGCTCAGAGGCCGTTTGGCCACGTTTACGCTCAGTGGCCGTTTGGCCAGTACAAGCTCAGGACCCTTTGGTCACGCTCAAGCTCAGAGGCCGTTTGGCCACGTTTACGCTCAGAGGCCGTTTGGCCAGTACAAGCTCAGGACCCTTTGGTCACGCTCAAGCTCAGAAACCGTTTGGCCACGTTTACGCTCAGAGGCCGTTTGGCCAGTACAAGCTCAGGACCCTTTGGTCACGTTTACGCTCAGAGGCCGTTTGGTCATGCTCAAGCTCAGAGGCCGTTTGGCCATATACAAGCTCAGGACCCTTTGGTCACGTTCACGCTCAGAGGCCGTTTGGTCATGCTCAGACTAGACCGTTGGGTCATGCTCAGTGCTCAGTTTCTCAGGTACCTATCAGATTGCTCAGCTCAGTTGCGAGGCAAGGGGTCGCTATAAGGGGAGGTTGGAGGCGACAAGGAGACGTCTCAGCTCAGCTCAGTTAAAACATCTTTACGCGTATTGATATTCAGTTCAAATCGAAGTAAATAACATGTCATGTCTCAGATCTAATGCAGTCGCATAGTACCAATAATCTCAGGATTTCGTTTTTAAACTATACCTACTCAGTGGCTCAAGCAGAAGACGCATCAGAGATATCTACCTAGTACTGTATCATATCGCCCATAGCTAAAGGTTGACGATACTCAGGCAAAGTGATGCAATGTGGCGACAGCAGATCTAGGCGACGATGGCGGGACGACCTGAATAAATTCTTGCACGGATGGTCAGAGGTGGCTCAGGATCAGGACAGAGATGTGTGGAAGACTGGAAGATAAGAGGGGAGGCCTTTGCCCAGCAGTGGGACACGAAAACGTCGCTGATCTAGATGTTCGCTGCTAGAATATCCGATTAGTTTCGGACTTCAATGTTTATTACAAATCTATTTTACTTGTATCTACCAAGGTCCGAAATGGAAACATTTGCATGTGAAATGAGATTACCTTTCACCGCCACCGGGGCCACGAAGGACTGCCTGAAGACCTGTTTCTTCTCGTTGTGCATCATGAATATGAGGGTGAAGAAGACCCACACCCCCAGCAGCAGCGCTATCTTGGTGAAGTGCGACGCTCGCGCCATCTGTTGGTGGATATTAGGAGTTAGAACAGGTGTGCTTGTTGAAACTTTTGTTATTATTTGCAGATAATTATTATTACCTGTATCGCGTGAAGAAAATCTAAATAAAATCGTGGTAAGAATCGCGTTTTTTAAAATGTCTATAACAGGGATAGACAGCATCTTCAATGTGGAAAAAACAAGCACTACAGCACTTTTTTGCTCTTCAGCTCTTCCCAAACATTTTGAGACTAAGTCCTAATCCACAGACTAAATTTCGAGTAAAAAAAACCTATCCGCAGCAGTAGTATTCTTTTGCAGAAAAGTGCGGGCGCAACCGTGGTGATATGAGTTAAGTCTTCACTCATCAGGCTTACCTTCGAAATTTTTCTATCATTCTTCTCGTCAAGACTCTGGCTGCTCTTCTCCTTGGCAACCCCCGTCTCGATTCGCCCAACATTGTCGTTACTGCTGGCAGGTCTGTCAATGAACTTGATGGTCGGTGTCAGGTCTTCGTGGAGATGCGGAGCTGAGGCTACCAGGGGCAGGCGTCTGGGCTTGGTCGTTGAGGCTCCACTGTCGTTTAGAGGAGCGGTTTCGAGCGTTCCTGCGAATGAGATAAAGAATGAAAACATCTTAAGGGTAGACGATAGCAAGGTGGCGGGAAATTCAAAATTTTCACAGACTTTTACATTTTGTAGCTAAACTGAACTATTTTTGTTCAGCGATTTTTCGTTCGCGAGAATAAAACCGTATTCTTTTCATTATTGTAAACAACAGAACAACAATAATTCAGCCGATTATGTGTTCTGGTCTACGAAGCAGTGGTACTGCCCAAAAAACTTGTCGAAGACCAGAACACATAATCGGCTGAATTATTGTTGTTCTGTTGTTTACAACAATGAAAAGAATACAGTTTTATTCTCGCGAACGAAAAATCGCTGAACAAAAATAGCTCAGTTTAGCTACAAAATGTAAAAAACTGTGAAAATTTTGAATTTCCTGCCACACTACTATCTTCTAGCCTTAAGATCATCTTATCGTTGTGATGGCGGAGGTTCCATGGATGCGAATGGCAAGGGACCGTGAGAAATGGCGTGAGGGGAAAAGGCCTATACCCAACAGTGGGCAGAGGTGGGCTGATGATGATTATGATGATAATTGACCATGTCTTTCCTGGATGTGAGAGGTGGCGCGAAGGGAAAAATGCCAACATGCCAAAATGCCTTTTTCCCCTCGCGACCCTCTTTTCGCCATCCGTATCCATGGACCCTCCGCCGACAGAACGATGTTATCCGACCATCGGGCTGCTGGTCTTCTCACAGACTGTCGTCCTACTCTGGGCCTCCACTCTGCCCTTGTCCATCGACCATTCTCCAGCCTCGTCAGGTGTCCTGCCCATTTCAACTTGAGACTCGCGATTCGATCACCAACATCATCAACCTTCGTCAATTTTATAGTAACTAGGTGGGCTTCCTCACCGTGTTTTTCGTCACCGGTGTAAAACAATTGAATCCAGTGAACAAATTAATTTTATTATTAAACATGCCCAAAACAACAACGCTAATACGCTACGCCATTTATAGAGCCAGGGGGCTAATTCGGTACGCAAAGTGTTTTGTTCGAAAGTCCGTTATTGGCTTAATCTTATCTTTAGACAATATTGAGAAACTAATTTCAATATTTTTTATTTTGGTTCAGTAGTTTGGATATTACAACGTTTCAAAGATACGGTTTTATGACGTCACGCGACGGTCTGCATACTGTTGGCGGTCATAGGAATAAAACATTTTAGCGCATAAAAACAAAACTACTGGACCAAAATAAAAAATATTGAAATTAGTTTCTCAATATTGTCTAAAGATAAGTTTAAGCCAATAACGGACTTGCGAACAAAAAACTTTGCGTACCGAATTCTCGGCAATCTCGAATGTGACTTGTTATTAAGGTTTTCTTCGTAGAATCTCGAATGTGACTTGTTACTAAGGTTTTCTTCGTAGAATCTCGAATGTGACATACCCGAGAATTTGCCCCCAGCGCAGCCTTACGTAAGTAGTAAAACATTTATTTTGGAATACAGGTGCTAATTTTACATTGCCTTATTTATGCAAAATTATACGGTTACTATTTACCAAGTTTTAATAATGTATGCTCTCATTACGTATGCTCTGGAAAAATCTTAAATAGGTGACGCAGGTGGGAAGACCTGACCGATTTCTTATAGCTGGAGAGCTGGTAATCATTCGACTTATTCTATCGTACACACAGGGAAAGGGTCGAGGCTCTAGAACTCGGGGAAAACCACCGATGCGATGGACTGACCAAATCAAGACCCCTGTGGGGAAATCACTGTGGGAATGCACCCTTGAAAACTCTGACCGTGAGAAATGGCGTGGCATCGTAAGGCGCGCAACATCAGCCACTGATGATGATACTACATGTCGACACCGGTGTGAAGGTGTGAAGTTTTCTTTTTTTACATAAGATGTTTCAATTCAAATAATAGACTGTGTATTTGGGCTTGGCCGATGACATGCACCCGCAATATTTTCTTAATTTTCAGTGCATTTCAGGGCCTGAAAGGGCCTGAAACCGTCTTATGAAAAATCGACCATCTTAATTTGTTCGGGTTATTTTGTCAGCCAAGTTTTGTCAGCCAACTTCACACCGGTCATGTCGACCACGACCGCTCTGACAAGAGTGCAACGACGAAGAAGCAGAAGAAGTCGTACACACGACAGCACGTCAGAGCGTACACTTTTGTTGTAAAGTCGCCCGTAACGTTACCGAGTAGAGTGCTAGCGTGTAAGCGTCTACATGCAGTCGTGTGTACAAGGCTGGGAGTTGATAGGCTGATAGAGTCGAATTCGCCGAGTCTGGGAAATTTGTGAATTTGAAGTAGCAAAAACCACTCGCTAACGTTGAAGGAAAATATCGTGAGGAAACCCGCGGATTTTGTGGGAATACCAAATAAGAATATCAACTTTCCTGAAAAAAATAAGTTCCACCGAAATGATACCCGAATTTCCACTCACCATGCTCTTTCTCATAAGTGTTCCTGAAAGGCGCCAAAGCTGGGTCGTACTTGACCTCCTCTGGCAAACTTAGCCAGACCTCCACTGCAGCTGGAGTCAGCTCCCCACAGGAGACCAGGCTATACTGGCTTCGGCTTAGATCTGGAGGCTCCTTTTGACCGTCCGAAGACGACGTCCATCTTTTTAAACGCGTTACTATTTTGTCCATGTTTGGGCAGTTTTTTCGGTTACATTAACCTTTAGGTGGTTGTAACGTAAACCAAGTAGAGTGCTATCGTGTAAGCGTCTACGTGCTGTCTTGTTTACACTTTTCCGTTTGATTACTTTGTGTATAATACTTGTAAACCCACGTCTGTAATATGATACAAACTTTCGTAGATACTGCAAGTAGAGACAGGGTCGTCTTTAACCTATTGGGGGCTCTAGGCACTTTATGATGAGGGGCCTACGTTTTTAACCTATTGGGGGCTCTAGGCACTCTATGATGAGGGGCCTAGATGAGGTCTCACTGCAGTGCCGGATTAGCCATATAGCAGGAGTAGCAAATGCTACGGGCCCCGCACATTTGGAGGCCCCGCGCGCTTTCTGACCGAAAAAAAAAACTATTTAGATAGTTTTTATTATTTCGAGCGCACGAAGCGCGCTTATTTTTTGTGCAAACGACAAGGACCATGAATTTGCAGTTTCAGAAATTGATATCGTTTTATTTTACAACGTGTTACAAAACATCCTAACTCTTTTTTCAGGGTGTAACCTACTGGTCAACAGGATGTCAATTCTGTAAAAAAAAGTTGAAAAAGACAATTTTTATTTTATAACCTCAAAATTAAAAAAAAATCATAACTTTTTTGTTTTTGGTATTAGCTCAAATTTAAAAATATGGTTGTGGGTGTAGGTGCATTTGCATAGCTTTGAGTTGTTAAAACATTGTGAAAGTCAATGAAAACAATATTAAAAAAATAGTTTTCTCCCGCCACAGCGTTCACATTTTATTAATTTAAAAATCAACGGAACGTCATAGAGCAAAAAAAATAATTAGGTTGTGATCCCTATCACGGGGTACTATTACCCTGTAAAAAGAGTTAGGATCTTTTGTAACACCTTGTATAAGCAGAAAATATTAAATTGTATACTTATACAATTTAGCACAACTAGCACCGCCAATGAAAAAAAATATATACCTTCTTTTTTCATGCGTTTTTTGCTAAAAAAGAAGTCGCGCGCGTCATGAGGCCCTAGATAATGGACGGAATATTTTAAATTTAGTTTAAATCCAGGAAAGTTTTTTGTAACAGTTTTGTATTATTTCATACCATAAATTGATAACCTAATAAAGAAAACCAAGGGCCCCTTGATAGAATTTGCTACAGGCCTCGCGCTGGGTTAATCCGGCACTGTCTCACTGAGGATAACAATGTTGTCTGTCTCCAATTTCCATACAAACGTAGTCCCCGATTTTCTCCCTGGATAATGGGACCAGCCCCCTGTATTATCTAAAATATCCACCGTAAAAATAACCGTTTTCAAATGTAAAAAAAAATTGTTCATTTCAATAATGGCTATTTTTGAGTGTTTTGATGCTCGGAGGTTGAGTGAATTTTTTAAAGAATAGAGGCGCAGAGCATAAATTTTTGGTATGCTAATGTCCCTGGCATGTCGGACCGCTTAATTTTTTTTTCGATAAATTATTATTATTGTTAACAAGCGGCGGCGACAAAATAAAATTAGCATACCTACCTAGGTACCTACTCAATATTAGTTTTTTTTAAACGTTCTTACTTTAGTTGTTTCATTGTTTCAGACTGTCAATATGATGTCAGTAGGTAGGTATGTCCTTCACGATGCCGTGAAGGTATGTCCTTCACGGCATCTTAAGGAATATCACGTATGTGAACTTAGCAGGTCATTTTCCAGAAAGTACAAAACTAAGGGCAGTTCTAGTAGCATACCCTATAGTTCTACAGTTCTGCATACTTTTTTTAAATAGTTCTGCAACCAAAGTGCAAAAAAAACATAAAAAATGTTTTTGCTAAAATCACCTGCTAACTTCACACTACACTTCGTAGCATACCTGTGGTTTGCAATGCCATGACCAAATAAGTTAGTTTTATCTCATAGTTCTGGTGCAGGGAGGCTAGAAAGCCACAGTTCTAGTGGAAATTTGCCAGAAAATGGTGAAAACCATCAAAATGTACGGTCAGCAAAACAAGCCAGAAAATTATGGTAATTAGGTCAGTTGTATTCAATCCAGGCATCATTATTTCAATTTATATCGATGGTAAGGCCCCAAGGCGTGATAAAACTTAAGAGTTCTACCGTCAAAAGGCAAAAACGCAATAGTTCTAGCCCAAAAAGTGAAATAAATGTTCAAAATATTTACAGGCATGTCTTGCTAGCCACAAGGACAATCTAAGCGCCAGCAAGTCCGGAGTTCTAGTTAGCTGGACCATCAAGGCTGATAAAGACACGAAGTTCTATTGACAAAAGGCAAAAACGCAATAGTTCTAGCCCAAAAACTGATTAAAAATAGTTCAAAATATTTACAGGCATGTCTTGCTAGTCACAAGGACAATCTGAGCGCCAGCAAGTCCGGAGTTCTAGTTAGCAGGATCATCAAGGCTGATAAAGACATGGAGTTCTAATGTCTAAAGGCAAGAATACAATAGTTCTAGCCCAAAAAGTGATAAATAACATATTCAAAATATATACAAGTACGACTTGCTAGCAACAAGGACAATCTGAGCGCCAGCAAGTCCAGAGTTTTAGTTAGCAGGATTATCAAGGCTGATAAAGACATGGAGTTCTACTGTCTAAAGGCAAAAACGCAATAGTTCTAGCCCAAAAACTGATTGAAATTTGTTCAAAATATTTACAGGCATGTCTTTCTAGCCACAAGGACAATCTGAGCGCCAGCAAGTCCGGTGTTCTAGTTAGCAGGATCATCAAGGCTGATAAAGACATGAAGTTCTACTGTCTAAAGGCAAAAACGCAATAGTTCTAGCCCAAACAGTGATAAATACAATATTCAAAATATATACAAGTATGTCTTGCTAGCCACAAGGACAATCTGAGCGCCAGCAAGTCCAGAGTTCTAGTTAGCAGGATCAACAAGGTTGATAAAGGCATGGAGTTCTACTGTCTAAAGGCAAAAACGCAATAGTTCTAGACCAAACAGTGATAAATAAAATATTCAAAATATATAAAAGTATGTCTTGCTAGGCACAAGGACAATCTGAGCGCCAGCAAGTCCGAAGTTCTAGTTAGCAGGATCATCAAGGCTAATAAAGACATGGAGTTCTACTGTCTAAAGGCAAAAACGCAATAGTTCTAGCCCAAAAACTGATTAAAAATAGTACAAAATATTTACAGGCATGTCTTGCTAGTCACAAGGACAATCTGAGCGCCAGCAAGTCCGGAGTTCTAGTTAGCAGGATCATCAAGGCTGATAAAAACATGGAGTTCTAATGTCTATAGGCAAGAATACAATAGTTCTAGCCCAAAAAGTGATAAATAACATATTCAAAATATATACAAGTACGTCTTGCTAGCAACAAGGACAATCTGAGCGCCAGCAAGTCCAGAGTTTTAGTTAGCAGGATTATCAAGGCTGATAAAGACATGGAGTTCTACTGTCTAAAGGCAAAAACGCAATAGTTCTAGCCCAAAAACTGATTGAAATTTGTTCAAAATATTTACAGGCATGTCTTTCTAGCCACAAGGACAATCTGAGCGCCAGCAAGTCCAGAGTTCTAGTTAGCAGGATCGACAAGGTTGATATTGACATGGAGTTCTATTGTCTAAAGGCAAAAACACAATAGTTCTAGCCCAAAAACTGATTAAAAATAGTTCAAAATATTTACAGGCATGTCTTGCTAGCCACAAGGACAATCTGAGCGCCAGCAAGTCCGGAGTTCTAGTTAGCAGAATCATCAAGGCTGATATCGACATGGAGTTCTACTGTCTAAAGGCAAAAACGCAATAGTTCTAGCCCAAACAGTGATAAATACCAAAATCCAAATATATACAAGTATGTCTTGCTAAACATTTATAATAAGTTGAAAAAATTCACTCGGGACAGGACTTGAACCCGCAACCTTCCGCATATTTAGAAAAAACAAAAAAAAAAAAAAAAAAAAAAAATAAATAAAAAAAAAAAAAATATGTCTTGCTAGCCACAAGGACAATCTGAGCGCCAGCAAGTCCAGAGTTCTAGTTAGCAGGATCGACAAGGTTGATATTGACATGGAGTTCTATTGTCTAAAGGCAAAAACACAATAGTTCTAGCCCAAAAACTGATTAAAAATAGTTCAAAATATTTACAGGCATGTCTTGCTAGCCACAAGGACAATCTGAGCGCCAGCAAGTCCGGAGTTCTAGTTAGCAGAATCATCAAGGCTGATATCGACATGGAGTTCTACTGTCTAAAGGCAAAAACGCAATAGTTCTAGCCCAAACAGTGATAAATACCAAAATCCAAATATATACAAGTATGTCTTGCTAAACATTTATAATAAGTTGAAAAAATTCACTCGGGACAGGACTTGAACCCGCAACCTTCCGCATATTTAGAAAAAACAAAAAAAAAAAAAAAAAAAAAAAAAAAAGTATGTCTTGCTAGCCACAAGGACAATCTGAGCGCCAGCAATTCCGGAGTTCTAGTTAGCAGGATCGTCAAGGCTGATATAGACATGGAGTTCTACTGTCTAAAGGCAAAAACGCAATAGTTCTAGCCCAAAAACTGATTAAAAATAGTTCAAAATATTTACAGGCATGTCTTGCTAGGCACAAGGACTATCTGAGCGCCACACCAGCAAGTCCAGAGTTCTAGTTAGCAGAATCAACAAGGCTGATAAAGGCATGGTGTTCTACCGTCTAAAGGCAAAAACGCCATAGTTCTAGACCAAAAAGTGATAAATAAAATATTCAAAATATATAAAAGGCTCATTCCTGAGAAAAGCGTTCTTCGCTGAGATCGGTGGCTTTTATTTTTTTTCAAGATAGGTAAAAACTAAAAATACACCGTAAAAGATGGCTTAAAAACTAGTCAATATGTCGATGAGGCACACCTGTAGGCTTTATAGATTAATGAAAAAAAAATCTTCTTTTTTGACAAGCCACCGATCTCAGCAAAAAGGCCACCGATCTCAGATAGTGTCTAAAATTATTATAAACAGTGATTACAGTGAATAATAAACGATTTTTCGAAATTTAAACGTCACTCATGAACTGACACATATAAAAGGGGGCAAAATTAAGCAAAACATTTCTATTAAACACCATACAAATTATAAAAAAAAATCATATCTTTATTTTCATAAAATCATTGTAAAGATCAATTCCTAAACTAAACATGCAAAATTATAGTCAACAAGCCTTTGCATCTACAGGGTGTTAAAAGACCGCCAACAGACCCGAAAGCTACGCATACTAGACGCCAAAACAAAGTACTTTTTCGATAAATTATTGCTGGGAAATGATTTTGGTTTTTTAGGTTATAATTTTGAAAAATATTTTATCACGCAATGGACGTGTAACGCACAGAAGTCATATCGCGCAACCGTAGGTATAAGTTTATGTTACTTAAGCTTTAGGTGCCGATGTTTAGAATACATTGCGGGTTGCAATTTTAACGTCGTTTTTTGAAGGAAATATTAATAATTTTGATATGGCTTCTTGAGAAGGTATGTTAAGAACTAGATACTGAATACATTTCTGCAAAAAAAAAGTTTTGAAAAGTCCGACTTTGAACCTCATTATCTCGGAAACCGTTGATTTCCCAGGCATAGTTCCTTGAGCAAAAATGTTCCTTATGATGAGGACAATACGTGGTTTCCCGCTCTGTTGGCGGTCTTTTAACACCCGGTATTTATACAGCGTCCAGTGGCACCTTCACTTACACTAGATGGGTGAAGAGACTAGTCGGCGCTGCAGTGTCTGGGACATTGTTTTAGATAGAGTAGGCTTGCCCAGCACCTATACCATCCTGACAGCTTGGTCGGCCTAGTCCACAAGAGAAGTCATTACGTGTGGAGCCAACTAAGTTACGGGTTTCATCACGATGTTTTTCCTCACATTAGGGAGGGGTTTAGCTACTTCAAATTTACAAATTTATGTAACTTTGAAAAGAAACAAAGTCATGTTACATGCCTGCGCTGGGAATCGAACCTGGTTCTCTCGCATCGGCGACCAATGCTCTATTTTATGTGTGACTGTAATAATTAAACCAGTTTTAAACACTGTAGACAGTTTTAAACACTAAAATTGTCTGTCTATACGGATTTTGCTTTTTATTTGCGTGAAATTACATTTCCTTGCAAAAAACAGTACCTTAATAGTTTAAATGAAGTCTAAACTTTAGTCCATAGAAACAAACTGATACATTTTGAATTAGTCATAGCATCTCGTTTGGTGTGGTATCTAAAGAATCTGTGAAATTGATACAATATGTTGAAAACTTCTTTGAGATCCTTGGCTAATAACTGAGATCGGTGGCTTAAATCCACCGATCTCAGTGCCACCGATCTCAGAAATAACTAAAATGTAGCTATTTCTCTTAAACTATAGAAGCAATTGTATTTATTTTTACGACAATACCTACTCAGGGAATATACGCATTCATGTACTTAGGACAGTTTAGTGTAGTCTTATTTACTATACTAGCAAAACGTGCCACCACTTTCAGCTACCTTACCGAACCAAAGTTTAAAAAAAGTCAAGAACTTACGTAAAAGTTTAGGCATGAAAGATAGCGACACATACAAACCATAATAGTTGACAAGGACCATTTGACGATATTTTGCACCAGTAACTAGAAACTTGCCGCGTATTTAAGCTTGTATAAAAACATACTTTCGTTGCACGATTTAAACTTTGCTCGCCGCGTGACATTTCTGGGAATGTCTACAGACACAAGAGTTTTCATTCTATTAGAATGCTGGATATACGATTGGATAGAGGCACTCATTGGGCATTTAGAAAGGTATAAATTAGCATAGTAGTGTGCATATGAGTAAAACCACAAACAAAAACATACCAGGCCCACACGCGTGTGACATGCAAAATACTCGCAAAATAACCCATTTTTTGACCTTCAAAGGGATATTTAGGCAATTTCCTCTATAAAATATTGGTTTTATTTGATATGCCTCAATGGACCGTTAGTTAAGTAGACGATTAAGTGGTAATTTAGTACTGTGTGATGTATAGTTTAGTAGATACTAGGGTGTGACCAAAAAAATCGACCTCTCAAAGAATGACCCAAAAGTATGTCTTGCTAGGCACAAGGACAATCTGAGTTTTTACAGAATTTTTACAGATAAAAATTACATAAAACGAAATACTGCTTTAACGCATGATCTCAATTGAATTCTGGGAAAAAATTCAGTCAGGAATAAACATTACGTTTTGGCAGGTGTTATAAATCGGAGACCAGGCCACTACGTCGCATATATTATAAACTGTGGTGTTAAAGGTGTTAAAGTGTTAAAGGAAAATAAAAATAAGTAAAAAAACTTTTTAAGTTAAACGGTTTTATGTTAAACATACATTGCAATGTTTAAGATAAATGTACTAAAAACCAAAAAATAATAAAATAGATACAGTCGCAGGAATTATAAACATATGCATAGACTAGACTAAAATAAAACCGTGGGGCACGTCAATTGTATACAATCGTTGATTAAAATGTTTGTTTTGTAATGTTACACTATAATTAGGCAGTTGACGTGCCCCACGGTTTTATTTTAGTCTAGTCTATGCATATGTTTATAATTCCCGCGACTGTATCTGTTTTATTATTTTTTGGTTTTTAGTACATTTATCTTAAACATTGCAATGTATGTTTAACATAAAACCGTTTAACTTAAAAAGTTTTTTTACTTATTTTTATTTTCTAGTTTTTAGGTTTTATTTCGCATTCTGTTTAATTCATATAGTACATTGTATTATACTGGTTGAGCACTTTCATTTGATACCCATATTGATGGGATCGATAAAACCTACGTTATCCGCCATTTTGTAGCGGCCGCCATCTTGTATTAAAAATTTTTATAGTATATTGTATTCTGCTTGTTGAGCCCTTTCATTTGATACCCATATTGATGGGATTGATAAAACCTACGTTATCCGCCATTTTGTAGCGGCCGCCATCTTGGATTTCAATTTTTTATAGTATATTGTATTCTGCTTGCTGAGCCCTTTCATTTGATACCCATATTGATGGGATTAATAAAACATAAATTATCCATTATTAATAGAAAAAATGTGCAGTGCTCACGAAAGTTTAAGTTTTAAAATTATCCGCCATTTTGTAGCGGCGGCCATCTTGAATTTATAATGATAATGAATAAACATAATTGTATTGTCACCAAAATCAAAAGTGTATACAAAATTTCAGATTAATCGGTTGACAGGAAGAGGGTGAAATTTGAATTACTAAATTTGACCCAAGAATAAATAAAACAAACGGGGTGAGCTAAATAAAACCGTTTAATAATAATAATAATAAAAAAAGACGCCAAAACTCTAGCGAAGTCAATTCTGTACATTGAATATTTTTAGAAAAAAACTAGCAGGGGTTACTAAGTAAACTATACTGAATACAAAAATGCAAAAAAATCGGTCTATGTCTGTCTGTCTGTCTGTCTGTCTGTCTGTCTGTCTGTCTGTCTGTCTGTCTGTCTGTGTGTTACCTCATCACGCGAATACCGCTGAATAGTTTTCAGTCAAATTTAGAACCGTGATAAGTCCTGGTTCTGGGCACAATCTAGGCTATTCGATGTTCAGAATACATTGCGGGTTGCAATTATAACGTCATTTTATGTAAGAAATATTCATAATTTTGATATAGCTTCTTGAGAAGATATGTTAATAACGTGATACTGAACACATTTCTGAAAAAAAAAACAAAAACGAAAAAAAAAATCCGGCTTGGATCCTCATTATCTCGGAAACCGTTGATTTCCTAGGCATAGTTTCTTGGGCAAAAATGTTTGTTATGATGGGGATATATGTGGTCTCCCACTTTATTGGCGGTCTTTTAACACCGCTCGGTATTCAATACAAGCACTCGCCGCAAACAATAATTTTGCATTCTAGCATAACAAATAACTATTTTTTACCGTTGAGCGTGATAGACAGAGTTATTAGCCGTATGCTTTGCTTGCTGGCTTAGCATGAGAATGAGTAAGACCTTATCTATGGGCTTATAACTTTATCTATCCCACTCTACGTCGAGGGAGATACATATAAACCCCTTTACTTCCTGAGCAATTCTTATGCTAAGCTTCTTGGTATCTTATCACGGGAGATACCTTAATATAAACAATACATATTTATTATTAAATTTATAAATGTATTGTTTAGATTAGGGTTTTTATTCTATTTTATTCTATTGCTTTCTTTTGAGCACTGCTACCGCAAGTTAAGAAATAATAACTATTAAATTAAAATACCCCCGACATTTTAGCTTCAAATAAGCATATTTAATAAATAGCTGAACCAATTTAGACAAAATATTACTAAGAACATTCGCTAGAAAACCTGCTTTCAAATTTTTTTAAAAACCTAAAGCTTCCGTTCACCCATTTAAGAGCTACGGTGCCACAGACAGACACACCCTCATAAACACATACCTATACAGACACACTCACAAGCTGTCAAACTTATAACACCCCTCTTTTTTGGTCGGGGGTTAAAAAAAACCTTCTTTTTCAGTTTTCCTCCACAGTCGAATTTAAATTAAATGTCAAATGAGTAAAAACGCATACGAAGTCGCGGGCACAACTAGTCTATACTTATAATAAAACTCTAGCGAAGTCAATTCTGTACATTGAATATTTTTAGAAAAAAACTATCAGGGGTTACTAAGTAAACTATTCTGAATACAAAAATGCAAAAAAATCGGTTTATGTCTGTCTGTCTGTCTGTCTGTCTGTCTGTCTGTCTGTCTGTCTGTGTGTTACCTCATCACGCGAATACCGCTGAACAGTTTTCAGTCAAATTTAGGACCGTGATAAGTCCTGGTTCTGGGAACAATCTAGGCTATCCGATGTTCAGAATACATTGCGGGTTGCAATTTTAACTTCGTTTTTTGTAAGAAATATTCATAATTTTGATATAGCTTCTTGAGAAGATATGTTAATAACATGATACAGAACACATTTCCATAAAAAAAAAATGCATTTCCGGAAAAAAAAAATCCGACTTGGAACCTCATTATCTCGGAAACCGTTGATTTCCTAGGCATAGTTCCTTGGGCAAAAATGATCGTTATGATGAGGACTATACAGGGTGTTAAAAGACCGCCAACAGACCCGAAAGCCACTAGACACCAAAACAAAGTACTTTTTCGATAAATTATTGTTGGGAAATTATTTTGGTTTTTTAGGTTATAATTATGAAAAATATTTTTTACGCAATGGACGTGTAACGCAAGACAGAAGTCATATTGCGCAAGCGTAGGTATCAGATTATGTTACTTAAGCTTGAAGTGCCGATGTTTGGAATACATTGCGGGTTGCAACTTTAACGTCGTTTTTTGTAAGAAATATTCATAATTTTGATATGGCTTCTTGAAAAGGTATGTTAAGAATCCCCTGAAGCTCTGCAGCCCTCTTGCTCGCACTTTTGATCATTTGAATTTATTGTAAGAGAATGATTCAACTTTGGACGATAAAATATAGTTGCAGATATCTATACTTATAATAAAACTCTAGCGAAGTCAATTCTGTACATTGAATATTTTTAGAAAAAAACTAGCATGGGTTACTAAGTAAACTATACTGAATCCAAAAATGCAAAAAAAACGGTTTATGTCTGTCTGTCTGTCTGTCTGTCTGTCTGTCTGTCTGTCTGTCTGTCTGTCTGTCTGTATGAACACGATAAACGCGAACACCGCTGAATAGTTTTCAACCAAACTTAACATGGTCGTAACTCACGTTTCTGGGAGTAACTTAGGCTATCCGATGTTTAGAATACATTGCGGGTTGCAATTTTAACTTCGTTTTTTGTAAGAAATATTCATAATTTGGATATGGCTTCTTGAGAAGGTATGTAAAAAACGTGATACTGAACATATTTCTGAAAAAAAAAAATTAAAAGTCCGACTTTGAACCACATTCTCTCGAAAACCTACATTGCGGGTTGCAATTTTAACTTGATTTTTTGTAAGAAATATCCATAATTTTGATATGGCTTCTTGAGAAGGTATGTTAAGAACGTGATGCTGAACATCTTTCTGAAAAAAAAAAAAATAAAGTCCTACTTTATTATCTCGGAAACCGTTGATTTCCCAGGCATAGTTCCTTGGGCAAAAATGTTCGTTATGATGAGGACTATACGTATACGTACGTATACGTGGTCTCCCGCTTTGTTGGCGGTCTTTTATTTATTTATTTTAACACTCTGTATAATAGCACGCTACGATATATTTTGTTTGCCGTAGAGCGGGATAGACAGAGTTATTTGCGGTAGATACGCTCTAACCCAACCTTATACTTTGCTTGCTGGCTTAGCATGAGAATGGGTAAGACCTTATCTATGGGCTTATAACTTTATCTATCCCACTCTACGTCGAGGGAGATACATAATAAACCCCCATACTTCCCAGGCAATTCTTATGCTAAGCTTCCTGGTATCTTACACGGGCGATACCTAATCTAAACAAAACATATTTTATCATAAATTTATTGTTTAGATTAGGGCACACACACACACAGACAGACACACAGGCAGGCACACCCTCATAAACACATAAACAGACACACACACAAAGCTATCAAACTTATGACGCCCCTCTTTGTTGGTCGGGGGTTAAAAAAAACCTTCCTTTTGAGTTTTCCTCCACAGTCGAATTTAAATTAAATGTCACATATTGTGTAAAAACGCATACGAAGTCGCGGGCACAGCTAGTAATAATAAAAAGACGCCAACGACACAAAGTTACCTTGAGAGGGCAAAAATATTAGCTAACATTGCCCTATTCGCCAAACAAGACAAAGAAAAGATAAACGCAGAGTGTAATGTTTCACATTTGGCGGAATATTTACTTGTACCGAGTTACACCCGAAGACTGGATTGCGAATGTGGAAATAAGGTCATAGCTGATGGCGTTTCATTATCCATAAACGTTGACATCCTGCTGTAATAATAATATGAGGGATTTCACGCTATGCAGCTTGCTGTCGATGAATGCCAAACGCGGAAAACAACATGCAGAGGTTGCCAACGTAAAAATTATGAAGTTGTCGAGTACGGTCCACACTTGGTAATTGATACAAGTATTTAAAACTATTTTTAATCAGTTTTTGGGCTATAACTATTGCATTTTTGCCTTTAGACAGTCGAACTCCATGTCTATATCAGCCTTGACGATCCTGCTAACTAGAACTCCGGACTTGCTGGCGCTCAGATTGTCCTTGTGCCTAACAAGTCATACTTGTATTTTTTTTTTGCGCTAGAACTATTGCCTTTTTGCCTTTAGACAATAGAACTCCGTGTCTTTATCAGCTTTAATTGTCCTGCTAGCTAGAACTTCGGAGTTGCTGGCGCTCAGATTGTCTGTGCCTAGCAAGACATACTTTTATGTATTTTGAATATTTTATTCATCAGTTTCTGGGCTAGAACTATTGCGTTTTTGCCTTTAGACAGTAGAACTCCATGTCTATATCAGACTTGACGATCCTGCTAACTAGAACTCCGGACTTGCTGGCGCTCAGATTGTCCTTGTGGCTAGCAAGACATAGTTGTATATATTTTGAATATTGTATTTATCACTTTTTGGACTAGAACTATTGTATTTTTGCCTTTAGAAAATAGAACTCCATGTCGATATCAGCCTTGATGATTCTGCTAACTAGAACTCCGGACTTGCTGGTGCTCAGATTGTCCTTGTGGCTAGCAAGACATAGTTTTATATATTTTGAATATTGTATTTATCACTTTTTTGGACTAGAACTATTGTATTTTTGCCTTTAGACAATAGAACTTCATGTCGATATCAGCCTTGATTATTCTGCTAACTAGAACTCTGGACCCTTTTGGCGACTTAGGTTTATCAGGAAAAAGGACTAGGTATAAAAATGTCTAGCACGTGACATTGCCAAGAAAGAAAATTGAAGAGATGGATTATTAACTAAGTATAAAGATGCCGATATTAAAAAAAAGTCGAAGATGATTATTACCTAAGTATAAAAATGCCGACATTTAAAAAGGTCTAAGATGATTATTACCTAAGTATAATAAATGCCGACCTTTAAAAAGGTCCAAATCTTCCTACCTCTAAAGAGTTTTCCACCTTGTCTACAAAATAGGCCGCTGCTTCAAATAAGTGAATAAAACACCGAACTAAATCCCATAGAATCCGCATTACGTATAAAATCACAATAAAAACTTGTCCCCACAGAAACAAATGATATCAGATTATCAGCAATAGAACAATACGAAACATTTCGACCATACGTCTAATATTCGAATGTCAACCTTATTGCATTCGTGTAGGTACAGTTTTACTTTAATTGCATAGACTACGAGCAAATAATCTCCCAAAGGCAATGAGATACTTTCTAGGCCACGTTCTTTCGATATCTCATAGATGGCGGTAAACAACGGTACAGTGTAAAGAGTCTACTGATAGCAATAGCATAGACATAATTTTATTTTATAGGCAAGGATATGAACAGATCGAGCCATTAAGGTTTACACAAAAAAGTTTACAATATAGACCACTGTATCGGCGTTGACAGCCTTGTTCGACCACAGAGGGAAAAAATGTTGGACTAACTATTTGATTGTTAACCGATTGGTTGAGGAGCTAGGTAACTAAAATCCAGCCAAAACTGTTGAAAAGCTATATTGTTTGTGAAATAATTTTGAACATAAAAGTAATATTTTGAAGGCGTGAAAACGGATATGCACAAACATACCTACATTCACCATCGAAAAAATCAGCCCTATTGAAAAATACTTCAAACAACTTTTGTTCCTATTTCATATTTGAAACCTATTGTGAGGGGATTATTAGGTATCAATGGATTGAGTGGATGGTAAAAGCGGAAACACTACATTTTTCTCCACCACTAATACCCTTAATGTGTTTGGACGTAAGGTACGAAGGCAACGAGCGCGAACTGCCATAAAAAAAACACGTCTCGTCAGCGACATATAGTATAGAAACAAACTTGGAACTACAACTTATGAGCTCTCCAAAAATCACCCTTTGGTTTAATTTGAAGGAATGAAAGTTTTTCAGTCATTATTTCAAAAGGTGCAATTTTTCTGATGCTGAGTGTAGCTTGTCAACACTTTTGGCTGGATTTTTTGTAACTTATAATAACCTAGCTATCTCAACTTTGCCAATCGGTTAACAATGGCTAGTCCAACCTTCTTCCCTCTGTGGTCCAACTAGGTTGTCAACGCCAATACAGTGGCTTACATTGTAAACTTTTTTGTGTAAACCTTAATGGCTCGATCTGTTCTGAATATCCTTGCCTATAAAAAAAAATATGTCTATGCTATCAGTAGACTCTTTACACTGTACCGTTGTTTACCGCCATCTAAGAGATATCGAGAGAACGTGGCCTAGAAAGTATCTTATTTGGGCATCTATTTTTCCAGACACATTTCAGAGTTCTATGTTGTATCTAGTTTTATCCTTGATCGAAGGAATAAAATAACTACTCGGAAAAAAAATTAATTATCGAAAAGAAAATAGTAATTATCATTTTGAACATTTTGTATGGGAGTGTTGACATTTTTATACTTAGACGTTCTGGATCATAATCTTGCCAAGATAATATGTTTACATTATTAAATATTGTTATTTCTATACTTATACTTTCCGGGTTATAGACATTTTTACATATTGTCATTTGTAAATATCGTCATTTCTATATCTTGGCATAAATAGCCTTCAACAATTAAATTTTATAAGTTCGACATTTTTATACCTAGTCGTTTTTCCTGATAGACCTAAGTCGCCAAAAGGCTCTGGACTTGCTGGCGCTCAGATTGTCCTTGTGGCTAGCAAGACATGCCTGTAAATATTTTGAACTATTTTTAATCAGTTTTTGGGCTAGAACTATTGCGTTTTTGCCTTTAGACAGTAGAACTTAATGTTTATATCAGCCTTGATGATCCTGCTAACTAGAACTCCGGACTTGCTGGCGCTCAGATTGTCCTTGTGGCTAGCAAGACATGCCTGTAAATATTTTGAACTATTTTTAATCAGTTTTTGGGCTACAACTATTGCGTTTTTGCCTTTAGACAGTAGAACTTAATGTCTATATCAGCCTTGATGATCCTGCTAACTAGAACTCCGGACTTGCTGGCGCTCAGATTGTCCTTGTGGCTAGCAAGACATACTTGTATATATTTTGAATATTTTATTTATCACTTTTTGGGCTAGAACTATTGTATTTTTGCCTTTAGAAAATAGAACTCCATGTCGATATCAGCCTTGATGATTCTGCTAACTAGAACTCTGGACTTGCTGGCGCTCAGATTGTCCTTGTGGCTAGCAAGACATGCCTGTAAATGTTTTGAACTATTTGAAATCAGTTTTTGGGCTAGAACTATTGCGTTTTTGCCTTTAGACAGTAGAACTTCATGTCTTTATCAGCCTTGATGAGCCTGCTAACTAGAACTCTGGACTTGCTAGCACTCAGATTGTCCTTGTGGCTAGCAAGACATGCCGGTATATATTTTGAACTATTTTTAATCAGTTTTTGGGCTAGAACTATTGCGTTTTTGCCTTTAGACAGTAGAACTTAATGTCTATATCAGCCTTGATGATCCTGCTAACTAGAACTCCGGACTTGCTGGCGCTCAGATTGTCCTTGTGGCTAGCAAGACATACTTGTATATATTTTGAATATTTTATTTATCACTTTTTGGGCTAGAACTATTGTATTTTTGCCTTTAGAAAATAGAACTCCATGTCGATATCAGCCTTGATGATTCTGCTAACTAGAACTCTGGACTTGCTGGCGCTCAGATTGTCCTTGTGGCTAGCAAGACATGCCTGTAAATGTTTTGAACTATTTGAAATCAGTTTTTGGGCTAGAACTATTGCGTTTTTGCCTTTAGACAGTAGAACTTCATGTCTTTATCAGCCTTGATGAGCCTGCTAACTAGAACTCTGGACTTGCTAGCACTCAGATTGTCCTTGTGGCTAGCAAGACATGCCGGTATATATTTTGAACTATTTTTAATCAGTTTTTGGGCTAGAACTATTGCGTTTTTGCCTTTAGACAGTAGAACTCCATGTCTATATCAGCCTTGATGATCCTGCTAACTAGAACTCTGGACTTGCTGGCTCTCAGATTGTCCTTGTGGCTAGCAAGACATGCCTGTAAATATTTTGAACTATTTTTAATCAGTTTTTGGCTAAAACTATTGCGTTTTTGCCTTTAGACAGTAGACGGAACGGAACGTGTTGATCGTGTTGACTCTTTGGAAATCAGTCTCCAGTTATTAATTAAAATAAAATAGTAAAGTTGGTTTTTCGACAATTAAAGGCATTCCAACAAAAAGTGCACAACGCTGGCAGCTGATTCCACCCAACATATACTCTGGAGATTGTCGGATTCGTGAGTGAAAAGCTGTATTATTACACCTCCAATACAAGGAGAGTTACTAACGGCTCTTGGCTAGAAAGAGAAGGCGATACAAACGTCACACTCATTTGACGTTGTCAACCACCTGTCATCCAGACGGCCAATCACAGGCTGTAGCGCGCTGTCACCGAGTTGTCAGTGTCAGGCGACGCTCCGTTCCACTCAGAATTATTGGGACGGATGATCATTACTACTACGCTTCACACGAGCTCGCTTCTGCGGTGTAATGTGCTTCGCGGGTCGGCGAGCCGTCTCTTTTGAGCGGTAACAGCGCTGCGTGAAAATGCTGTTTTAGTGCTTTGCTGTGATGTGCTTTGCTACGCTTTTGCTGATTTGCTGATTTTTCAAGCTTTAAGTTTTAGTTGGACTATTTATTCAAAATGATTTTTTGACTTTTTATTCAGAATGTTTTTGACAGCTTGTTTTTAGAAATTTGCTTTTAGTAATTTTTGTGCTTTTTATTTCCGCAATTTTGTATGACGTTTAGTTAATATTATTATTATAATTATTATTGTTATTATTTTTTGCAAAATATTTACATCTTGGTATTTATTTTGTGGTAGAGTTATAGTTTTAATATTTGACTTGTTTCTTATAACATGACATAATTATTATTATGAATGTATCGAGGGCCATTTGTCCTCATTGCCCCGGTTCCTCAAGGCAGTACGTGGTTCCACGGGGTTTGAATGTACACATTAGCCGGGTACATAGGGGTCACCAGGCATCACAGCCCGATAGTGTCGGGGACGGGGGTGTTTCAGCGGCTGTTTCCTTATCGCAGTTGGCTTCTTTTAAAACTAAAGTTAGGGTTTTAAAACACGTACCGAAAGGAGCCAGAAGTTTAGCCGCGAGTAAATTATCTCAGATAATAGAGAAATGTGTCCAGTCGAATAGTTTGGAAGACTGGTACGAATTGTTGACATTTTCGTACGCGTGCCTCAGAGTGCCCGCAACGGATGTTCGTAGCCGTTCTCTAACTTCGAAAGTTAAGGACAATATTTGCAATGGTCTTTCTGTGGATTTGTCGCATTCGGAGGCTATTCCGTTCAAGGGATCGTCTAATTTACAGTCCCTTTATAAAGCAGTGGAGTCGAAAGTCCATGACGGGGATCTTAGTGCCGCGGTCCGTATTCTTTTGTCGGATAGCACCGTTGCTGAAAACAATGACGAAACTTTGGCGGCCTTGAGGACAAAACATCCTTCACCAGGTCGTCCATTGGATTTCCCGCCGGAGCCGGAGCTCTCAGATGGCTATCTCGTTGTTGAGGGAAAGGATGTATCTGAGGCCATTGCCTCCTTTAACAACGGTTCCGCGGGAGGGTTGGATGGGTTGCGTCCGGGACATCTCAAGGAATTAACGTCTTCGGCGGCAGGTGACAATGGCATCATTTTATTGCAGTCACTTACAACCTTGGTGAATTTCATGTTGAAGGGCATGATAAATCGGGAGGTTTGCCCATTCCTATATGGTGCTTCTTTATGTGCCCTAAGGAAAAAAGATGGTGGTGTCCGACCCATTGCTGTTGGTAGCGTGCTTCGTCGTTTGGTGGCGAAGCTGGCCTGTCGTGCTGTCAGAAATGAAGTTTCTTTAGCATTGCAACCGTATCAATTAGGTTTTGGAATACCTTTGGGTTGTGAGGCGGCGATTCACGCTACTCGTTGTTTTGCAATGGCTGAGTGCGATCCGGGTAACATTATTGTCAAGATAGACCTTCAAAATGCTTTCAACACGGTCGAGCGCGATGCCATTCTGAGCAAAGTGAGAGATCAGGTGCCGTTGCTCTACCCATTTCTCCATCAGTGTTATGCAAAATCAAGCAATTTATTCTATGGTGATAATCTGATGGAGTCACAGGTGGGGGCGCAACAGGGAGATCCTCTGGGTCCGTTGCTTTTCAGCTTGGCCATTCAGGGAGTAGTGTCTGCTTTGAGCTCTCCTCTGAATGTATGGTATCTTGATGATGGCACTGTTGGGGGCAGTCCGGAGGTCGTTTTGAAGGACATAGAGCTGTTGATCAGTGGGCTTGAGAGAATGGGGCTTGTCTTGAATACGCAGAAATGTGAGTGGTATGAATGCTCTGGGCAGCTCACGCAAGATAATTTGAGGCAGCTTCATGATTTGGTTCCGGGCATAAAGCATATGGAGAAGAAGAATTTTACACTTCTGGGTGCGCCAATTTTCCCAGAGGGTGTCCCGGGGGTGCTTAATTCAAAAATTAGACTTTTAGCAGCAACAAAACCACATTTGAAGCATCTGTCCTCGCACGTAGCGTTGACTATCCTCAGAAGCTGTGTAGCCATGCCTAGGTTGACCTACACAGTTAGAACTGCACCAATTTGGCAGCATAAAGACATTTCAGCCGAATACGACTCGGTGCTAAAGGATTTGCTGGAGTCTATCATCAACGTTGAAATGTCCTCGCTTCAATGGTGTCAGGCGTCGCTTCCCGTCAGGCATGGTGGTCTGGGAATTCGTCGACTGCAGGATACTGAGCTCCCAGCTTTCTTGGCCTCTTCGCACGGGGTGCGCGAACTAGTCACTCGTATTTTAAACTTTAATGGTGACGGTTTGCGTATCCCTTTTGCGGAGGAGGCTTTGAGATTATGGCGGGCTCGGTGTCCGGCAAGTGATCTCCCGGAGCACCCAAAGTTTCAACGCTCATGGGATGAGGCCATGTGCAAAATCACACGGGATAACCTGATTGGCCAAAGCACAGGTTCTGAGGAGGCACGTTTGCGGGCGGTATCACAACCGGAGTCTGGCTTGTGGCTGCATGCTCTTCCATCCCCCAATCTAGGAACGCTACTAGATAATGATTCTTTGCGGGTGGCGGTTGCTCTTCGGTTGGGATGCAATATTTGCGAGCCGCATTCCTGTGTCTGTGGTGCTCAAGTGGATGCTCAGGGACACCACGGGTTGCACTGTGTTAGGAGTGCGGGTAGGTTGTCGAGGCATCATTCCCTTAACGACATTATTCGCAGAGCCCTCATTTCGGCCAATGTCCCTTCGGTTCTAGAGCCGCCGGGACTGAGTCGTACTGATGGGAAGCGTCCGGATGGCTTGACTCTAGTTCCGTGGGAAAGGGGCCGTTGCTTGATTTGGGATGCAACCTGTGTGTGTACCTTGGCTCCCTCCCACTTGTCATCGACCATGTCTGCCCCCGGTGCCGCTGCAGAGGCGGCGGCAAGGCAGAAATGTTTAAAGTATAGCCCGCTTTTAGGGCGATACATTTTTGTTCCGTTCGCCATTGAAACGTTAGGAGTTTGGGGGGCACAGGCGAAAACGTTTATTACGGAGTTGGGCCGTCGCTTGAGGGACCGTGGTTTTGACTCTCGCTCCGGGGCATTTTTGATGCAAAGAGTCTCCCTCGCTGTGCAGCGCGGAAACGCTGCCAGCGTATTGGGGACCTTTGGGTCAGATATGGTTCGGGGCGGGTTGTTTAGTTAGTTATAGTTTTTGACATTCCGTATTTTATTTTAATTTTATGATTGATTTTATTATTATATTTTATTAATCTTAGTTTTAATTTAAGACGAAGCTTTTTTGTGAATTTTATTGTAATTGATTGTATTATTTGACTTTTTTCTTTTTGCATGAATAAATAAATTAGACAGTAGAACTTAATGTCTATATCAGCCTTGATGATCCTGCTAACTAGAACTCCGGACTTGCTGGCACTCAGATTGTCCTTGTGGCTAGCAAGACATACTTGTATATATTTTGAATATTTTATTTATCACTTTTTGGGCTAGAACTATTGTATTTTTGCCTTTAGACAATAGAACTCCATGTCTATATCAGCCTTGACAATCCTGCTAACTAGAACTCCAGACTTGCTGGCGCTCAGATTGTCCTTGTGACTAGCAAGACATGCCTGTAAATGTTTTGAACTATTTTTAATCAGTTTTTGGGCTAGAACTATTGCGTTTTTGCCTTTAGACATTAGAACTTCATGTCTTTATCAGCCTTGATGATCCTGCTAACTAGAACTCTGGACTTGCTAGCACTCAGATTGTCCTTGTGGCTAGCAAGACATGCCTGTAAATATTTTGAACTATTTTTAATCAGTTTTTGGGCTATAACTATTGCGTTTTTGCCTTTAGACAGGAGAACTTAATGTCTATATCAGCCTTGATGATCCTGCTAACTAGAACTCCGGACTTGCTGGCGCTCAGATTGTCCTTGTGGCTAGCAAGACATACTCGTATATATTTTGAGTATTTTATTTATCACTTTTTGGGCTAGAACTATTGTATTTTTGCCTTTAGACAATAGAACTCCATGTCTGTATAAGCCTTGATGATTCTGCTAACTAGAACTCTGGACTTGCTGGCGCTCAGATTGTCCTTGTGGCTAGCAAGACATACTTGTATATATTTTGAATATTGTATTTATCACTTTTTGGACTAGAACTATTGTATTTTTGCCTTTAGATAATAGAACTCCATGTCGATATCAGCCTTGATGATTCTGCTAACTAGAACTCTGGACTTGCTGGCGCTAAGATTGTCCTTGTGGCTAGCAAGACATGCCTGTAAATATTTTGAACAATTTTTAATCAGTTTTTGGGCTAGAACTATTGCATTTTTGCCTTTAGACAGTAGAACTCCATGTCTATATCAGCCTTGATGATCCTGCTAACTAAAACTCCGGACTTGCTGCCGCTCAGATTGTCCTTGTGGCTAGCAAGACATACCTGTATATATTTTGAATATTGTATTTATCACTTTTTGGGCTAGAACTATTGTATTCTTGCCTTTAGACAGTAGAACTCCATGTCTATATCAGCCTTGATGATCCTGCTAACTAGAACTCCGGACTTGCTGGCGCTCAGATTGTCCTTGTGACTAGCAAGACATGCCTGTAAATGTTTTGAACTATTTTTAATCAGTTTTTGGGCTAGAACTATTGCGTTTTTGCCTTTAGTCAGTAGAACTCCGTGTCTATATCAGCCTTGATGGTCCAGCTAACTAGAACTCCGGACTTTCTGGCGCTTAGATTGTCCTTGTGGCTAGCAAGACATGCCTGTAAATATTTTGAACATTTATTTCACTTTTTGGGCTAGAACTATTGCGTTTTTGCCTTTAGACGGTAGAACTCTTAAGTTTTATCACGTCTTGGGGGGTTACCATCGACATAAATTGAAATAATGATGCCTGGATTGAATACAACTGACCTAATTACCATAATTTTCTGGCTTGTTTTGCTGACCGTACATTTTGATGGTTTTCACCATTTTCTGGCAAATTTCCACTAGAACTGTGGCTTTCTGGCCTCCCTGCACCAGAACTGTGAGATAAAACTAACTTATTTGGTCATGGCATTGCAAACCACAGGTATGCTACGAAGTGTAGTGTGAAGTTAGCAGGTGATTTTAGCAAAAATATTTTATATGTTTTTTTTGCACTTTGGTTGCAGAACTATTTAAAAAAAGTATGCAGAACTGTAGAACTATAGGGTATGATACTAGAACTGCCCTTAGTTTTGTACTTTCTGGAAAATGACCTGCTAAGTTCACAGACACAGGAATATCTAAGGATAAATGTTATGTTTGGTGTATTTGTGATAAAATTAAGGACACATAACAATTCAAGCATAATTTATAAATTATTTTATTTTCACCACACAAAGCATTTTTACGTAATCCTTTTTTGACAACAAACCTTATTTATATAACGTTTTGTAAAACAAAAGACAAACAAGACGTAACTATAGAAACAAACTTGTTGATTTGTTGAAAACAATCTTACGGCTTGTTTCATTTATTTTTTCGCGCAGTTATCGCAAATAGTTATTTCAGACTTGAACTCTCACGCGTCGCGTACTCGCGTACGCTCGCAAAGCGGAAACGTGCTAAAACTGATTGTTTCGTATACACCGCAACCACAAGGTTGCCATGCGAATGCTTAAGGGAGAGCCACACGGTCGCGGTATTGCGATTTCGCGTTCTAGTGCCGAAATACATCACACCCCCGCTCAAAGATTGTCACAATCCAAAATTCGTGTTTTTTTTCAGGACAGACGAAACAAAGTTTATGAAACAATAAATTTTAAATTTTTTACTGTATCTCGGAAATGGGTCAGTATTTTGGCAAACATGTCAGAATGTTTTTTATTTCTATTAAATCACAATATTCCTGCAAACAAAAATGGGAAAAAAATGCACAACATTTTGTTGTTGTGTCCGTTTATGAAAAAAATATAACGCCGGGTCCCGTCCCGCAATGTGACTTGTTGCTAAGGTTTTCTTCGTAGAATCTCGAATGTGACATACCCGAGAATTTGCCCCCAAACCTCATACCGAGACCTCAAATGAAATCAAATCAAATATACTTTATTGACAAACAGTTATGAAACTAAACACAAAATAAAATTTAAATTACTTACATGCAACTTACAATCTACGGAATTAAAAATAAATCATAATAAATCGTCACTGCGCTTGTCAAACCACGTGGTGCCTCAAGTCTCATCTTTATTGGCACATATTTTGGACGCGACGTAAAAGTGCTTAGGTTTGACTTAACTATTACGATGACTTCTGGGCCTACGTATTACTCTGACTTCTAGCCCATATTACGCTCGGCGCAACGACGTTTATACGTCACATGCAGAAAAGTATGTACGGTCTGCCTCAGTCCCAGATACCCCATGGCAGCTCTTACCGCGCGCGGCATATGGGCGTCAATCGAACAAAAAGGGGTATCCTAGCGTGTGGCCGACTGTACCTATGGTGTGTATTTACTCTATGGGTGTTCTCTATGGCGTGCGTCACCATGACGACTGACTATGTACTTCAGTAATAAAACAGGCATCGAACGCATCGGTTGTAGGTATTTATTATAGTTTCATTCGCCAATACTTCAACCTACCCAGCACGCGCGATGTTACTACAGTCTAGGTTCGCCGATGTAGAGATTCTAACGCAAAAACGCTGCAACGCAAAATCGCAAAACGCACCCGTGTGAGGGAGACTTTAGAAGTCTAGACATAATTCCCACTTCAAGCAAAATTAAACTCTACCTTCCTTCATATACGAACCAGACAACACGATCAACCGGCGTTGTCGGACGAAATGTAGAGCCGTTTTGACAAATTAAACAAAAAGCTCGAAATTAAACAAAAACCGACTTTATGTCGATTGTTATTCGATTCAAATGAAGTTGCAAAATGTAACTGGTCCGATGATATTCAACAAACCTCTGAGTAACTTTTTTTGTTTGAAAACCTACCTTATGTTTATAATGATAAGAACCAAGCTGACTAACACGTTTAGTTTGTCAAGCCGAGTCACACTTTTATCAGTCTTGGCTTGTGTGCTATACAAGGTGTTACAAAAGATGCTAACTCTTTTTACAGGGTCATGCATGGTACCTGATGATAGGGATCACAACCAAAATATTTTTTTAGCTCTATGACGTTCCGTTGATTTTTAAATAATTAAAATGTAAGCGCTGTGACGGGAGAAAAGTATTTTTAAAATACTGTTTCCATAGACTTTCACTATGTTTTAACAGCCTGAAACTATTAAAATGCAGCTAAGAAAAAATAGAAGTTAAAAACTAAAACCCGACTACTAAAAGGCTTAAAACAAGACCTGTTTATCCTTAAAATAGACTTATAGATAATTAATCGTAGTCGGAGGCCATCGGTTTATCAAATGCGAATGTGGTGTCCTCCGACTACGATTAATTATCTATGAGTCTATTTTAAGGATAAACAGGTCTTGTTTTAAGCCTTTTAGTAGTCGGGTTTTAGTTTTTAACTTCTATTTTTTTTGAGCTTTTTAGTAAGTCGTTTGGACTATCACCCAGAATAGAACCAAGAAGGGCAAAAAAAAAAACACATTTTGGAATTTTTTGTTCTATTTGTTATGTTGACGCTACATGTGTTATACATTTTTGAAAAGGTCTTTTAAAGCCCTTTCATTTGATACCCATGACGATGGTATCCGATAATTTTTATTTTTAGGCCCACCACTTTAGGGCGCAGCACAGCCGCCATCTTGGTTTTTTTCAAAATTAAACTATCCTATGTTACCTGGGTGATTAAGACGAATCCAACGACACCTCATTTGTTGAAATCGGCTGAGTAGTTTAGGCTCTGCGAGGGAACAGATGAACACACAAACATACATACATACATACATACATACATACATACATACATACGCTGCTAAAATCATAACCCTCCTTTTTGCTTCGCGTAGTCGGGTAAAAACAACCATAATTTTTAAATTGAGCGAATTCCAAACACAAAAAAGTTTTGAAAATTACCTATACAATTTTGAGGTTATAAAAAAAAGTTGTGTTTTTCAACTTTTTTTTGCAGATTTGTCATTATGTTGACCAGCAGGTCACCCTGTAAAAAGAGTTAGGATGTTTTGTAACACGTTGTATTTAATCTGTGTATTTGTATACCGATGCGATTGTCATCTGTGTTTCATTCGTTGATTTAAAAAAAAAGCTCTTGGACCGATTCCGATCGTTGTATGTAATACATAGAATAGTCATAATAATGAAATGGGCCACTGGCCTGTGGTTTGCCAGCTTCTCTTTGCCAATCTCTTCCCCTCCCGAGGTCGTCATTCAGCAGTGGACTTCGTATGTTAACCTACCGCGGATCTTCAGAGCTTAAAAGCGCCTTGAAAAAACTTTGCAATTGTTGCTACACTCAGTTGGGCAAACTAGTTAGCGTCGTCGGTTACAGGCGTTATCGATAGCAGTAACCATATCCCATACCCAGTTGCAGTAACCATATCCCATACCCAGTTGCAGTAACCATCCCATACCCAGTTGCAGTAACCATCCCATACCCAGTTGTGGCGTAGCTAGGTGACCAGGGGCAGGGCAGTGCCGGATTTACAAATTTGCCGCCCGTAGGCTTTTAAAATTTTGCCGCCCCCACAGACCGACCTATTAAGTTCTTACTTAACCTTTTCACTCTCGTCATCTCTTTGAGCTTCAAGGAAAACTGACTTTAATTGCTGAAAATGCATTTTTTCACAGTTTTTTTTAATTTTGAAGCTAAATTGAGCTTTTTGTATTTCGTAAACGGTTAAACTTACTTGTATTAGGTATGTCGGTTTAGCCGATTAGTTTCGGTTCTCATTCGGAGTCCTTAATCATGGAGCTGAGACGGCCCTCGCAACGCCGTGGCCTGTCTCAGACTGCGTGTCACTCACTAGGCGCCGCGCGCGCGCTAAATTGAGCTATTTTTGTTCAGCGATTTTTCCTTCACGGCAATAAAATAGTATCTTTTCATTATTGCAAACCAGAACAAAAATGTATTTTCCTGCCACGCTGCTATCGTTCACTTTTTTTTGTAAGGCTTGTTCTTTTAACTAAATTAGTTCGGTGGATTAAACTAATTGTTGGAGAGACAAAATTAAGCAGAAACAAAAAAAAAAATTCACAATTTTCACGATTGGGCTTTTAATCAATTTAGGTACCACCTTTTCATGCATAATCAAAGCGCGTCTATTATAACGGAAACATGAGCACATTTTTTTCCGTCTAATATTCACGAATAAGCTTTGCTCCTAAATAGGATCGCAAAAATGCAGCGAAAAAGATGCAAAATCAGAGAAAGAGGGTCGGGTCATCGGGTGTGTGGTGTTTGGTGTGTTTGGCTCGCGTACTATGCCGGACCTATGTGTAGCGGCATCATAATATGTCGTAGGTCACCGGAAGTTGCAAAATCACTGACCAATTTTACAAGTAACCATTGGACAGGCTGAGGGATGATGGCGTGTTACTTTGTTGATTTCTCCGGAATTGAAGAACACAAGTCAATGGATTGAAGTATTGATACTATTATTATTTATTAGGTATAAAATTAGTCAATTAGTTTCAGAAACCTTTATACCAAATATATCGATTGAAATTAGATCATGTTTACTTGTCATTTCAAATGTATAGAAAACGCGATGCTAATAAGTTCCAATTTAAGTTTAAACGTGCTAAAAATAGTAAGGTGCTTCTATGTACGATATACAATGGTAATGTTATAGGATGATTCTTCAAAAAAGCGTTCTTCGTTGATATCCATGGCTTTTATTTTTTCTCGACGTTGGTGAAAACTAAAAATACAGAGGATAAAAGGGCTTCAAAACTAGCCAATATGTCGATGAGGCACACCTGTAGGCTTTATAGGTTAATCAGAAAAAAATCTTCTATTTTGACAGGCCATGGATATCAAAAAATATGCCATGGATATCAAATAGTGTCCAAAATGAATATAAACAGTAATTTCAGTGGTACATAAATGCTTCCTTTAACTTGATTGTCACTCATGAACTGTCACAGACTTAAACAGGGCCTTAGTGAAGGAAAAGTATATAAATAAAACATCATAATAATCAAACCAAAGTATAATCAAAGTTTTATTTTGAGAAAAAATAGTAAAAATTTAGAAGTTTTTAAACTTTTTCAATTGCTCATAGATTTATTTTAAGCAAACACATGCTGATTTATTAAATAATAAAAGAGATAAATTATGCTCAACAAAGTCTATAAAATTGTAACATTAATTCTTAAGTTCTCATTAATTTCAGGCCTTAAGTCTTATAAAACGTTTTGATAAACAGCTAGGTACTATTATTTAAAAGCTATAACATGAATAAACAATTACACATCCATCCCGAATTTCATCCAAAGCCATCCAGCCGTTTAGGCGTGAAGAAGTTTCGTAAATACATAATATACATATTAGTAGAATATAACCCAGCAGCACCATCTAAAACAATGTCTCAGGTTTTGCAGCGCCAAGTGGCCTCTTCATCCATCTAGTGTGAGTGAAAGTACCTATCTATCTATCTATCCAGCCCATAAATAAAGCCCACTGCTGGGCATAGGCCTCTTCCTTTTCACGCCAACCCCTTCGGTCCAATGCCAATCTCGTCCATTGTCTTCCCGCTGTTTTGACAATGTCATCGACCCATCGAGCTTTCGGTCTACCCACCGACCGTTGACCCATTCTAGGCCACCATTCCGTGACTGCCTTAGTCCACCGTCCGTCTTCCCGCCTAGCCAGATGCCCTGCCCATCTCCACTTAATCTTAAGATATCTTAAGATTCGCGCGCCTACATCTTCGACTTTGGTCTTCTGCCAAATGTCAACGTTACACACATGATCAAGGAGTGAGATGCCTAGCATGGCCCGCTCCATAGCTCTTTGTGCAATTTGGATCTTATCCATGTTTGCTTTGGTAAGCGACCATGTTTCGGCACCATACGTGAGGATGGGCAGTATGCATTGGTTGAAAGCCTTGGTCTTTAAGCTTTGCGGGATTTTGGCTTTAAATACATCATCCAGCTTCTTAAAGGCAGCCCATCCTAGCTGCATTCGTCTTGCGATCTCCTTCTCTTGAGGTTTACTGCCAAAAGATAAAGTATGTCCAAGAT
Source organism: Zelleria hepariella (assembly GCA_949319315.1). NCBI lineage: Eukaryota > Metazoa > Arthropoda > Insecta > Lepidoptera > Yponomeutidae > Zelleria > Zelleria hepariella. The sequence goes on along the minus strand of OX439384.1, from coordinate 2,247,790 downwards.
AGTCGTATTTATCTACCACCTCAATTACAGAATTACCTACTTTGATGGTAGGTAAGGGTTCTTCGGTGGGACTGTTCGTCATTATTTGCGTCTTGGACATATTCATCCTCAGGCCGACCTTCAAGGATGCTTCATGCAGTTCGGTTAGCATAGTCTGGAGATTATCAACGTCTTCAGCCAGGAGGATAAGATCGTCAGCGAAGCGCAGATGCGAGAGATTGGTGCCGTTGATGTTAATGCCTCTTTCACTCCAGTCGATGGTCTTCAACACGTCTTCGAGCAAATTGGTGAAAAGTTTAGGTGAAAGAGTGTCTCCCTGTCGCACGCCCCGCTGGATGGGCACGGGGTCGGTAAGCTTGTGCATACGCACGCACGCGTGGCGGTCTTATATATTTCCCGGAGTATGTCCACATACCGTGTATCAATGCCACAGCAATTGAGAGAGTGGAACACAGCCCAGTGTCCGACACTGTCGAAAGCCTTTTCGTAGTCAACGAAGGCAAAACACAAGGGCTGGTTGAACTCGTGGCTCTTCTCCATCAACTGCTTTATTGTGTGGATATGGTCCATAGTGGAGAAACGACTGCGAAATCCGGCCTGCTCGACTGGTTGGTACTCATCAAATAGTTTGGTAAGCCTGTTGCAGATGATTTTAGCAAACAGTTTGTAGATTTGAGAGAGCAGGCTTATAGGACGATAATTGGAGAGCTTGGTGAGTGAAGGTACCACTGGAGGATATTTAAATCATCTCATAAAAAATAAAATAATATAGCCTTTTATTGCTTCTCAAAGTTACATATAAAAGTATTTGCAAAGGTAAAATAAATCATCTTATACGTAGATGCCTTAGGCCTTTATTTTTTTAACCCAGCATAGTAGTACAAGTCAGACTCGCACTCTCAGGGTTCCGTACCACCACAATATTTGTGTAACATATTTTAATATTATATTTACCCCTTACTTTAGGTGGTGGTACGGTATCCCCGGTACGCGACTCCGACTAACAAGAAAAAAAATTAGGATATTGTACACGAAGGGTGCTAAACGGGACTTTATTACTCTGCCTCATCTAATTCTACCATTATTTTCATGTATTTGGTAGAATCCCTCTTTGTTTTTTTAAATAATTAGTAGAATGACCATTCAATGCATGTATTTGGAAGAATCCCTCTTTGAAAGAAAGTGAGGAACCCTCGGTTCGTGAGTCCGGCTTGCACCGGCCGGTTTTTATTAATCTTGTGAACATTAATGAAGCCGTATAATTACAATGGATTTGAAAAAATGTAGATAAATAGATAGATAGATTGATTCTGTGAAAAAATCAACTGCTTGCTTATTATTCAACCTATTATTTTTAAAGTCAACAACAGCCCGTTAAACGTAAGGCAAACAAGCAAACAGACATGCAGATATGTACTGGATTAGTAATAGGGTCTTATTTGGCACTTTTTCGGTACGTAACCCTAAAATAAGTGAAATTTAAGAACATTTACTTGATATCCATGGCCGGTATGTGATATCCATGGCTTAAATCCATGGATTTTAGGGCCATGGATAACAATAAAATTAAAAAATGACGTTGTTTCTCTTTAACTATAAAAGCTATCGTATTTATTTTGATGTCAATACCTACTGAGGGACATACCCAATCCTGTACTTTAGATAGTTAAGTGCAAATAGTATAACTTAACTAGCAAAACTGACCACAAGTTTCAATTACCCTCCCGAACCAAAATTTAAAAAAAGTGAAGAACTTACCTCACAGTGTTGGCGCGAAAGTTAGCGATATACCCGTCCCAACTTAGCACCGTGGTTAAATTGGCGATATTTTACACCAATCACAAGACACTTACCGCGTATTCAAGTATGTATAAAAGCATACTTTTGTCGAGCGGTTTCAACTTCGCTCGCCGCGTGACATTAGTTTAAACGTCTACAGACACAAGAGTTTTCATTCTATTAGAATGCTGGATATACGATTGGATAGAGGCACTCTTTGGGCATTTAGAAAGGTATAAATTAGCACAGTAGTGGGCACATGAGTAAAACCACAAACAAAAACATACCAGGAGCACGCGCGTGTGACATGCATAATACTTGCAAAATCACCCATTTTTTGACCTTCAAAGGGATATTTAAGCAATTTCCTCTATGAAATATTGATTTTATTTGATATGCCTCAATAGACTGTTAGTTAAGTAGACGATTAAGTGCTACTTTAGTACTGTGTGATGTATAGTTTAGTAGATACAAGGGTGTGACCAAAAAAATCGACCTCTCAAAGAATGACCCTATAGAGCTCATCTTAATCAATACCGACCACCAAGATTCATAAATTCAGGAGCTGTCAGATTTACTAGTACTCGCAAATAACTTGTCCAATTTTTTAAATTAATTGCTCTTTAAATTCGCATAGTAATGCTTTGATTTTAAATACTTTGTAATGTTTATTCAAAGGTAAGGCTGTTTTATTCAATAAAAACACAATATGCGTCTTAGTAAAAGTAAAATATTATTATTAAAATAAAATATTAAATTTTGTAAATTGCGCCATATTGCAGCCGTATTGGAAAAATGCGTCAAGGGTAGAGGGGTTGTGCCTAGGGTCAGAAAGGAAATAAACGAAAGTTTTTTTTATTTTTATTATTGCTTTTAATTTTACTAAGTATCCGCTAAGTTTAAAGGTCATACAGATTACAAACAATAGATTTTACAATTTTACATCCACAACCATAGGGGACTTGATAAAAGCGCCCCAGGCGCGCGGCCAGGGGGCTAATAGGGATTTTTCCAAGTGTCAAATTTGACAGCGATTCGCGAATTATCGCGCAACTAAATCTGTGGTTTGTATGGAAACCACAGATTAATAGACTGATTTTGACAGTTATTCGGGCTATTTTTGATGCCTGGAAAAAACCCCATTCTCGGGAAGCACGCATTCAACACATCTCGAAGGAAAAATGTCATGTCATTTCGATCTCGACAGCTCCCGACTACTTGAGTCAATGCAGAGCGAAAAAATAGAAGTTAAAAACTAAAACCCGACTACTAAAAGGCTTAAAACAAGACCTGCTTATCCTTAAAATAGACTCATAGATAATTAATCGTAGTCGGAGGCCATCGGTTTATCAAATGCGAATGTGGTGTCCTCCGACTACGATTAATTATCTATGAGTCTATTTTAAGGATAAGCAGGTCTTGTTTTAAGCCTTTTAGTAGTCGGGTTTTAGTTTTTAACTTCTATTTTTTTTTGGGCTTTTTAGTAAGTCATTTGGACTATCTATCACCCAGAATAGAACCAAGAAGGACAAAAAAAAAACACATTTTGGAATTTTTTGTTCTATTTGTTATGTTGACGCTACATGTGTTATACATTTTTGAAAAGGTCTTTTAAAGCCCTTTTATTTGATACCCATGACGATGGTATCCGATAATTTTTATTTTTAGGTTCACCACTTTAGGGCGCAGCACAGCCGCCATCTTGGTTTTTTTCAAAATTAAACTATCCTATGTTACCTGGGTAATTAAGACGAATCCATCGACACCTCATTTGTTGAAATCGGCCGAGTAGTTTAGGCTCTGCGAGGGAACAGATGAACACACAAACATACATACATACATACATACATACATACATACATACATACATACATACATACATACATACATACATACATACATACATACATACATACATACATACATACATACGCTGCTAAAATCATAACCCTCCTTTTTGCTTCGCGTAGTCGGGTAAAAAGGCAAATATCTCGCAGAAATCACGTGGCTTAGGTACCTATGTCGAAGATGACTTCGTGAGATGTGACATTTGCCGCAAAATTAGATTTATCCTAACTTTTAATGATTCGCGATATTTAAACATTATTGTATTCGAAACGGGTCGAATTAATAATTAATAATTAATTCGGGTTAATAATTAAACAAATCGCGATTCGACCCGTTTCGAATACAATAATGTTTAGATTTATCTTTCAAGAAGTGTCGAGTTCGAGATTCCCGAGAATTAACCCCCGGGTAGCCTTGCGGGCGCGCGCCAGGGTAGCGTCGCGGGCGCGCGCCAGTGTAGCGTCGCGGGCGCGCGCCAGGGTAGCGTCGCGGGCCAAGCGCCCTACATTTTACAGGGCGAGCGTCCGGGCTCGCGCCCTGGCCGCTTTGTGTATCTTTAGAATATTGTAAAATAAACTGTATCAAACACGTATCAAACATTCCGTTGAATCTAATATTCCTGTTGACTTATTTATTGATATTTTTAAAATTATTGACATTATAATCATAATATTTTTTAGCATTATGTACCTACTTATAATATTTGCATGCCTTAAATAGGTTGAATCTGGTGAGCTTTTAAATATTAATTATTTTAACATCTGAAATGTACCTAACTACCACGTTCAAAGCAAATTACTTGAATCTTATAAAATGAGCAACAAGCATAACCTTTTGAGTTAGATAAAGGTAAAGACTAAAATAATAACATTATAAGTAGAGAAACTAAATACTAATAAAACAAAAAGAGAAAAACTTTTTTTTTAATCAATTTGTTTTATAAAATGAGAGTGAGAGAAACTCATAGACCTATTGGATCCAGGCCTGATAATATTTATTCAAATCGTTTTTACATACATCGAGTCCCAGATCAACATACAGCCAATGCCAGGTCGATTGCATCATCCTTGAACTTCTTAAGATTACTAAAATCATTCAAGTTTTTCTTTAGAAGTTTGATTCTCCATGTAGCATATGGACTGCACATTGGAGGATTGTTTTTGATCTGGGTCGCGGTTTTGTCCATATGATAATAATGATCGTTTTCATCTTTGTTCACAGAATGCGTCATACTTATCGAGCTGTGAGGTATTATGAAGTTCAAATCATCACATTTGTAAATTGAATCACCCAAATGCGTCAATTCTACCAAATACTCTGATAATATACCCTCCAGTTCATTTTGCAATGTTTTGTTTTCCATTAGAAATCGAATCCCTACTTCGCGAAATTTAATAGCATTTGCTTCGAGTCCTTCAATTATATTAGCTTTCAACGTTACTTCGTTGCCTTGTAATAGTTTGGCTATGTCATATTTAGACCCTTGATGACTCCATACAATAAATGGCGCTACGTTACGTCTGGTGTTTTCGAAACTAACATCTGGAAATATCTTGTAAGCTTTGCTTCTTATAACAGTAGCTTCTATTGTTAACTGATCTCTGAGAAAGTCTATTTGAGTTAGGGCATAAGAAACCAGATCACTAATGTTATTCGATTGTAGATTTGGTGATAGCCGGAATTGATCTAGATACTGATCAACGAATGGAAACATGTACTGTTCAAAGGCAAATGTAGCTTTATCGAATTCTTGCAACACAACATTAGATTTCGTGATATACTCCAACTTATTAATATAAGCTTTGTGTTCATTGTCTGCAATGATTGAATCGGAGTTTATATCAGCAATATAGCTCACCAATTTTGACTTTTCATAGTAATCTTGAATACGGTCGTATATCTTTACCATGGTGAGCATACCAAATTGCACTTTATCTATACAGGACATTAGTTTTAATTTTATTACAGAATCCGCAGATGCCTGAGCCATATACTCGATATTAACTTGAAAATCTTTGACAATTTTTTGTATCTCATATTTACTAACATCGAGATCAGAATGAACTTTATTGGATTGATTTGATTTTAAGCTTTCCTCAAAGTTTAACTTCATTGGCACAAAAACATCATAGATATTTTGCTCGTGTGTTTTAAGTTGATCAATTTTGTCCGCTACCTTTTTTATAGCATCATCTAATTTTTCGTAAGTTTTTGAATGATTCCTTATATCTTTACTCAAGTCAATTCCTGCATTACTGACAGCGAATATATTTTTAACCATTGATCCATAATCCGGTTTCTTTTCTTTTGTATCACGTTTAGTCCTCTCTCGATTATTTCGTGGCCTTTTCAAATGCTGTAGCTTTTTTCTTGTACGATCTTTTTCGGCAAGATAATCCTTTTCTGATATGGTACTTTCGTTAAGTAACTTTTGAAAAGGCTCTATTATGTTTAAAATAGTTTCGCCACCCTCTGGGTTTTCCTTTATTGTCTCAGAAACAAAGTTCAAGTTACTTTTGAAGCATTCTTGTTCTTTTTTATAATATTTATTGATTTGATCAATTGATTTTTTGCCTGCTTCAATCGTAGGCATTTTGAGAGCATCGTTAGTATTTATTTTATCAAACACAGTTCCAATATTGGTTGCGGTTATTGTACCCACTGGTCCTGCAAATTTTTAAAACTGACTTAAAACCTTGAGAGTTCCCAACATACTTCTGGCAGCTAAATTTTGACTAAAATTCTCTTTTAACTTTAGTAGTTTATTTTCTTCGCTTTCTGCTTCATTTATCTGTTTCCATATGTCTTGTACAAGTAATTGTATTCCATTGTCCATTTCTCTATATATCTCCTCTATATCTGGTAAAACAGATTTGTCTATTAGGTTATTAGCTGTTTTGATTTCGGTATCTATCTCTTTCAGATACTCTTCTTTGTACGTATCTATCTTAACTTCTTTTAGAGATTTTTTACACAATTCTACATGCTTGCTTATTACACTGAAGTATGTTGATGTGTCGATCACAAAGAAATTTTCCAATTAGTTTTTTATGCTGGCTATTTTAGTCATGCAAGCAACTCGTAAGTAATTTAACACCTGCTTGTTTTGTGAATTAATGCTTATCATCCGATTAATATTGATATGTCCATCGATCCTTTACAATAATGACCGAAAAAAAGGTAAAATATTTATTTTGTCCCCTAATTTATAAAACTGTGTCTCCATTCCGATTATTTCATCATAAAATGCCTTCAAATCGTACATTTCTAATATCGGTGCACTGTTATCTATCTTGTCTAGAAAATAAATAAGATGCGATTCTTTCATGACGGATCGTAAATTTTCCCTTACATACATTTTGTAGTCATTTATAATGAGTGATCTATCTAAAAAAGTTGCATTTTCTGGATTTGTGATGCCGTTTTTATTTACACCATTTCCAATACTTCCTATTTCACAGTGCTTTAGGCTTCCATTTTTAACTTGAGAATATCTACACCTTGATTTAAAAAATTCTATATCTTTGCATTTTCTTGAAACTTGTATCCAAGATCCAGGTTCACCTGGTGGACCACCTCGTCCACCACTACCAATTCTTCCGGAACTGCCTGGGGTTCCATTGTTGGTACTTATTTTCGTTTCTCCAGAAAGAGTTATGATATTAATAATACCTGGATTTCCTCCCAAACCCCCGGCACCCCCATCACCTCCCCGTCCGCTGGTAGGACAATTCGTACCAAACACATAATAGGTAGCATTGTCAAATTTGTTTTTTTCGCCAGCTTTGATGACATATCCTTTGCTTTTCCACGGTTCAATTATTTCATCTTCTGGTACTGATACAGGTTTCAGTAGGTTTGGGTACCAGACTATCTCAAAAGTGGTTAGCTTAGGAGTTTCTCCTTTTCCTCCCTTTGAACCATCACTAGCGTCTTGCCCAGGTCCGCCCTCACCACCAGTGACAGATACTTGTAGTTGTTGACCGTTCAAAACCTCATCTGTAACTCCTAAAAAGTTTCCGCCCGTACCTCCAGGAAAACCTGGTTTTCCATCTCCTCCTTTAACAGAGTCACCTATAACTTCGCGCGCTTTTTTTTGTTTATGAGCTTTGCCTGGTGTTCCATATAAATTTATTTCTTGATCACCTTGAATGTCCCATATTGGAGCTATTATAGAGACTGCCAATTGACCTTGACGTTCAAATTTACAGTCAATAAATATTTTATTTAAAGCAAATATTTCCAACAATGTTATTCGTTCATTACATGAGCTTTTGGCGACATCACTGAGTTTGATAAACAGCCCTCTTATGACCATTTTGCCGTTGAGTTCGCATTTCTGAGTGTAACTGGATCTTAATGTCAGTGTGAATATCTTTTCAAGGGCCAAAAGTTTTGAACCATCCAAAACTATGTGCTTCACATCATTGTATTCAGCTTGGTATCCTTTTTTGTAACATTTTATGAGAAATCGTTCAAAATTTGTCTCAGCTACTGGTTTTCCGGGAACAATGCCTCTTGAAAATTCATAACATGGATCCGTGTTGTTTTGTATTTCGTATCTTGACAGGTGTTCATACAAATTATTCAATAATTTATACCATTTTTGAGAGTCATTTAAATACGTTATCATGACTTTGTCCACACAATTTTTAAATAAGTCGAAGAAAGTGCTATTGTTTGTGATGTGTGTTAAGGTGTAGTTAGAGATTCGAATATTCATTTCAGGATAGCTTGACTTTATAAGTTTCATATAGTCACCAGCATTTAATATGTTTGCCTTATTTTGTATTTGTACCAGTTTCAAATTATTTGTAGAGAACTCCTCGTATAGTTTTTCCAAGTCATATAGCTGTTCCTCTTTTTGCATAAAGAAAGTTTGCATTTCTTTTACGGTCTTTTCGATGTTGGATTGTATCATTTCAACAATTTTGTTTTCGATACTTCCTAATAAATTCAGAAAATCGTCTTTACATTCACTTATATCAGTAAGTACAGTCTGAAATGGTGATATCCATAATCTTGGATTTATGTCTGTGCTTAAGTTTTTGCTAGATGCTTTCTCTAAAAATGACATAAAATCACTTTGAACTAATAAGTCATCTTCTGGCACAGTTATATTAAGAATCACAAGAGTATTATGTAATTTAGTTTGTAACTCATTTATAGATTGTGTGTTATTTAATTGTTTCACCAACGTTTGTATCATTTCATAATCATCACTAAGTTTATCTATAGACTGTCTAAGCTTATTAAACAAAATATCCACTGTATCAGATTGTTTAAGATTAAAATGTTGTATGCTGTCTTGAATTTTTTTTATGAGATCTTTGTAGTGATCGCGTATTACGTTTGCAATTGAGCCAACGCTTTTCAGGATATTTTGTAACAGTATTTTTGACAAATTATTGATTTCATTATTAGATTTTTCAGATATGGTGTGACCAAAGTTACCGCTTCGGATTTCAGTGAAAACAAGTTTAGTGTGTACTGCTTCATTAATGTACGTTTTTTCTTTTATCATACGTGGCATATTGCAAAGGCATCCACCCATCATAGCTCGCCGAAAGAGACCAATTCTTTGATAAGTTCCACCTTGTTTTGTTAACAATATATCAATGAACCGCAAAGCTTTTTCATTAAAGTCACTGTCATTCGAAATGTCTTTTAAATCTTGTTTTACTCCTTTCAAGAAATCTGCTATGCCCTTAATCACAGTTTCGTCATCGACTAAGACATAATTGTCATCTTTTGGTAAAAACAAATTGTCAACTTTTGAAACAACTAAAAATATACTGTTCCTATACTTATCAAGGTTTTTGACAAATTCAGTGCTATGTCTCATTAATTTTAAAAAGTCTTGTCTATCAACTCCTTGCCTTACAGAGAAGTAGTTTACAACGAAAATCAGTTTAACACTTTTGGAAAAATCGATAACATTATTTAACAAGAACGTTGTAGCTATATCGTAACTACCCAAGTAACATTTCATTTGGGCATAGGTTGTAAAAATTGCCTTTAGGTTTAGAAGGGTTGTACAAAGGTTAATGATTTGCCAGTTGGTTAAATTTAGTATTTGAGAATGATTACTAAGTCCTAAAACTAATAGTTTATTGTTAAAACCTTGAAGTTGCTGACAAGAGTTAACGTTAACGTTATTATGACTTGTGTTTCAAGAGCTTACAGCCTCAGGATCTTATAGTTGTCGTAAGCTACTGATAAGGTTCTGGAAAGGCTGTCATTTAACTTATGTGTGATCTAAAGGTTAAATTTTTAACCTTGATATTACCATAAGGTTTTGAAAAGTTGAAATTGCTTATAAGTAGTTTCTAAAACCTACATACAACTTTGAGGTTAGATCAGAGTTGTCTAGGCAAACAAATTAGGACTGTGTGGTGAAAAACAAAACCAATAAGCTGTTGTTTTGCGCTGAAGGCATGATTCAATTCCTACAGGAATATTTTAAAGCTTGAGAGGCATCCTCAAAACCCGACAGTTGTCTCCGCGACTTCAAAGAATAGGTATACATTGTAAGCATTACGCGTCTTGAAAAATGAACCGACACAGGGTGATACAAAAAAGGGAGTGGAAATTTTAAGCGTAAAGTGCGTAAAAATGTTATGAATGATTAATACAACGGTAAGTTTTATTATTTTTATTATTTACTAGTTGTAAACTTCTGTTCTCTGTAAACTTCGTATCAGTTCGATTTCGCTATTTATTTTTTTGTAATTTTCAGCTGTTCCTTTAAATCGATGAAGCCATTTTTTTTTCATTTAGTGACACTAATGGAAAGCTGGGTATTCAAGATAATAAGTACACATTAAATTAATATGTTATTTTTTTTATGAAATAGATGTTTTGGTGAAGGTTTTTTTGGAAAGTATTAAAAGATTTTTCACACTAAAAAAAATACAAATACCAATTTTTACAGAATGTATGTGTAATAATGGAGGATACGACAACAAATAATAATGAAAAATAAGGGAGGACCATATACCACAAACATGTTTTTATACTTTTAGAATACCACCCTTAGGCCCGGTTTCTGAATTGAGAATTTCACTAACCAAATGCTTAGGTATCGTTCTGTTACTGCAGATGTCACACAAGAGAATGTGACAGAACGATACTTAAGCATTTGGTTAGTGAAATTCTCAATTCAGAAACCGGGCCTTAGGGTGGTATTCATGAACGATACTTAAACTGAGATCCAAATTGAACTCAGTTTAAACTTAGTTTAAAGTGAGCTCAATTTTGAACTTACTTTAAACTGAGTTCAAAATTGATCTATGTTTAAACTTAGTTTAGTGAGATCAATTTTGAACTTACTTTAAACTGAGTTCTAAATTGATATTATTATTATTCGAATCGAATCGAATCTAACGGATTCTAATCGAATCGAATCGAATCGAATCGAATCGAATCGAAACGGATAGAATCGAATCGAATCAGATATTGCTAGATTCATACTGATTCAAGTATCAAAATTTTAACTGCTCATAACTCCGAAACGGCTAATGCTAGACCCATGTTTATGGTACTCTAAAAAAAGGACTTGACGAGCTTTATCTGATGAAAGCAACAAAAATAATAAAAAGTTATTAAAAATTTATAAAATATAAGTAGGTATCAAAACTTTAACTGCCTATAACTCCTAAACGGCTAATGCTAGACCCATGTTTATGATACTCTGAAAAAAGGGCATGACGAGCTCTACTTGATAAAAGAAAAAAATAAAAATAAAAAAGAAGTATCAAAACTTTAACTACCCATATCTCCTAAACGGCTAATGCTAGACCCATTTTTATGGTACTCAAAAAAAGGGTTCGACGAGCTCTATCTGATGAAAGCAACAAAAATAATAAAATGTTATTAACTAGTGGTTCGCCCCGAACTTTGAACTCGCGACCCCATATCTCAGCAACCCCTCGATCGATTTGGCTCATGTTTGAACTTAAAAATTCTCTTTACCTTATTTTCCTGCCCACCTGACGATTCGACTAAATTTACTCAAGGTATCGTCGAACGAACATTCATACATACATACATAAATCGATTGAATTGGATTTGATATTGATTTAATTCGATTCTATGAGACTCGAATCGAATCGAATCAATTTAAATTAAATTACTAATTTGGGTCTAGCATTGGCCGTTTAGGAGATACTAGTGGTTCGCCCCGAACTTTGAACTCGCGACCCTCTATCTCAGTAACCCCTCGACCGATTTGCCTCATTTACCCGCCTACCAAATTTCATGACGATCCGACTACCTACATTTACTCAAGTTATCGTCGAACGAACATTCATACATACATACATACAAACGCCGGATTGTTCCAGTAGACTCGGAGAACTTCGCTCGCTCGTTCAAATATGGGCAGTTACAGTTTTGATACTTCTTTTTTATTGAACGAGCGAGCGAAGCGAGCGAAGTTCTCCGAGTCTACTGGAACAATCCGGCGTTTGCATGTTTGTATGTATGTATGTATGTTTGTATGTATGTTCGTTCGACGATAACTTGAGTAAATTCGGTCGGATCATTATGAAATTTGGTATGCGGGTAAATGAAATTAAAAGAACTTTTAAGTTCGAACATGAGCCAAATCGGTCGTGGGGTTGCCAAGGGTTGTTAAGTCTAAATGGGGTCGCGAGCTCACAGTTCAGGGCGAACTACTAGTTATTTTTGTTTCTTTCATCAGGTAGAGCTCGTCGAGCCCCTTTTTAGAGTACTATGAACATGGGTCTAGCGTTAGCCGTTTAGGAGATATGGGCAGTTAAAGTTTTGATACATCTTTTTATTATTTTTGTTGCGTTCATCAGGTAGAGCTCGTTGAACCCTTTTTTTGAGTACCATAAACATGGGTCTAGCATTAGCCGTTTAGGAGATATAGGCAGTTAAAGTTTTGATACTTGAATCAGTGCACACGACAGCACGTCGACCCTTACACGCTAGCACTTTGCTCGGTTACATTACGGGCGATTTTACAATAACTGACGTGCTGTCGTGTGTACCATGAATCTAGCAAAAGCCGATTCGATTCGATTCGATTCGTTTCGTTTCGATTCGATTCGATTCGATTCGATTCGATTCGACTTGTTTTGTTTCGTTTCGTTTCGTTTCGATTCGATTCGATTCGATTCGATTCGATTTGATTCGATTCGATTCGATTCGAATAATAATAATATCAATTTTGAACTCAGTAATACCAGTTGGTTAAAGTTACTTCAAAATTGAACTCACTAAACTAAATATAAACAGAGATCAATTTTGAACTCAGTTTAAAGTTAGTTCAAAATTGATCTCACTTTATACTAAGTTTAAACAGAGTTCAATTTTGATCTCAGTTCATGACCACCTTAGAGCAGCCTGTAGCTGTTTGTTAAACGAAGGTCAAACGCATGTCCCCCTACAAACAAAACTTAAAAGCAACAAATTTAGCTCAGTGGTGGTTTTCGCAACTGGTAAGTCTTGGACAACTCCTGGTAATAACCTTGAAGCGTTGAAAACAGCCTTGTCGTTTGAGGTAGCTCCGCGAGATTACCTTCAGCTCTTATTTTGGAAAACCTTAAGAGCTCTTAGCTGTTACAGTTCTGAAAAGGTAAAACATAATACTTTCAAGTAATTTCCTAACGTCAGCCATATTTAATATTAAAAAATGAAAAAAAAAAACGAAACAAAACCAATATTTTAATTAAATAAAGCGTAATCAAATACCATGCGCTACACGATTTATAATATATATTTTTCATATGAATAGTAGTTTGATTTCTGATGTGACTTACCACCGATCACCAATTTTTTTTATTTTATTTTATTAAAAAATATCCGAAATGTTTAATTTATGAAAGGCCCGTCTTGTATACAGCACTATTATCGTAAAGTTTCACGATGAAGTGCCAATCGCACTATATTTTGATTATTTCCTGACTTTACCAAGCTACTTATTATTTTTATAAACACTTTGCTTATCTAGCCATTTTGAAAGATGGCCGAACGAAAAAGGAATGACGCCATTGTAAATAAGTATTTGAATCTGTGTAAAAAATCTTAAACAGAAGCTATTTAAAACTTGTAAGTCCTGGAAAGGTATTTATTCATATCCATCAAAAAGGTTCTAAGTTGTCATAGAGTTACATCCAAGACTAATTTAGAACTTATAAGTTGTCTTGCAAGGTTATAATAACGTTAAATTAAGGTTGTGAAGGTTATATTTAGGTTCTATGCAAGTAGTTCGAAAGGTTCTGGATTTGAGCTATAGGTTGTGCTGTAGCTCTCAGAAAGGTTCTAAAACCGGGGCCCTTTTGGCACTCAGAAGGTAATTACAAGGTTAATATAACTTTATTGAGAGTTATAAGACTTACGAGCAGTTTTCCATACAAAGGTTCTAGAACCTGTTCAAAACCTTTCTACAACCTAAAATGTTACTTGGGTAGAACTTCTAGTATCATCAAATCCTGGGATATCGTAGAACGCAGTGTTGGTTTCTTTATCAAGGAACAATTCAGGGTAAATAGTTTTTGATGTCACAGTGGAGTCTCCAATTTTCTTACGCTTATCTTTGATTAGAAATTCACCTGAGGAGATTTGTTCACTGGTTAGCTCTTCTCCAGTAAGCCAAAGAACTGTAGTCGTCTTCCCCGCTCCAGTGTTTCCCAAAACCAAAACGATATCCTTGTACGTTCTGTTTTTAAGGTTATCCGAGCCAGCTTTTATAAGTTCGAGTGTTTTCCTTATTTGTGGCGGGACGTCATCCTGAAACCAAAGGTAAAGTCAGTTTTTAGCCGACTTAATAAAAGAAGGAGGTTATATGTTCGGCTGTAAGCATTTTTTAACTCCCGACCAAAAAAGAGGGGTGTTATAAGTTTGACCGCTGTGGTGTGTGTCTGTCTGTGGCACCGTACCGTAGCTTGATGGTAGCTTGAGGATGAACCGATTTGATGCGGTTTTTTTTTTATTGAACGAGCGAGCGAAGTTCTCCGAGTCTACTGGAACAATCCGGCGTTTGTATGTATGTATGTTTGTATGTATGAATGTTCGTTCGACGATAACTTGAGTAAATTTGGTCGGATCGTCATGTTTGGTAGGCGGGTAAATGACGTAGGTAAAGAGTATTTTAAGTTCGAACATGAGCCAAATCGGTCGACGGGTTGCTGAGATATGGGGTCGCGAGTTCATAGTTCGGGGCGAACCACTAGTTATTTGAAAGCAGGTTTTCTAGCAAGTGTTCTTTGTTTAGTTTTATCAAAATCGGTTCAGTCGTTTATGATATCCTAATATCGTGCTTATTTGACGCTAAAACGGGGTTTTTATTTATTTTATTTTTGAACGAGCGAACGAAGCAATTTTTATTATAAAAACTATTTGCAAACCTGCATATTGGTCATCACTGATATAAACCAGGTTTCAGCAAAATCCAGCCTGTAGTTTAGAAATTAAACCGGAACTACGTTTGTATGGGAAAATGGTGGTCTAACGCCCTCTTAAAAGCCTCATAACTTCTAAACGTCAAAAAATCGGTGAACATGCATGGGGGTGATTCGGGTACCCCTAAAGGTGCTCTATCTCTGGACTTCTGCTTGACATTATTTTTTGGGACACCCTGTATAACTCTGAAATGTGTCCGGAAAATTAGATGCCCAAATCCTCTATCGGGGGAGCTTATTTGCTCGTAATGCAATAAGGTTGACATTCGAATATTAGACGTATGGTCGAAATGATGTTTTGTATTGTATTGTTATATTGCTGCTATCATTTGTTTCTGTGGGGACAAATTTTATTGTGATTTTATACGTAATGCGGATTCTATGGGATTTTGTTCGGTGCAAGACACTGACAAAATTAAATGTTTCAAACCTTACCTTCGATGAATTCACAAGCGTGGAGGCGGTAGAATCTTTGTACTCATCTGAAAAATAAAAAGAAATCGGTCACAATCGGCTTTACTATCGTCATAAACCTACCCATAACCTATGAATCCATGAAAGGCACTGAGATCAAAAATAATTACTCCATTAAAAAGTTAGGCGTTATCTACACAATGTAAAAAAATTGAAGTTAAAAACTAAAACCCGACTACTAAAATGCTTAAAACAAGACCTGCTTATCTTTAAAATAGACTCATAGATAATTAATCGTAGTCGGAGGCCATCGGTTTATCAAATGCGAATGTGGTGTCCTCCGACTACGATTAATTATCTATGAGTCTATTTTAAGGATAAGCAGGTCTTGTTTTAAGCATTTTAGTAGTCGGGTTTTAGTTTTTAACTTCTATTTTCATTGAGCTTTTTAGTATGTCATTTTGGACCATCACCCAAAAATGCCCAGAATAGAACAAAGGGCAAAAAAACACCTTTTGGTATTTTTTGTTCTATTTGTTATGTTGACGCTACATGTGTTATACATTTTTGAAAAGGTCTTTTAAAGCCCTTTCATTTGATACCCATGACTATGGTATCCGATAATTTTTATTTTTAGGTCCACTACTTTAGGGCGCAGCACAGCCGCCATCTTGGTTTTTTTCAAAATTAAACTATCCTATGTCACCTGGGTAATTAAGACAAATCCAACGACACCTCATTTGTTGAAATCGGCCAGGTAGTTTAGGCTCTGCGAGGGAACAGATGAACATACATACATACATACATACATATACACATACATGCATTCGCTGCTAAAATCATAACCCTCCTTTTTGCTCGCGTAGTCGGGTAAAAAGTGGACGATAGCAACGTGGCGGGAAATTCAAAATTTTCGCAGTTTTTACCCGACTACGCGAAGCAAAAAGGAGGGTTATGATTTTAGCAGCGTATGTATGTATGTATGTATGTATGTATGTATGTATGTTTGTGTGTTCATCTGTTCCCTCGCAGAGCCTAAACTACTCGGCCGATTTCAACAAATGAGGTGTCGTTGGATTCGCCTTAATCACCCAGGTAACATAGGATAGTTTAATTTTGAAAAAAATTAAGATGGCGGCTGTGCTGCGCCCTAAAGTGGTGGACCTAAAAATAAAAATTATCGGATACCATCGTCATGGGTATCAAATGAAAGGGCTTTAAAAGACCTTTTTAAAAATGTATAACACATGTAGCGTCAACATAACAAATAGAACAAAAAATTCAAAAATGTGTTTTTTTTGCCCTTCTTGGTTCTATTCTTGGTGATCGTCCAAAATGACTTACTAAAAAGCTCAAAAAAAAAATAGAAGTTAAAAACTAAAACCCGACTACTAAAAGGCTTAAAACAAGACCTGTTTATCCTTAAAATAGACTCATAGATAATTAATCGTAGTCGGTGGACACCACATTCGCATTTGATAAACCGTTGGCCTCCGACTACGATTAATTATCTATGAGTCTATTTTAAGGATAAACAGGTCTTGTTTTAAGCCTTTTAGTAGTCGGGTTTTAGTTTTTAACTTCTATTTTTTACATTTTGTAGCTAAACTGAGCTATTTTTGTTCAGCGATTTTTGTTCGCGGCAATAACATAGTATTCTTTTTACCCGACTACGCGAAGCAAAAAGGAGGGTTATGATTTTAGCAGCGTATGTACGTATGTATGTATGTATGTTTGTATGTATGTATGTGGGTATGTATGTTTGTGTGTTCATCTGTTCCCTCGCAGAGCCTAAACTACTCGGCCGATTTCAACAAATGAGGTGTCGTTTGATTTGTCTTAATCACCCAGGTAACATAGGATAGTTTTATTTTGAAAAAAACCAAGATGGCGGCTGTGCTGCGCCCTAAAGTGGTGGACCTAAAAATAAAAATTAACGGATACCATCGTCATGGGTATCAAATGAAAGGACTTTAGAAGACCTTTTCAAAAATATATAACACATGTAGCGTTAACATAACAAATAGAACAAAACATTCCAAAATGTGTTTTTTTTTGCCCTTCTTGGTTCTATTCTAGGTGATCATCCAAAATGACTTGCTAAAAAGCTCAAAAAAAAATAGAAGTTAAAAACTAAAACCCGACTACTAAAAGGCTTAAAACAAGACCTGCTTATCGTTAAAATTGACTCATAGATAAATTAATCGTAGTCGGAGGACACCACATTCGCATTTGATAAACCGATGGCCTCCGACTACGATTAATTTATCTATGAGTCAATTTTAACGATAAGCAGGTCTTGTTTTAAGCCTTTTAGTAGTCGGGTTTTAGTTTTTAACTTCTATTTTTTTCAGTATTGTAAACAACAGAACAACAATAATTCAGCCGATTATGTGTTCTGGTCTACGAAGCAGTGGCACTGCCCAAAAAACTTGTCGTAGACCAGAACACATAATCGGCTGAATTATTGTTGTTCTGTTGTTTACAATAATGGAAAAAATACTATGTTATTGCCGCGAACGAAAAATCGCTGAACAAAAATAGCTCAGTTTAGCTACTAAATGTCAAAAACTGTAAAAATTTTGAATTTCCCGCCACGTTGCTATCTTTATTTGTTGTTATACTATAAATTAAGCTCTAGGTATAACCATGCCAAGTTTGATGTTTGCATTTAGGTACAGCCGGCTTCACCCAAAGATACCCCTTTTTGTTCGATTGGCGCCCTTATGCCGCGCGCGTTAAGAGCTGCCATGGGGTATCTGTGACTGTGGCCCACCGTACCTATTACCGTAGAGCAATAAGTAAAAAAAAACATATTTGTTGAATGAGGACCCCCCTTATTTTTTTTTATTTTTATCCACAAGACAAATGTAAATATTTAATAATAATAAAAAATGATAAATCAGACACATACACCGACACCCACACATAGCGGTCAAACTTATAACTATAAGACCCCTCTTCTTGGTCGAAAGTTAAAAAATAGAAGTTAAAAACTAAAACCCGACTACTAAAAGGCTTAAAACAAGACCTGTTTATCCTTAAAATAGACTCATAGATAATTAATCGTAGTCGGAGGCCATCGGTTTATCAAATGCGAATGTGGTGTCCTCCGACTACGATTAATTATCTATGAGTCTATTTTAAGGATAAACAGGTCTTGTTTTAAGCCTTTTAGTAGTCGGGTTTTAGTTTTTAACTTCTATTTTTTTTTGAGCTTTTTAGTAAGTCATTTTGGACGATCACCCAGAATAGAACCAAGAAGGGCAAAAAAAAACACATTTTGGAATTTTTTGTTCTATTTGTTATGTTGACGCTACATGTGTTATACATTTTTGAATAGGTCTTTGAAAGCCCTTTCATTTGATACCCATGACGATGGTATCCGATAATTTTTATTTTTAGGTCCACCACTTTAGGGCGCAGCACAGCCGCCATCTTGGTTTTTTTCAAAATTAAACTATCCTATGTTACCTGGGTGATTAAGACGAATCCAACGACACCTCATTTGTTGAAATCGGCCGAGTAGTTTAGGCTCTGCGAGGGAACAGATGAACACACAAACATACATACCCACATACATACATACATACATACATACATACATACATACATACATACATACATACGCTGCTAAAATCATAACCCTCCTTTTTGCTTCGCGTAGTCGGGTAAAAACGAATTATCTACTCACCCCCTAATTCACAGTTAGAAAATATTAACAAAAATGTCAGAAAGACATACGAAGTTAACAATATTAAATTATTATTTAACAACTTCATTGTAGAATAGTTCATCTGAGAGAGTCCATTGAGGATATAAATTCGGAACTTCACGGGTGGCAGTGGTCAAGAAATGAATGAAGCAGGCATCGGGAACACAATTTGGGGACCCAGCAGTGGTAATTGGACGTGGTCATGCAAACCACAACCAACCCACCGAATGTCATTCATAATCAAAACTAGAGCCGCCAATGAGAAAAAAAATCATACCTTCTTTTTGGATGCGTTATATGCTAAAAACGAAGCGTCAAAAATGATAATAACTAGGCTTAACTATTTTGAGGACCTAAGCTTTAGATTCCATATCCTAGCTAGAACCTTCGAATAAAACCCGCCGCCGCCAAAAGCGGCCATTTTTGGGGGATTATCATATTTTGACGCTTCGTTTTTAACAAAAAACGCATCCAAAAAGAAGATTCAATGTTTTTTTTTATTAGTGGCGCTAGTTGTGCCTACCTTAAAAGTAGCAGGTAAAAACTGGTACGTGGAACGGGGTTACATTGATTAATTTTTGAGAAAATACTTGGATAAAACTTTAACGGCTGAATAAAAAAATCTGAAAAAAATGTTGTTTGATGGGAAGATACTGAAGAATAGATACAAGTATTAAAAATAAAATTCATGAATTGGATCATGAGATAAAAAATAAAAGCCACGCTATTAACTTCATACTTGAAGTGGGGTTACTTTGATACACCCTGATTTTATTTTGAAATAAATATGTATTTTATAACGATCACAAATATGAAATAAAAAAAAAAACTCCGCCTTATAACTCCTTTGTTATAGATAAATTAAATTAACACGGGGCGAGTTTGATCAAGGTAATATCTTAATTTTTATTCAAATGACTCGTAGAAAAATAAAATAAACGCAAGTTTGTCAAATTATTAATTTTTTTATTAAGGTAAGAAACCAAAAACAAAAAAAAAAAAACTTTTTTTTTTAAATAATTAATGGCTATTTTCCCATCGGCTGGTGTAATTTTTATAGTTGCGGGTGCCAGGTTCTTTTTACATGTCCGTACCATCCTTGACAAACAGCTGAAAAAAATAGATGGGGTGAAATTGATATCAATACTAAAATGTACAGTTGTACACGTGATAGGTTACAGTCCTAGAAGGAGTTACTTTGTACGGCTATCAATGTCGCCCTGTATGCCTATCAAAGAAGCCCCACTAG
The DNA here is from genome assembly GCA_949319315.1 of Zelleria hepariella. Lineage (NCBI taxonomy): Eukaryota > Metazoa > Arthropoda > Insecta > Lepidoptera > Yponomeutidae > Zelleria > Zelleria hepariella. Next base: position 2,227,356 of record OX439384.1, on the reverse strand, counting down.
ATAAAAACCTACATGTAAACAAATATGGCTGACTTTGCGAAAAAATAAAAACTGCTTCATAATAACAACAAATCAAGTAAAAAGTTACGTCAATATCAGCTGTCTAGATTCAACAGTTTATCCTGCACAAGAAGAGTTTATCCGACATCAAATTATTACTTTATTTCACACTTTCTTGATAAATTTACTTCCGCTGTTTCCGCTGCGCGTGCGATGTCGAAATTTATTGACAAGATGGCCAAAAAGATGGAGTAGCCAGGATAAAAAAAAATGCGGCAGATTTCCGATAAAAGTGAGTTATGGCACCGAACACAAAAAAATATGTAATTATCAATTTCGCCCCTTAGTTTAAAAGTCGCCCCGTTCCACGTATTACTTTTTAACCCACTTCAAAAAAGGAGGAGGTAGTCAGTTTGTTTGTTTTTATGTTTGTTACCTCAGAACTTTTTTCTAGGTAGACCGATTTTGATGATTATTTTTTTGTTTAGAAGTGTAGGTATACTTCCCGCGTTAGAAAAATTGTGAAGATCTGATGAAGAACTTCGGAGATGGAGAATGGAACTCCTCAACGGACCGCAGCGGATCACTCGGAATCAGCTGGTCTGGTGCAGTGGCTAAATAACTGTACCTTTTCAGCAGTGGAGTAGGTTTTTTTTTTATTTTTGTTAATTTATATTTGACTCTTGGCGCTATTGTGTTAAGGCGCTGGGCATAGTGAATTAGCCCGCGCGCAAAAAAAATGCACAAAAACGATTCCTGTATCAAATACACTAAAAAAATCGAAAATGTTCACATATCCTAGAATTAGGTGAGAGCCAGTTTTGTGTTGATACCCATAACAGATTGCAAGATATTTTGTTTGAAAAAAAGTGCGCCGCCTATTTTTTTTCATCAAAAATATCTTCAAAACCTTTATGGATGTCAACACGAAACTGGCTGTTTTAGATAGGTCTCACCTAATTCTAGGGTTTGATATGTGAACATTTTCCATTTTTTTAGTGTATTTGATACAGGACTCGATTTTGTGCATTTTTCTTGGCGCGTGGGCTATTCACTATGTACAGCGCCTTAATATGGACGAAGTCTCTACCTATGAATAAATTCGCAAAAATCATGCTTTAATTCGTGTGGGCTAGGCCGACTAAGCAGTCAGGATAGTTTAGGTGCTGGGCTAGGGGCAAGCCTACTCTATCTAAAAACAACGTCCCAGGCACTGCAGCGCCGAATGGTCTCTTCACCCATCAAGTGTGAGTGAAGGTGCCACTGGACGTTGTATAAATCATCTCATTACGTAGATGCAAAGGCCTTAGTATTGTGCCTTAGTCTTAAGGTACTGTAACACTTGTGTGCAATCCCTAGCTATAAATTCTATCAATTAAACTCGAACTTCCGATATTCCTATTTATTATTTAAGTTAAAATATACAATTTCGTCTGCACCCAACGGCGGATCTCCTCTCAGTCCCTACTTGACAATCTTATTTACAGCCTTCCAACATATAATTTTAAACAGCCTACCTAATTCAAATATTATCATCAGCCAGTAGTCCAACAGAGGTTACATCATTACATCTTCCCCCTTCTAGTTCATTAAATTTTGATAGTGATCAAAATTTAATCAACTGTGGTCGGTGTTGAACATCTCTAAAATCAAAATTAGACAGGAATCTTAACTATCTAACTATACATCAATAAACAACTTAAACATTTCAATTAAATAATAGTACAACACTTCACTGTCACTTCACTATCACCATCTCTAAATACCTGCCTCCCTACTCATAAAATGCGAGAATACTACCCTGAATTCGTATAATACAATCTGGCAAAGCTGGTTAATAATCCGGCTGAGTTAAAATTGGATACTCCAAGCCATCATAATTTACAAGCGAGGCCCAAAGATTACTCGACTTCATTCGATATTATTCCGCCCTTATATAATTGGGTTACCCAATCGTCGACATAAAAATATAAAAAAACCTGCGCTATCAACAGTTGGGACCTCGGCACTATGTCAGTCAGACCCACCAAAAGCAACCAACTTCCCCATCAAGCTATACTTCGTCCGTTTCCAGGGCAGGCGGAAAAGCGATCATTAACCTTTGAGCGGATCACAGAAATAAACAACATTTTTTATGCCAAAGGTCTTTTGAATTTTTGACAAGATTACTACGAACTGGCACATTAATGAGCGATGAGGTTTAGTAATTATTAAACAATTATGTTAAGGTGAAACGACACCAAAGTGGCAGAAAAAAAAAACAGGTTGGTATGAGTATACATTAAGTATATTAAACAGGGATGTCACGTTCATCAGTGTCAGTTTCACAATCGTTTTCTGATGATGAGGATGTGCGATTGTACACACTTGCGCAGAAATCCCCACCAGTTTCGTCGAGCGCTCATAACTCGTGACGCTACCTGTAGCACGTTGAAACAGGTTTTTTATCTCTGACTGACCGGAACTCTCACCCCACCCCGTACCTAAAAACACGCTTCGATATCCAAACGATACAGAAATGTAAGGAGAGTGACGGAGTGCCACACGAATCGTTATATTTTTACGGTAACATAGTACTTCGTATCAATGACCGCTTTTCCGCCTGCCCTGGAAACGGACTATATCTGAGGGGTAAGTCCACCCGACTCATGCCAGTGTCTCCCCTGTCTCCCTTCCTATCATCACAAATGTCGGCCCGTATCGTATGGCTGTTGGAGTATCCGTCGACACGCATCGGACACGCTGCTGCCGGCAGCTCTCCGATCCAGGTCAACCATCCTCAGCCTCGCTGCACTTCGCAGCTGCAAGCTTTGCCGCCTCAGGTAGTATTCCCCCGTCCAAACCGCACATGAAAATATTTACAAGCATTAATAATCTATATTATACATCATTGCCACAACAATCTACCTAACTATCTTTCATAGAAGAGTCTCTTTCTTTCCTTCATACTGTCTTTTCTTTTCTTAAACTACTGGATTATCTTTTCCTTCCACTTTATCACTTCACCAACCAACAGGGATCTCAGTCTGTCTATTTCGAAGGGACCCTTGAACTTCCAGCACCTATTTACAATTATTTTAGTCACCACTCTCGCCGTAACACATCGTTGACCTATGAATCGTCGCCGCATCTCATACTTCGACCTCCTCGCCTTCTTTTCCGCACCAGGTTTCTTCTTGAAACTGCGCGCTTTGTATCCCCCATGCCGCTTGATAAAAATAATTCTCCGCATTGCGTGACAATCAACCCTTTTGATAACACCTTTCATTCGAACTTTTTCACAACTGACATCACCATTGACAAAGACATTTGACATCGCCTTTTTTAAAAGTACTTCCTTCAAATTTTCCTCGGACTTGACCAAGGAGTCCGAGCTACTCACTTCGGTTGTCGATCTTCGGAACTCTACTTCAATAACTGGATCTGACCCACCGGATTTTTGTTTTGCTTCATCCGCCAGCTCATCCATCGGTTGCACTGTTGGGTCATCTTCCTTCTCGGGCACCTGCTTTTCATCATTGCGCCCTGCGGCGTCTGCCCTCGAAACTGGCGGCGTCGGTTGCTGCCATTCGTTGTCCAACTCGTCCTCTTCTTTTGGCTGAAATTCGTCCACACGGTTGTATCGGCTCGGGACAACCGGATTACTAACTACAGGCTGCTGTACACTGGGCGACTCTGGCGCCTTCTGCACTTCGTGGGTTCCATAACCCTCGTTAATTTTTGGCTCATTCCACGGCTGAAACTCTGCCCTCAAGGCCTCTTTCACCTCAGTATAGGTCGTAGTTGTTTCGTACAACCCCTTATAATAATAAAACGCTGCGCCGGACAAATACGCTGCAATGATGATTCTTTTATCTTTGTCCGACCAGTCTTTTATCGCCGCGATTATTTCGAACTGGCGAAAAAACTCGTTGATGTCGACGGAAAACCCATCGAAGGTCGACGCCATGGTTTGCTATGCAGAAACCCACAACATAGACCAGTTCACTTATATAAAAACATCAACCACTTAGCTTTAATTCGTGTGCCGTCCTCTTTGGCACTTATCACAATGATTCTTCTTCCTCTCTCAAACGTAAGGGCAACTCTGCTTGGCTGCTTGGCTCATCATTACCATCATCATCATCATTATTATCAGGTCCTCGTCCTTTTTATGGGGGCGTATCGTTGTGCGACGTGCTGAAACCTAATCTTAAAACTATCGGGGTAACTCGCGATCTAAGGCGCCTCCACCACTGTAACACTTGTGTGCAATCCCTAGCTATAACTCTATCAATTAAACTCGAACTTCCGATATTCCTATTTATTATTTAAGTTAAAATATACAATTTCGTCTGCACCCAACGGCGGATCTCCTCTCAGTCCCTACTTGACAATCTTAATTACAGCCTTCCAACATATAATTTTAAACAGCCTACCTAATTCAAATATTATCATCAGCCAGTAGTCCAACAGAGGTTACATCATTACATTACCTACCTCTACTCAATTTCACCGAAATTGTGTGTTGGTTCTGTTTTGCAGGACTACGTCCAATTATGTGTAAAATGGACACTGGATGAATCACAGTCATAAATTCATAATCTAGGTAGGTATCTACTCATTTTCAAAATGAGTCGATCGAAATGAGTCACCAAGTCACCAAGTATTCACCACACGGCCAAACCTTCCTCTTTTCTAATAGGTTTTATTATATTATACAACGTGTTACAAAAGGTCCTAATTATTTTTGCAGGGTGTAACCTGCTGGTCAACAAGGTGTTCAATTGAGAATCTGTAAAAAAAATTTAAAACAGCAATTTTTATTTTATAATAGAGATGTTTTCGCACCAGAATTTGCTATAAATTACCTGCTAGATTTTTTCCGCGGTCTTATTATTAAGGGTGGTATTAATAGTCGTCAGCTCAAGCCCGAGCTCAAGTGGGTGATCTCAGTTAACTAAGGCCCGGTTTCTGAGTTGAGAATTTTGCTAAGCAAATGGGTAAGTATCGTCCTGTCTCTGAAGATTTCTCACAAAAGAGCGTGACAGAGCGATACGTAAGTATGTGCTTAGTAAAATTTTCAACTCAGAAACCGGGCTTAAACCAATCGAGCTTGAGTATCTACCTATTAATAGACACTAGCTTGAGCTTGGCATTGACATTAGCCAAGGTCTTAAGTCGGTGATTTTACTTTCTGAGTTCACCTACTTGAGCTTGAGCTTCAGATGACGACTATTAATGCCACCTTGAGTCTCCATCATTTATTTGTGTGGCGTGTTCTCCATTTAGAACCAATTTTTGTCACACACTAAGGCGGACTTGCGTCACTCAGGGTTAGCAAACTAACTCCGAGTTAACTTGACATTTCCATACAAATTTTGACACATTTTTTGAGTTAACTCTGAGTTAATGAGGCTAACCCTGGTTAACGCAAGTGGACCTTAAACTGCGCTTTTTTTTTAAATCACCGTCTGTTTCCACTGGACGCTGCATAAATCATCTCATTACGTAGATGCAATGGCCTTATTTTTTTAATTCTTTGACCATAAATCTAACTGTGAGAATAACGACACAAATCCATTAACTCTATTTAAGTATACATACGAGGCATTACTTGGATAGGTTTGTAAAAAAATAGAAGTTAAAAACTAAAACCCGACTACTAAAAGGCTTAAAACAAGACCTGCTTATCCTTAAAATAGACTCATAGATAATTAATCGTAGTCGGAGGCCATCGGTTTATCAAATGCGAAAGTGGTGTCCTCCGACTACGATTAATTATCTATGAGTCTATTTTAAGGATAAGCAGGTCTTGTTTTAAGCCTTTTAGTAGTCGGGTTTTAGTTTTTAACTTCTATTTTTTTTTTGAGCTTTTTAGTAAGTAATTTTGGACGATCACCCAGAATAGAACCACGAAGGGCAAAAAAAAACACATTTTGGATTTTTTTGTTCTATTTGTTATGTTGACGCTACATGTGTTATACATTTTTGAAAAGGTCTTTTAAAGCCCTTTCATTTGATACCCATGATGATGGTATCCGATAATTTTTATTTTTAGGTCCACCACTTTGGGGCGCAGCACAGCCGCCATCTTGGTTTTTTTCAAAATTAAACTATCCTATGTTACCTGGGTGATTAAGATGAATCCAACGACACCTCATTTGTTGAAATCGACCGAGTAGTTTAGGCTCTGCGAGGGAACAGATGAACACACAAACATACATACATACATACATACATACATACATACATACGCTGCTAAAATCATAACCCTCCTTTTTGCTTCGCGTAGTCGGGTAATAATAAAATAGAAGTTAAAACCTAAAACCCGACTACTAAAAGCCTTAAAACAAGACCTGTTTATCCTTAAAATAGACTCATAGATAATTAATCGTAGTCGGAGGCCATCGGTTTATCAAATGCGAATGTGGTGTCCTCCGACTACGATTAATTAGGTATCTATGAGTCTATTTTAAGGATAAACAGGTCTTTATTTAAGGCTTTTAGTAGTCGGGTTTTAGTTTTTAACTTCTATTTTTTTTTTGGGCTTTTTAGTAAGTCATTTTGGACGATCACCCAGAATAGAACCAAGAAGGGCAAAAAAAAACACATTTTGGAATTTTTTGTTCTATTTGTTATGTTGACGCTACATGTGTTATACATTTTTGAAAAGGTCTTTTAAAGCCCTTTCATTTGATACCCATGACGATGGTATCCGACAATTTTTATTTTTAGGTCCACCACTTTAGGGCGCAGCACAGCCGCCATCTTGGTTTTTTTTCAAAATTAAACTATCCTATGTCACCTGGGTGATTAAGACAAATCCAACGACACCTCATTTGTTGAAATCGGCCGAGTTGTTTAGGCTCTGCGAGGGAACAGATGAACACACAAACATACATACATACATACATACATACATACATACATACATACATACATACATACATACATACATACGCTGCTAAAATCATAACCCTCCTTTTTGCTTCGCGTAGTCGGGTAAAAACAACACATCTCTCCGTGTTACCGTGTTACACGTGTGTACCGTGATTTTTTTTTTCTGTCTCCTGTTAAATTGGCTTATGGGATATGTGTTGTTTTGACAATACAAGGGTAGAGTGGCTGGTTTGACGGCAAGAATGGCCCTCTATTTAGAAACAATTTGCATGACACGCAATTGACGCAATCCATGTGCGGCGGGATATAAATATCTACACATATTTTTCCAGATATTTTGCAGCTATTTCACATGTAAATAATTTTCATTCTTTAAAATGTTCACGCTCGATTTTCAACTACGGTTTTGGAGCCACCTGTATACTACTCATTGTTGAGTTCACCAACTTAGGTGGTACTTGGTAATTTGGCAAAGTGCCCCCTATGGCTTAGAGCATAAGGACTTGTAAGTATTCGTGGCTAACTGTGTTGGATTTTTCAAACATTTTCTCTTGCATTGGACTTACATGGATTGCGGGTTTTGCCTCTATTTTTTTTTCTAACACCTAAGTTATTTAAAAAAAACCGGCTACAAGCGAGTCGGACTCGCGCAAGAAGGGTTCCGTACCATTATCTATAAAAACGACAAAAACATCGCGTCTGTTCTATGGGAGCCCCCTTAAATATTTATTTTATTCTGTTTTTTAGTATTTGTTGCTATATATAGCGGCAACAGAAATTCCTGCATCATCCTGTGAAAACTTCAACTGTCTAACTATCACGGTTCATGAGATACAGCCTGGGCCCTTAGCCTGTAACACAATGGTGCCAAAATGGGCTTCCGGTTGACGGTTTTAATTACGATTTATTGATGCTGTCGGTCCAGTGTCGGTCCTTTTAATGTTATTGTAGTATAGCAAAGAATATTAAGAGTCTAATTCTAGAGGATTAGTTCGCTGGTTGTAGGAGAACAACGAAAAAATCCCGGTTTTGTCCTTCTACCTAGGACGCCATTGAGACGCCATTGTGTTACAGGCTAAGGCCCCTGGTGACAGACGGACAGACAGACAGACGGACGGTCCGCGGAGTCTTATTAATAGGGTCCTTTTCCGTACGGTACAGAACCCTAAATAGGATAGGTAGAGACTAAAATATATTTTGCCTGCCACTCCAGCGTAGAATTATTGTAAAATAGCTCAGTTTAGCTACAAAATGTAAAAAAACTGTGATTTTTTTAAATTTCCCGTCTTAAGATAAAACTGTTTATCGTGACGTTATGCTCCCCTAGCTGTAAAGAAGAAGTAGATAAATTGATGTAGTCGATATGTTATCGATGGATCGAGGGTCGAAACCTGTAGTACGGTTGGGTGAACCATTTATCACAGAAGTATGTGAACGTTTTGTTAAACATTTAAAAGTTATTATTATGATAAGTAGTTAAAGAAACGACATTATTCAAGCAGACTTAGCTGAGTGAGACAGGTACCTAGCTTCTTAGACATGTCTTAAATAAAAATAAAAATATTACAACTTTATTTGGTGGTGACATTTTGTAGCTACACTCAAAAAAAATGTTAAAATATTTATTTGCACAACAAAAAAAATACAAAATTAAGATTTTAGTTTTTTTTCTCTGTGCAATTAAATACCTGTAACCTGAAAAAAACACGGTGTTTCTTGACAGTGAATTAGATTTGTAGTGATTAGTTTTATCCAATTACCAAGGATAAAAGGTGAACAGGTTGTTCTAAGCTGGAAGTGCATCAAAAAGTAGGTAGGTACTTAAATAAATATCTACTTATTCCCATCCCTAATCAGTGGTAAGCGAAATTTGACAGCCGTATTCTGATTCTTCTATGGCCACGCCTGTAGGCGCCATCTATGAAATACTTTGTGAATTTATGCTGAATATGGCTCAATGCGTAATGGCGACCCCGAGAGGTGAAGAGATCGGTTGGCAGACCACCAGCCAGATGGTCCGACGACATAGCCCAAGTAGCCGGAAAACAGTGGTTGCGTCTGGCACAGGATCGTGAGAGGTGGCGTGAGCATGTAGAGGCCTTTACTCAGCAGTGGATGTTAACAGGCTGATGATGATGATGATGATGGCTCATTGGGATCCGTACCCGAAGGATACCAAACGGGACCCTGTTCTGCCTCCGCCGTCTTACTGTCTACATTATCTATCCGTCTGACCTTGTTCTTTTTTTTTTAATCGGTTAAAATGAATAGGTACCTCATAAATAAGAACATCAGATTGTGAGACATAAAAATAAGTCAATAATTAAATCTGAGGCTACGCAGAAATCGTAACCGATACCGCTAAAGGTATTCCGTCTTCTCCTGTATACACCGTGCAATTTTTGTGGTTTTAAAGCCGAAGGTATTTTGTTGCACTGGTGATTCTGAGCCAAATTCCAAAATTTTTGTTCAAAACGAGCGAAAAAAAAACACTTCCCAATACAAACTGCTATCGCCAATCGACACCATTTGTATGGATTAGTGAATTTTTTTTCGCGCGTTTTGGTATGAAATTTTGTAATTTGGCTCAGAATCACGAGTGCAACTAAATACCTTCGGCTTTAAAACCACTAAAATTCCACGGTTTATACAAGGTGTTGTTTTGTAAAGTGACACCCGAGTGTGATTATTTAGGTACCTACTTAGGTACACGAATCTGAAGCATAATCTTTTTTTTTTATTAGTCTTTTTTTAGTTTCAAGCGTTACTAAAACTATCTTCCCTGAGTCAGGTGTCACTGACCAACACAACACCCTGTATAAACCACGGGATGAGAAAATATGGCCATGTTTGTCTTTAGAAGGTCTGATCCCACCTTTACTTCGGGGCAGTCTGACTTGTTTAGGGTGAGGGTGATGTGCATCGACTTTGCTGCACTGGTCCTTATTCTTCACATCTCCAGCCAGGTTGATATTTTGTTTACTTAATTGCGATTGTAGGCGTTCTAATCTGATGCCTTTCTGAGGTTTTTGTCGCTAGCTAAAGCTAAATGTAAACATTGCTCTATAGAAGAGTGTAAACATGCTCTGTAGAGTAAGTGGCGTAGCAAAACCTAGCGTTGTCTCGCTTTGACTGTATTAATTAGAGCGAGAGGGCGAGTGATTTGAAGTCCATCCTAAATGTTTTCTTTAATGGCACGGGTTATACATAGGAACATTGCTCCGTAGAGTCAGTGGTGAGCTACATAGGGACAGGGAGGGGCAATGTCCCGGGGCCCCCTAACCCTGACACCAAACCGTATTGAACTAGCTGAAAATTCTTCCAGGTTTGTGAGTCAAAGTGGTAATCACAGGCAGGATTATCACCACTTTTTTTATGACAATCCGGCCTCGAGTCTTTTGGAGAGAATGTGTGGCCAATGAACTTTTTCTCTCTTTATAAGTTCCCTAAGTTTCTTATAAAATTCTATATTGACACAGCTGACACGCAGTTACTTCTTTGCAATAGTTTTGCAACTGTAATCTTGCTTATCTACCCAGTAGGTACTTTGCTCAATGAGTTCAGTGAGTTTTCTTACATCCTCAATACAGTTACAATAGGTGGTTTGTTGACTTTTCTTCTTCTTATTCTTCGCGTGCCTCTCCTCTAGGTGTGTAGTTCGCGAATGAATGCTTCGATTGAATGCATTCGTTATATGACACCATTCATTCATTCATTCACTACCAATCTTTACATATCACATTCACTCTAGTCCACGTAGTTCATTCTTCAAAAAACATTCTTAAATCTACCACACTAAGAACCAAAATTCTGTAAATCTGTATCACATTCACTCTAGTCCACGTAGTTCATTCTTCAAGAAACATTCTTAAATCTACCACACAAAGAACCAAAATTCTGTAACTCATGTGTCTCGCCTTTGTCACCTTTGTCATTCGCGGACTACCGTGAGTCAAAAGATACGTGAACGAACTACTGAGCTATGAACTATGAATGAGCTATGAACTATGAATGAACTATAAGTGAACTATGAACTAAAGGAGTGAACTACCTAGTTCAGTGAAGGAAATTAAGTACCTATATCATTATTTTCTTTTCACTGAAGCGTTTCGCGCACCTATACTCTCCTCTAATGGAGATTGGCCGTCAGCTCCTCATATTCTTTTCTATTCATTGCCAAGCGAAACAGTTGTTCAACGCTGGCTATCTCCATCCATTCCCTGATGTTTTTGGGCCACGACTTTCTTCTTCTACCAGCACGCCGCTTCCCCTCAATCTTGCCTATCATAATGACTTGAAGAAGTCGGTACCTGTCGTGGCGAAGCACGTCATGTCCTAGGTAGGTAATCTTCTTCCTTTTTAAGTTGACTTTTGGTTATGGTTCTACCTGTTGAGTTGTGGGTTGTTTTGACCGACCTTGACCAAGGTCATCCGAGTTGAGGGCATCATGGGTTATTGGTTGGGGAAGGAGATAATGAGCCGTTTTCAACTGACAGTTAAAAGCTGATTTTAAAATGCTTGATAGATGCTTTTACCCACAAATTCACAGATTAGAAAGTACTAGTACCTATAAACCCGTGCCATTAAAGAAAACATTTAGGACGGAGTTAAAAAGCTAGCGTTGTCTCGCTTTGACTGTATTAATTAGAGCGAGAGGGCGAGTGTTTTGAAGTCCATCCTAAATGTTTTCTTTAATGACACGGGTTTATACTAAAGATACACGAACACCACAGATAAGAATCAGGCTTGCCATGTTCAATCGGTAAAATTGCCGTGTTATATATTTGCAATTTTTATTCTTGAAAGCAAAAACATAAATGGTTGATAGTAGGTAGGATACCGACCACAACTACGTAATGCGATAAAATTTGCAAGCAATGAATGGTGTTTCTGGTTATGATTATTACAGAATACGACAATTTGTCGTACCGTTGGCCACACTGGTGACATTTCAAATGAGCGCCATCAGTGGAGAAAAAAAGAATTACTTTTTTTTTCCGGAAAACGGGCCATTGAATCGGGTCGTTTATTATTGCTTCTCATGACTGGCACTGTTTGCCATCCAAATTCTGTACGTGCAGCATGGTAAGCCCGAGATAGGCCCTTCTCTATGCAAAACTGTCAACTTGTCGGTCGGGCTCGAGTTGGCTCTACGCCAATATGGCGATGGAGACAAAAATACAACATTTTTATTAAAAATTGCAATATCTACTTTCTGCTCAACATGACCCTAATCTATTGCCATCTCGAGTCCCGCCTGCCATGCTCGCACAATAGACATGGCACGTCTGTCACTCGAGTTCGAGAGAGTGTCAAAGCGACCATGCTAAGTATACTGGGTGTTATTGACGGGTAAACCTTTTGGACAAACTTGGGTTCACTTTTTTGAGGGGTCTTTTGATTTGCATCTTCGTTTGGTGTGTTTTGATTAGACGTGGTTTTTTGTTCTTAATAAAGTTCTCTTTTGTGAGGGTTGATTTTTAAAGGCCACTTCGGCTGGTTTATTTTTTCTAACATTACTCTCTTTACTATAGGTACCTACCAGAAATCAAAATGGCGGCCACGAAGCACGGAATCATCAACGAAGCCTTCTTCGACCTTCTCGACGAAATCGACCCAAAAGTGTTTCCTAGCACCACCGAACGGAATGATTCTACAGAAACCCTAACACAACAAATTGACGAACCAGAAAATGGCGACGAAAACATCGTCATTCTCAACTGCTTGGCTAGAGCAAAGACTTTACAAAGACAAAGCTCGAACGAAGAAATCGGAACTGTCCTTCCAGAGATTATTTTTACAGACCCTTTTCCAGACAGAGACAATTTGACAGATCCGTCAATCGAAGATGGCGGCTGGCTAAAACAACAGCTAGATGTAGAGATAAAGCACACATTTTGTGGAGCTCTTCCCAGCAGTTTGAGGGAAGATAAAGGAGTAAAAAAGTGGAAGTTACAGCCTCGCGTTGAAGACGGCGGCTTTTTCAAAGAATTCGGAAATTTGAAAATGTAAGTAGTTACTTCTTAATGTTCCTAACAAGAATCTTTAAATGTGAAGGCCTCTCCACATTCACACACGCATAAGGCAGCCAAGACATTTCTTATTAAGAAGCCATATTTTTTTTATTATAGGTACCGAGTCTTGCAAAAAACGAAGTTATAATTGCAACATTATTTAACAAAATATTTTCCAAAATTATAACCTACAAAACCAAAATCACTTCCCAGCAATAATGTATAGAAAACGTACTTTGTTTTGGTGTCTTCCGCTCGCTGGGGGCAAATTCTCGGCAATCTCTAATGCGACTTGTTACTAAGGTTTTCTTCGTAGAATCTCGAATGCGACATACCTGAGAATTAGCCCCCTGTACGGGCAGCATGGTAAGCCCGAGATAGGCCCTTCTTTATGCAAAACTGTCAACTTGTTGGTCGGGCTCGAGTTGGCTCTACGCCAACATGGCGACCGAGATCGAGATGGCGTCGACCGAGCCTTGTCTGCAACCGGCAGCATGGCGGCATTGCCCGAGATGGCCTAATTTTGACAGATGCGACCGACACATGTCTGGCACCCACGGAAGTGTAGACAAGGCCTCAAGAGCATAGATTAGAGGGGAAATATACATTTTTTTTTTTAGTTTTTGTTGTTAATTTGCTGTATGTGTATTTACTAATGCATACTCGAATAAATTAGAACTATTGACCCACTTATTTTCGCTTTTTGTTGTGTTAGTAAATAAATGACGGAAATGCGTTTTGTTACTATATTAAATTTGATTAGTTTCTTGCGTTAGAACGAAACGCAATCCTTCACTTGCTAGTGATGTACCCCAATCGGTAATAATCGGTATCTATTTCAACAGTTTTGCCAGACCAAAATACAACATTTTTATTTATAATGGTAATAACTACTTTTTGCTCGACATGACCCTAATCTATTGCCATCTCGAGTCTCGCCTGCCATGCCGGCACAATAGACATGTAAAAGTATCTCACTCGAGTTCGACAAACAAAAACAATCATGCTAAGCATACTGATGTCTAGAGTATGCGTGCCTTTCGGGTCTGTCGGCGGTCTTATAACACCCTGTGTATCAAGAAGAAAACATTATCTGTTCTGTGGTACGGAACCCTCGGTACATGAGCCCGACTTGCATTGCACTTCGTTGGTTTCTATACAGGGTGTTGCAGTAAGTTTTCGTTAGTTTTTCCTACTAATAAACGACCGACCATAAAACTTGTTTTTGTCCCACATTTGGACGCCAAATGTCACACTGTCACACACTAGGTATGCTTACGTATTGCGCAATAAAATTTTAATTTGTTGATAATGACGTTCGTAAAAACAAACAAATAAAATGCAGCAGTTTTGATGTAAAAGGCTCAGATTTGATGTAAGTAACGTTCTTCTTTTAATAAAAATTCGAATACTTTTTCTTTGGTTAAGGTGGAAAAAAATCATATCTTCTTTTTGGATGCGTTTTTTGGTAAAAACGAAACGTCAAATGATATTTTTTTAGGACCAGATCCTAGAACTACAGAATAAAGTAGCTACTTTTGACGGCGGCGGCGGGTTTTATTCGTAGGTGTTCTATTGGCGTTTTTGAGTAAATATTAGCGTATAATATCCCTTGCTGCGCTCGTGGTTCATTCTTAGAAACCTTCGCGTGTCTTCGATATCCAATACAAGTAGGTACTCGCACTGTACTTTTGCATCCTGTCATACATATCAAATACTTACTTACCTAACTATTAATATTAAGTTCGTCCTAACCACAAAACCGTCCTATGTTGATTTTTTGATGAAGTCATTATTCACAGAGAACACAATGATGTTTTTTTCTTCATCATACCGTATACAACGTGTTACAAAACATCCTAACTCTTTTTACAGGGTGTAGCCTACTGGTCAACAGGATTTCAATTCTGTAAAAAAATAGTAAAAAAATATATAAACACGTTACGTGTTTATACGTGTTTATAAAATTCAAATGGAAAAACAACCCTAAGTAAAGTTACAATGTTTTGACCTCATAACCGCTCAGATACAGTGTTTTGTCAAACCGAAGATATCTGACCCGTCGCGGGCAGCATACGGCTCCATGAGAGTACTTGCTAGGCGCAGGAGGGTAAAATAATGAGGGTAATGTATAAAAAATAAAAAATGTATTATACCTACAGGCCTAAGTTTATGTCACACCATGTATACATAGCGAAACTGAACAAGTAAACAGAAATTCCACTGATAATCTTACTGTACCCATTCAAATACACATTCAAGATTAAAATAGTAAACATCGTGCATCGTCGATACCAGCCAAGCAAGACCGATAAAAATGTTACTCGTTACCACTAAGATAACACACTTTACGACCGCTTAGTTCTTATCGACATGGAAAATAAGGTCAGTTTTTAAATGAAAAATATATTTAAATGTCTTTGTAAAATATCGTCGGGCAAAGTTGCATTTTAAATATAATCTCAATTGAATCGAATTCAAATTGGCATAGAGTCAGTATTCGTTTATTTTTCCGTCAAATTAAGATTTTTCAAATGGCTTTACATTTTCTGCCGTCGTAAGGCAAAAGGGCACAACTGTATTTTTTTATTTCAAAACCTTCCTTACTTTTAGTAAAGTTTTATCTTCCGCCATATCAAAGTTACAGTTAGCAAAATTGGCACAACTAACATATTGTTTTTTAACAGAAAGGCACTTCGTTGCCTCTTGCTAAATTAAAAGGATATAAATTGATGCAAATTACATACCTAACTGCCTTTTTTATCCATTACTACTAACATCAAAAGAGCATAACTGACATATAACTTACTTAAATGAAAATGGGTCAAATGTGCCTTTTCTACCTAGTATATTTTGTGTATTCGCTAGAAATCCACTCCCGCGGCACTCCACAACTGTCAAAAAAATTTTTTTTTGTCGGAAAATTGAACAATATTCAACACACACCGTGCTACAAATTGGTCCAAAAACCCGAAGAAATATTTAAACGCCAATTTCTCAAAACTTGATTTTTACTATTTGTGCCCTTTTCTTACGACGGTAGTTTTGTCTACCATGTTCCGATTATCTTGTTGTTTGTAGTTAGAGAGCTGGTGACCAATCGAGATATTTTTTCGTACAAGGCTAGGAGTTGGTAGGCTGATAGAGTAGACTTCGCTGAGTCTGGAAAAATATTTTTTTTGCACGGTCGCGGTTGAAAGTTAGATTTTTTCGACTTTGAAAGTTTAAATGTATGGCTTCAGCATATTTTTTTTGTCGTACAAGGCTAGAAACTTCTAGGTTAGTTGTTAAGACTCCGTTGAACAAGAAAATATTTGTTGTTTTGGCCGAGCGTGGTTGAAAGTTTGATTTTTATAACCCAAAAATTCACACTTTCTAGGTTATAAAAACAATATTTCTACCGCGATTGGCTAGTAATAAATAGTGACTTCGTGATCAGCGGAGACTAAAAAGGCAGCCTAAAAACTCCCAGCCTTGTAGACAAAAAAGAAATGACTCAACCCATACATTTAAACTTTCAAAGTCGAAAAAATCAAACTTTCAACCGCGACCGGACAAAAAAAATATTTTTCCCAGACTCAGCGAAGTCTACTCTATCAGCCTACTAACTCCCAGCCTTGTACGAAAAAATATCTCGATTGGTCACCAGCTCTCCAACTATTGATTCTTATGCGAAGGTTAGTTAGAGTTGACTTTTCCTTGAAGTGGTTGTAAAAAGCGCGTTAGCCGAGAGATTCCTGCGTGGATGTTTAGAAACTTGTTTGGAAACAGTGTCGTTTCAGTACGATACGGGTTTCCGAACGCAGTCGACGCGTTGCGATTTGTGATTTCGAATATTTAATTTCGGACAACTGCTATTTTCGGTCGCCCGGCCGGCTGCCGCTGCGCGCTAAAATTGGAACATCCTGTAGATAAATAAAAACAAAAACAAAGCAACAAGTTTGTGTCGAAAACGTGTGAGGATTATAAAGACGTTTGTGGTAACTTGTCTGGCTTATTTCGTTGAGTTACTTTCGGAAAAAGGTTTTTGATAAAATACCTAAAGTCTATTACCCATTTTTAAATCGATTTAACGGTTTCACTTACTTAAAAATGTAAAGGATAAAAATGTGCAGTGCTTACAAAAATTTAAGTTGTATTATAGTCTACCCTGTCATCTTATTCAGTAAACTGACAGCTCGAACTGTCATGGTAGTGAAGAATGCCTGCCTTTTTTTCACTAACGTTAACCTGTCATTTTACTGACTAAGATTACCTAATATGGGATAGACTTTTAAGCAGGTAGGTACAGTACAGACGGCCACACGCTTGGATACCCCTTTTTGTTCGATTGGCGGCTGGCGCCTGCGGTAAGAGCTGCCATGGGGTATCTGTAACTGTGGCCGACCGTACCTACTTATAAATAAAATGGCTGGTTTTGGTTTTGAGGAGGATTGTTGAAAAGAGCGTAGGTATGAGTGTATAGGTACATATATTTTGTCTCATAGGAATACCAAAGCGTGCACTCTATTTAATTACGTTACGGGCTACTTTGCAACGAAAGTGTAAGCGTCTGCGTGCTGTCGTTTGTACATGGCAAAGGCTAGGTAGAAATGAAAAATAGAAAAATGGCTAAGGCCCGGTTTCTTAATTAAGAATTTTACTAAGTTAATACTTAACCATCGTTCTATCACGTTCTTTTGACGGAAATCCGCAGAGGCAGAACGATATTTAAGTACTTGCTTAGCGAATTTCTCAAATCAGAAACCGGCAGTAAGTAAGTAATCAGCGGTGAATAGACACGATCGTCCACAGTCACAGAGAGGTACCACACACATGGCAGCTCTTATCGCGCGCGGCATAAGGGCGCCAATCGAACAAAAAGGGGTATCCTAGCGTGTGGCCGACTGTACTTACCAGTCCTTACGGTCAAGCGAGCCCTCACTCCCTATTATTTTTTTCCCCGTTATCGTTATCAGCGCAGATGAAGTCGCGAGTATTAGCTAGTACAGTCGGCCAGTCTCAGATACCCCTTTTTGTTCGATTGGCGCCCTTATGCCGCGCGCGGTAAGGGCTGCCATGGGATATCTGAGATTGTGGCCGACCGTACCTAACTTATAGCCTAGGTACCTATGTGTTAATCTGGTGCTATCTCTATTCCACTTCCAAATCCTTCCAGGCGTTTTAGCGTGAAATAGTAACAAACATCCATCTAAAATTCTAAACCTTAGATGAAAACATTTTGTTTTCATCTAAGATCTAAACATACAAACTTTACAACGTGTTACAAAACATCCTAACTCTTTTTACAGGGTGTAACCTGGTGGTCAACAGGATGTCAAAACTTTTTGGTTTTTGGTATTAGCTCAAATTTTAAAATATTTTTGTGTGTGTAGGTGCATTTACATAGCTTTGAGTTGTTAAAACATTGTGAAAGTCAATGAAAACACTATTTAAAAAAATACTTTTCTCCCGCCACAACGTTCAATTTCATTTTGTTAACGTTCATTTTGTTAATTTAAAAATCAACGGAACGTCATCGAGCAAAAAAATATTTAGGTTGTGATCCCTATCACCGGGTGCTATTAGCCTGTAAAAAGGCGTTCACTCACTACGCCTTGCCGAAACACGTTTCACCTAGTTGACTTCACCTATGACGTCGCATCTAACCTACAGTAGAACTAACGTTCAAATCATCTAATGTTTGTTTTAACTAAAACCAATTGTTCGAAGCTACACTTCACCTAATTACGATTCTACTAAACACAAGTGTACCTAACTTTTGCTAACACCAAAGAGTTAGGTACTTTTGTAACACCTTGTATAATGTTTTTATTTATTATGATTGTTTGCTTTAAATTAACATACATTATTCATTCCAATCTGTGATTCACTTCGAAACAGCTATTAACATAGAGCGCAGTGGAATATTTTTAATTTTGTAGATAAGTCCCACACATAGAATGAATGAAAGTTTGCCTGCACTGCACCGAAAGGCCCGGAAGCCATTTGTGTAGTTTTGGGTCAGATGATAGAAGGATTGTAACCTTTTAGGGTTTCGTACCCAAAGGGTGTCAAAATGGCTTAATCTTTGACCTTGTAATAAGGAGCCAGTTAAAATTTGCGCAGTATATGCGTTATAAATATAAACTTATAATTAAGGATTCAAAAACAAAATAAAAATGGCCAAGTGCGAGTCAGACTCACGCACCGGGGGTCCGTGCAACCAGATTTTACTTATTGTATTTTTCTTTCAAATTAATGTATAGGTATAATCCGTGCGGGATCAGAATGGGATAATACCTTTTGGAACTGAGAAGCTCGCGGTCCTGTAGCGTCAGCATTTCGGCAAACTCTAGTTGTCTATGGCAAACTCGCATCGAAACTTGCTTGTGTTTTCTGTGCTCTGTCTGTGAGGTGTCTGCTCGAGTTTTATCACGTTTTATTCAATTAATGCAATAACATTGAATCCTTTTAGATTACAAACATTAAACATTTTTGTGTATTTCCAATTTCATAACCGTATTATAGAACGTAGAACTAACATTTTTTTTACTGACGCTACTCGAGAACTGTAATTTTCGATTCAGTTCCAAAAGGTATTATCCCATTCTGATTCCGCACGGATTATACCCACCATTTAGGTACCCGCCTAAAGCCTAAATTTCATGATGATCCGACTTTTACTCAAGTTATCGACGAACAAACATTCATACATTATGTATGTAACATACAAACGCCACATTGTTCCAGTAGACTCGGTGAACTTCGCTCGCTTCGCTCACTCGTTCGATAAACCCTGGTTTTAAAATCCACCGTAATCCACGTAAAACATTTGTACACAGGAAAATACTCTAGAAAATCCTCTTAAATTTTAATAGCTTTGGCATATAAAACGACGGCCTAGAGTACCCATTAAAATGACAAGTGCGAAGGTGAAACTTCTTGGCAATGTGACACTATCTGTGATTTGTTTCGAGAAACTCGGAACAAAAGACTGAGAATGTATGTACAGTCGGCCACAGTCTCAGATACCCGTTTTTGTTCGATTGCTGAATACTTATACATGGTGTTACATAAAGGTCCAGTAACTAAAATCATCTTCATCATCAGCCTGTTGACACCCACTGATGGTGGGTGGACTAAAATATTGCCATTTTCATTGTGATTATGATTAATTGCATCATTATTTGAGAAGTCCGTGGTTTAAACCTCTTTGACTTCACATAAACTCTACTAGTGCTACTTAGCATTAAGTACGCCTTTGTACAAACGTTTTAATGTGCAATAAAGAATTAAATAATAAATAATAATAATAATAAACTCTATAACTAGTGGTTCGCCCCGAACTATGAACTCGCGACCCCTTATCTCAGCAACCCATCGACCGATTCGGCTCATGTTCGGACTTTAAAATTCTCTTTGCCTCATTTACCGGCCTTCCAAATTTCGTGACGATCTGACTAAAGTTACTCAAGTTATCGTCGAACGAAACACGGATTGTGAGAACTTCGCTCGCTCGTTCTTTTATACGGCGTGGATAAATTGGGCAGTAAGGGCACGTACATCAACCGTTATAGTTACAGGATATCATGAACTGCATTTACAGATTTTGGAAAAAAATTACAATAGATTAGTGTGCTGAAGAAGGACCATAAAAACTAAGGCCTTTGCATCTACGAAGTGATATGATTTATACAGCGTCCAGTGGCACCTTCACTCACACTAGATGGGTGAAGAGACCACTCGGCTCTGCAGTGCCTGGGAAGGACTATAAATGAATAAATACATACTTAGTAAATAAAAATCTTAGACATTGTGCCGAGTGGTCTCTTCGTGAGTGAAGGTGGCACTGGACGCTGTATAATTGGACGCTGTATAATCTCATTTACGTAGATGCAAACGCCTTAATTTTTTTTTTATATATAAAAATCTACCGCTGAACTAGCAAGTGGGAGTGGGAAAACAATTAAATAATTTCCATCATCATACTCGTAGCATCGCTTTGTTTGCACATTGACGACATTTATCTTTGTTTTATTCATGTCTGCACGTGTGTCTATTGTAGAATAATTAATAGATTATGTGGAGGCTCAATCGTAATTCATACAATAACAGTTAGGATCTTTTGTACAGTCTGCCACACGTTGGGATACCGCTTTTTGTTCGATTGGCGCGCTTACGGTACGAGCTGCCTATGGGGTATCTGTGACTGTGGCCGACCGTACATACCTAAGACCTACGTTGTATATTCTTTTCGGATTTCCTGAAATCGTCGCCAATGAAAAAAAAACCGACACGGACTCGCGAGTCGCGCACGAAGACTTCCGTGCCATTATCTATAAAAACGGCAAAAAAATCACGTTTTTTGTATGGGAGCCCCCTTAAATATTTATTTTATTCACGCTCTATGACAACACAAGGTTTTAAACGTCCTAGGTATCAACCGGCATACCTACTTGTAAGTACCTACATCGGTAAGTAATCTATTTGATAAGATTAAAGTCATCAAGCGTGAAGACAGGATATCTTTAATTACTAAGTACTTAGGTACGGTCGGCCACATTCACAGATATCCCATGGCAGCTCCTACCGTGCGCGGCATAAGGGCGCCAATCGAAGAAAAAGGTGTATCCTAGCGTGTGGCCGACTGTATTTAAGGGTCAACGAAAGTAGCGTGGCGGGAAATGCAAAATTTTCACAGTTTTTTCAATGTCGTAGCTCAACTGAGCTGTTTTTGGTCGGCGATTTTTGTTTCACGACAATAAAATTGTATTATTTTTATTACTCTAAACAACAATAATAAATTCAGCTGGTTATTAGATGTGCTCAAACTACTAGTTTTGATCGAACCCTTTACATACCTAGAGTAGGTAAAAGTGTAAAACGAGCGCGCAAAGCGAGCATGAAATCGGATCGTCATGAAATTTGGTAGGCGGGTAAATGAGACGAACATTATGTTATAAGTCCGAACATGAGCCAAATTGGACGAAGGGTTGCCGAGATATGGGGTTGTAAAGTTTATAATGCAATACGCTCGCGCCTATGCGGGCGGTGTAAGCAAAAAGTTACACATCCCGAGTTAACAGTTCGGGGCGAACTACTAGTTATAAACCCATATACAGGGTGTTAAAAGACCACCAACAGACCCGAAAGCCACGCATACTAGACACCAAAACAAAGTACTTTTTCGATTAATTATTGCTGGGAAATTTTGTTTTTTTAGGTTATAAACGTATAATTTTGAAAAATATTTTATCACGCAATGGACGTGTAACGCACAGAGTTAGATGCAAGCACAGGTACGAGTTTATGTTACTTAAGCTTGAAGTGCCGGTGCTTAGAATACATTGCGGGTTGCAATTTTAACGTAGTTTTAGGTAAGAAATATACATAATTTTGATATGGCTTCTTGAGAGAGTTTATTAAGAACTAGATACTTACTGAATACATTTCTGCAAAAAAAAAGTTTTTAAAGTCCGACTTTGAACCTCATTATCTCGGAAACCGTTGATTTCCCAGGCATACTCGTAGTTCCTTGGGCAAAAATGTTCATTATGACGAGGACAATCCGTGGTTTCCCGCTTTGTTGGCGGTCTTTTAACACCCTGTATACACCCATTCTTGTGCTAGGCTGTGGGAGGTGTGGTTATTCTTAATTTCCTTTACTGCCCCATCTAAAAACTCCACCCCGTTCCAGTTCATATTTTCAAGTTCATATTTATTTTATTTTAGTACCTACGTCACATTAGATAATTATGTCTGGATCTGAGTCTGACTGAAACCATCATTCGGCCTGATAATAGAAAAGGACATTATAAACACGTTAGCAGCTTATTTTCACGCCATTTTCAGGTTAGGCTGGGAAAACCCTTCGAACGTTAACGCATAGACTGGCAGTCCCATACAAAATTTTGATATACTGGTGGTTCGCCCCGAACTGTGAACTCGAGACCCTATACAAACTTAACAACCCCATATCTCGGCAGCCCCTCGACCGATTTGGCTCATGTCCCAACTTAAAAATTATTTTAATTTCATTTAACCGCCTACCAAATTTCATAACGATCCGACCAAATTTACTCAAGTTATCGTCGAACGAACATACATACAAACATACTTACATACAGACATACATACATACATACAAACATACAAACGCCGGATTGTTCTAGTAGACTCAGAGAACTTCGCTCGCTTCGCACGCTCGTTCGATTATTTCCATCACTTACGTTTTTCATGGCACAGTCAGCCACCCGCTAGGATACCCTTTTTGTTCGATTGGCGCCCTTAAGCCACACGCGGTAAGAGCTGCCATGGGATATCTTATCTGTGACCGTCGCAGACAGTAGGTACGTACGTAGGTAGCGAATTACTACAGGGTGCACTCTAAGTCGATAGCGAAACTTTAAGTAGGCTATCTACTGATCAATACAAACAACTTGTACTAGGTGGCGAAAAAAATTAAGTGAAAAAAATATCAGCTGTTCCATACAAAAGGTCGACTCAGTACAGTAGTGCCAAATGTATGAAACAGCTGATATTTTTTTCGCTCCATTTTTGTCGCCACCTAGTACAAGTTGTTTGTAATGATCAGTAGACAGCCTACTTAAAGTTCCGCTATCGACTTAGAGTGCACCCTGTAGTTACATCATCTTTTTTCTGAAAATCTCATTTGTCATTAAGAATCTAAGAAAAGAAAGAAGACTTAAGATCCCCATTGACGATGCGTCCAACATGCCAAATGGGGTGGTAGCATTCCAAAATCCGTTCATCAGTGTGGAAAACGACATCCATTTTCTATCGAAATAGCGTCCGTCCACCGATGTCTTCCATTTGGAAGCATCGTCAATGGGGGCCTTTTGGTAAATTATATTGTTGTAGGTACATAAGTACTTTTATTCTAAATTCATATAATTTTGTACTACAGTCGACCACAGTCTCAGATACCCCTTTTTGTTCGATTGGCGCCCTTATGCCGCGCGCGGTAAGAGCTGCCATGGGGTATCTGAGATTGTGGCCGACCGTACACAGGGTGCAGATTTGGTCAGTTTTTTTTTACACACGAAACAGATGAGGCAATATAAAAATGATTTTATTTCGCTGGAAAGCGGACTGGAATGTTTGTTTTATAACTTTTGAAGAGCAAAAAAGGAATATAAGTAGTAAAAAAAAGGCGCTCGGCCCCGCACATAGCTTTCATTCCATGCATTATTATTCCATTGCCCTGATGTTTGGATTTTTCATAGACTTATCCTTTGATGGTCTCTGGTCTCACAGTAAATGCTTGAGCTGGGAGACCACCAGAAAAGTGTTTCAATGAAGAGGTTTGATTCATTATTTTTCCGGTTGACATGGCCAAGTTCGTTAACAGATTGAAAGTAAAAAGTATGTGTACAGTTGATAAGAAATGGCATTTGAAAATTAAATAAAAATAGAAGTTAAAAACTAAAACCCGACTACTAAAAGGCTAAAAACAAGACCTGCTTATCCTTAAAATATACTCATAGATTATAATTAATCGTAGTCGGAGGCCATCGGTTTATCAAATGCGAATGTGGTGTCCTCCGACTACGATTAATTATCTATGAGTCTATTTTAAGGATAAGCAGGTCTTGTTTTTAGCCTTTTAGTAGTCGGGTTTTAGTTTTTAACTTCTTTTTTTTATTTTTGAGCTTTTTAGTTAGTCATTTTGGATGATCACCTAAAATAGAACCAAGAAGGGCAAAAAAAACATATTTTGGATTTTTTTGTTCTATTTGTTCTGTTGACGCTACATGTATTATACATTTTTGAAAAGGTCTTTTAAAGTCCTTTCATTTGATACCCATGACGATGGTATCCGATAATTTTTATTTTTAGGTCCACCACTTTAGGGCGCAGCACAGCCGCCATCTTGGTTTTTTTCAAAATAAAACTATCCTATGTTACCTGGGTGATTAAGACGAATCCAACGACACCTCATTTATTGAAATCGGCCGAGTAGTTTAGGCTCTGCGAGGGAACAGATAAACACACAAACATACATACCCACATACATACATACATACATACATACATATACAACGTGTTACAAAACATCCTAACTCTTTTTACAGGGTGTAACCTACTGGTCAACAGGACGTCAATTCTGTAAAAAAAAGTTGAAAAAAACAATTTTTATTTCATAACCTCAAAATTGAAAAATTTTCATAACTTTTATGTTCTTGGTATTAGCTCAAATTTAAAAATATGTTTGTGGGTGTAGGTGCATTTGCATAGGTTTGAGTTGTTAAAACATTGTGAAAGTCAATGAAAACAATATTTAAAAAATACTTTTCTCCCGCCACAGCGTTCACATTTTATTAATTTAAAAATCAACGGAACGTCATAGAGCAAACAAAATATTTAGGTTGTGATCCCTATTACCGGGTGCTATTACGCTGTAAAAAGAGTTAGCATCTTTTGTAACACCTTGTATACATACATACATACATACATACATACATACATACGCTGCTAAAATCATAACCCTCCTTTTTGCTTCGCGTAGTCGGGTAAAAATACTTTATCCGACAATATTTTTATACAAGACGTTAGGATAAGTCTGCGAGGTCGCGGGACAAACCTAGTCAAATATAAAAGTGTAGGTATGCTAGGGTGGCGGTTTTAAAAAAAAAAAATTAAATAATGCATGAAATGAACTTTGCTCTTCTTAAACCAATTTTCTAAGTATTTTTATTATCACATCAGTAGGACTAGAAAAATGTATGTAACATTTTCAATGCGAGCATCTTTTGGGCAAAAATGGAAAAAAAAAACAATAAAAGCAAGTCACAAATAAAAAAAATATAAAAACAGAAACTCTAGATATTATTTTACCGATGCTTAATAGAATGCTCGGTCGGTGCCTATTATACAAGGTGTTACAAAATATCCTAACTCTTTTTACAGGGTAATAGCACCCGGTGATAGGGATCACAACTTTAATTTTTTTTTTTGCTCTATGACGTTCCGTTGATTTTTTATTTAATAAAATGTGAACGCTGTGGCGGAAGAAAAGTATTTTTTAAATATTGTTTTCATTGACTTTCACAATGTTTTAACAACTCAAAGCTATGCAACAAACACAAACGTATTTTTAAATTTGAGCTTTTACCAAAAACAAAAAAATTATGAAAAAAATAAAATTTTTAGGTTTAAAAATAAAAATGTTTTTTTTTTCAACTTTTTTTTACAGAATTGACACCTTGTTGATGAGTAGGTTACACCCTGTAAAAAGAGTTAGGATGTTTTGTAACACGTTGTATAACCAACCCTAGTAAGCACATTACGTTCGCCTTCATAACCTGCTCTAGCCAGCGTCAGTCAGTCGTACTCGTACGTAAATTTTACACGCCCTTGGAGGCTTTTATCACTGGGTTTAAAAAAATATAGCCACTTGTAAAATGTGCTCATAATTACTTTTTGCATGGTGTTTAATTGGTCCTTATAATTTTTTTTTTTTTTCTTTATTATATTTTTTTCAGGTAGTTTTCTTAAGTTTTGTACTTAGTTTTATCAAATTATCACAAATGGGTCTTAGTTATTGAAATAAATCAATACTTATTGTAAAACTAAAAGCGGGACAAAAATATACTTTAGGTACCGGTTTTTTTTTACCTGAATCGAAAATAATTGTTGATGCCTTTTGTTACACCTTGTTTAACGGTTCCATCTACTTTATTAAATAACTAAATAGAGTCTTGCGGAAGTTTCTTGGAGACCAGTGGAAAAAGCCATCCTGGCTTATTGGAGTTTAGTGTTGTTTGAACTGTGATACCTCTCTAACTTGGAATAAGCTGGAGTTTCGGTGACGCGATCGCACTAAAGTTATAAATGGGTTCCAGTTACCAGCGAAAAATATAAAGTGACGTACTTATGATGTTGTAATCATTAATTCTATTGGTTGATGAGTATTTTTAAACTTTATCTTGTTTTATTTTTATTCGTTCTTTTTAATGATGTAATTTCACGACACTTAACGACGTGAGTGTGTTGAGGGCTTAATAATAAATTTAATAACTCATTATTTTTGTCAGATTCAGATTTTTGAAAACAGTATTATTTATTATGCTTTTATTCACAGGAAAGACAGGTCAATACGTGTGGAGCCAACTGAGCCGCGGGTTTCCTAACGATGTTTTCCTTCACAGTTAGCGAGTGGTATTGCTACTACAAATTCACAAATGTACGTAACTTTGAAATTAAAGAAAGTCATAGATACATGCCCGCACTGGGAATCGAACCGGGTACCTCTTGCTTCAGAGTCCACTGTTCTACCCACTAGACCACCACCGCTCTGTCAGGATGGTATAGGTGCTGGGCAAGCCTACTCCATCTAAAACAATGTCCCAGGCACTGCAGCGCCGAGTGGTCTCTTCACCCATCTAGTGTGAGTGAAGGTGCCACTGGACGCTGTATAAATCATCTCATTACGTAGATGCAAAGGCCTTAGTTTTTTTTATTCACAATTAATTTTGTAAGTTTGCGAAACTCCAGCTTAAATCCAGTGCAATGCGGAAACCACCGGTATCCACTAGATAAAACTAGTTCGTATAGGTACCTGCGATTATGGAAGACTTGATAGAACTACCAGGACATAGCAATTATAAGGTACACACGACAGCACGTCGGACTGTACATTTTTGTTGCAAAGTCGCCCGTAACGCAACCGAGTAGAGTGCTAGCGTGTAAAGGTCGAGGTGCTGTCGTGTGTACTTACCTGTTTTTACCTCTTTGTACGAATCCGTAAGTAGGTACAGTCGGCCACACGCTAGGATACCCCTTTTTGTTCGATTGGCGGTTTGTAAGAGCTGCCATGGGGTATCTGTGACTGTGGCCGACCTTACCTATAAGCCGTGTCTATAAAGAAAATATTTAGGATGGACTTCAAAACTTCAAGCCTTGTCTCGCTTTGATTGTATTAATAAGAGCGAGAGGGCGAGTGTTTTGAAGTTCATCCTAAATGTTTTAATTTCACGGGTTATACAAGGTGTTACAAAAGATACTAACTCTTTTTACAGGGTAGTAGCACCCGGTGATAGGGATCACAACCTAAATATTTTTTTAGCTCTATGACGTTCCGTTAATTTTTAAATTAATAAAATGTGAACGATGTAGCGGGAGAAAAATATTTTTTTAATATGTATTGTTATCATTGATTTTGACAATGTTTTAACAACTCAAACCTATGCAAATGCACGTACACATACATACATATTTTTAAAATTGAGCTAACACCAAAAACAAAAAAGTTATTGAAAAAAAAACTAGTTTGAGGTTATAAAATAAAATTTGTTTTTTTCAACTTTTTTTACAGAATTGACATCCTGTTGACCAGTAGGTTACACCCTGTAAAAAGAGTAAGGATGTTTTGTAACACGTTGTATAACATTAGATTTTATATTTGTTTAAAGTAAAAAGTTGTCTATGTTTGTCTAAGGGTAAACAATAAATAAAATAATGTTGGGTTTATTTTATAACTTGCACTGTAGGGAGGGCTAGCATGAGCATACCTATCTACTATCTACTATCTACTATCTACTATCTACTCCAAGAAATTTTGACAGTTTATTTTATCTGTGGTAGGTAGATACCTACCTATACACCGTGGAATTTTAGTGGTTTTAAAGCCGAAGGTATTTAGTTGCACTCGTGATTCTGAGCCAAATTCCAAAATTTTACTTCAGAACGAGCGAAAAAAAAAACACTTCCCAATACAAACGCCTATCGCCAATCGACACCATTTGTATGGAGAAGTGAATTTTTTTTCGCGCGTTTTGGAATGAAATTTTGTAATTTGGCTCAGAATCACTAGTGCAACAAAATACCTTCGGCTTTAAAACCACTAAAATTGCACGGAGTATACAAGGTGTTACAAAAGTACCTAACTCTTTTTACAGGGTGTAACCTACTGGTCAACAGGATGTCAAATCTGTAAAAAAAAGTGGAAAAAAACAATTTTTATTTTAGAACCTCAAAATTGAAAATTTTTCCTAACTTTTTTGTTTTTGTTATTAGCTCAAATTTAAAAATATGTTTGTGCGTGTAGGTGCATTTACATAGCTTTGAGTTGTTAAAACATTGTGAAAGTCAATGAAAACAATATTTAAAAAATACTTTTTTCCCGCCACATCGTTCACATTTTATTAATTTAAAAATTAACGGATCGTCATAGACCAAAAAAAATATTTAGTATGTGATCCCTATGACCGGGTGCTATTACCCTGTAAAAAGAGTTAGGTACTTTTGTAACACCTTGTATACTTAGGAAGGCTGTGATCAGTTCGCTGGCTGTGATACACTTCATTAATAGTTTTTAATACGTATAACAAAAAGTGTATAATAATGATTTTCTTGGCCTGAATGTGCCTCAATAAAAAAAGGAGACCAAACCCATAGAACAAATAAAAATGTCAGGTGTGTCAGTAGGTATGACACCTTAAATTGTGACTTTATTTTCGTAAACTTAAAATTGCAAGTATTGGAATTTTCTTGCCATCACGGGGTAGGTAGGGCATTTAAATATTTACCTAATTCTCTAGACAAAACTAGGTGAGGTGCATACTTATAACCAAAAACAGCCATTGCAATCCTCAAAAAAGAAAGCACAATATAACTTTTCTGATAAAAAACTGTGTATTTTTTTTCCATTTAGAAAACTACATCCATCTATTTTACGTGAGACCTAACAGGTTAGGCTAAAGACGGGTACCAAAACCTCTCGTTAAAAACTAATAAAAAGTGAACCTAAACTACAAGTGATGAAAACTATGCAGTTTGGTCTTTGATGCAAACAACAAATTTGAATTTCTACTAAAATCGTTAAAAAAGTTTTCAGATCCTAG
This sequence comes from Zelleria hepariella, assembly GCA_949319315.1. Taxonomy (NCBI): domain Eukaryota; kingdom Metazoa; phylum Arthropoda; class Insecta; order Lepidoptera; family Yponomeutidae; genus Zelleria; species Zelleria hepariella. The sequence goes on along the minus strand of OX439384.1, from coordinate 2,197,613 downwards.
TGTAATAATTATGAAAGAAACTGTGCCGAAAGGTTAATGTGACCAACAAATTATTGCCCAGAAACTGATGTAATTAACAGAATTGTGCGTAAAGGTTAACGTACCCAGGAAATCTGTGCCTAAAGCGTGATAAAAATATCTGTGCCCGAAGGTTAAAATTAAACATCAAATCTGTGCCTGAAGGTTAATTTAACCGACAAATCTGCGCCTGAAACGTAATGTAACCCAAAAAACCGTGCCTGAAGCTTAATGTAACCAACAAAACTGTGCCAAGTGCCCGAAAATGGACCAACTAGTGACGCAATTAAAAAAATGGACGTCTTCCTCAAACAGCCAGCGAGAGACTCCAGAGCTGAGCCGTAGCCAGTATAGCCTGGTCTCCTGTGGGGAGCTGACTCCAGCTGCCGTGGAGCTCTGGCTAAGTTTGCCAGAGGAAGTCAAGTATGATCCTGCCTTGGCGCCTTTCCGGAACACTTATGAGAAAGAGCATGGTGAGTAGGAATGTTTGTTACCAACTAAGAAAATAGATAAAAAATTTGGAAATATTGGAACTAGGTATAATGGTTATATTTTATTGAACGAGCGAGCGAAGTTCTCCGAGTCTACTGGAACAATCCGGCGTTTGTATGTATGTATGTATGTTCGTATGTATGTTTGTATGTTTGTATGTTTGTATGTATGAATGTTCGTTCAACGATAACTTGAGTAAATTTTGTCGAATCGTCATGAAATTTAGTAGGTGGGTAAATGAGGCAAAGAGAATTAGTTTTTAAGTTCGAACATGAGCCAAATCGGTCGAGGGGTTGCTGAGATATGGGTTCGCGAGTTCGTAGTTCGGTGCGAACCACTAGTGTATTTAGTTTTTTTTTTTAACAAAATTTTTTTTATGGGAATGGCTCCAAGTCAAATATAGTTATAATCGCTGCCAAAAACAGTCTATTAATCTTTAGTTTCAATATAAAACACAGATTCATAGACTATTAATCTGTATGTCCATATAAAATACAGATTCAAAGACTATTAATCTGTAGTTTCCATATAAAACACAGATTCATAGACTATTAATCTGTATGTCCATATAAAATACAGATTCATAGACTATTAATCTGTAGTTTCCATATAAAACACAGATTCATAGACTATTAATCTGTAGTTTCCATATAAAACACAGATTCATAGACTATTAATCTGTAGTTTCCATATAAAACACAGATTCATATACTATTAATCTGTAGTTTCCATATAAAACACAGATTCATAGACTATTAATCTGTAGTTTCCATATAAAACACAGATTCATAGACTATTAATCTGTAGTTTTCATATAAAACACAGATTCATAGACTATTAATCTGTAGTTTCCATGTAGGTAGAACACAGATTTATAGACTGAGTCTAAAAGCGTTTCTAACTATACAACGTGTTACAAAACATCCTAACTCTTTTTACAGGATGTCAATTCTGTAAAAAAAAGTTGAAATAAAAATCAAATTTTATTTATAACCTCAAAATAGAAAAAAATCTTAAGTTTTTTGTTTTTGGTATTAGCTATTAAAATATGCATGTGTGTGTAGGTGCATTTGCATAGCTTAGAGCTGTTAAAACATTGTGAAAGTCAATAATAACAGCGTTCACATTTTATTAATTTAAAAATCAACGGATCGTCACAAGCAAAAAAAAATTAGGTTGTGATCCCTATCACCAGGTGCTATTACCCTGTCAAAAGATTTAGGATCTTTTGTAATTAACACCTTGTATTTTGAATTTTTGACACTTGGAAAAATCCCCATTAGGGATAGCTAGTGGACCGTCACCATACCCGAAAAACTCGCATATGTACCTACTAGACATCAAAATACTTTTTTGTTAATGTCAAAAATAAATGAAATGGGATAAATAAGGTAATTAATTTGCCTAAAAACCAATCGCGATTCGACCCGTTTCGAATAAAATAAATGAAATGCCACTCGTAAAAATCATTCCTCCAAAGGTTTTTTCCTATATTATTAATTCCAAGGTAGATAAATATCTAAGTAGCTCCCAAGAACATAGCTTACCAATTTAGGTAGGTAAGTATTTAATTATACCTATTTGTACAAAATAGTGTCACTAGTTATAACGTTTCAAAAAAGGTAATTTAAAATTAGCATGTTTGTCGCTTCTAAAGTAAATGTTTTTGACCTTACTTAGCCCTTTCTTGGCGCTGCCAACGACACACTAGGATAGCCCATTATAGCTCTTTTCACGCGCGGCATAAGGGCGTTAATAGAACAAAAAGGTGTGCTCTATCGTGTCCTCACTGTGCGTTGTAATTAGTCCGATGTCAGGCTTTATACAAGGTGTTACAAAAGATCCTTACGCTTTTTACAGGCTAATATCACCCGGTGATAGGGATCACAAATTCACAAACTTTTATTTTTTCTTGCTCTATGACGTTCCGTTGATTTTTAAATTAATAAAATCTGAACACTGTGGCGGAAAAAAGGTATGTAAGTATTATTTAAATATTGTTTTCATCTGCTTTCACAATGTTTTAACAACTCAAAGCTGTGCAAATGCACCTACAAACACAAATTTTAAAGAGTTCATACTTACCAAATTTTTTTTTTATCTTTTGTTTAGAGAATTGACATCCTATTGACTAGTAGGTTACACCCTGTAAAAAGAGTTAGGATGTTTTGTAACACGTTGTATTGCTTTTGTCGTCTCAAGTAATTTTGTCGCATAAGTAATGCAAACAATTTGACTATGATGATGGCTATTTTAAAACAACTAATAAGTAAGGCCTCCAAGGCAAGTACCTAAGCTAAGCATTTTAACGATTTAAATGGAAACAAAAAAACGTGGAAATAGGTCGGGAGCTGGTGACAAATCGAGATAAATATGTTTTCGTACAAGGCTGGGAGCTTCTGAACTGGTCACGAATATACTTGCTATTTTAATAGTATGGGCGCGGTCTAAAGTTCTTTTTTTTTGCCTTGAAAATGTAAATTTTTCGTATGAAGCATCACATTTTCGGACCTCGCGCCCTTAGCCCCCTAGCGGTAAATCTGAGCGTGGTAGGTAGCCCTTATTGAACGAGCGAGCGAAGTTCTCCGAGTCTACTTGAACAATCCGGCGTTTGTATGTATGTATGTATGTATGAATGTTCGTTCGACGATAACTAAAGTAAATTAAGTCGGATTGTCACGAAATTTGGTAGGCAGGTAAATAAGGTAAAGAGAATTTTTAAGTTCGATCATGAGCCAAATCGGTCGAGGGGCTGCTGAGATATGGGTTCGCGAGTTCGTAGTTCGGGGCGAACCACTAGTAATGTAATAGGTAGGTATGTACGGGACCTAGGTCAACGAACGATTATACCACGGCCAGGCAGGTCGCTCAACGCACTAAGCCTTGACTTCCTTTGCCTGTATTAAGGCGCGGTGCAAAGTGATAGCCCGCGCGCCGAGAAAAATGCACAAAATCGAGTCCTGTATCAAATAACTAAACAAATCGAAAATGTTCACATATTAAACTCTAGAATTAGGCGAGACCTATCTAAAACAGCCAGTTTCGTGTTGACATCATCGATTTAAATACCCTAGATTCCCTATCAACGCTCAAAAAGTGTCCCGCCTCAAACTGTGCTAAAATTCATTATTAGCACAGTTGCACTCGCAGTCACGCGCAGTCAGTTATCGAGGAAACATGCCAAAGTGCTCCGTAAAAAAGTGCAAAAATAATACCACAAGTGCATTGAAAAAGGATGGAATTTCATATTTTCGGTAAGTAATAATTAAAAGTTTTTTAATGTGATGCATTTGTAGCTAAATTCACCTCCAAAATGACTAAAAACATATTTTTTTAATAATTTGTTTGACCAAATGTTTTAAGTTGGCCCTACGCAGTTGTTTCTTTCTCACTTATACGACATGTGTAAGTTAAAAGGCGACGAAAGATTTACAAAGTGGAACAAAACAGGAATGGAGTAGCTTATTGTCATTTTTACACCTTAAATTTTCGTAAGCATTGCACAATACACATTTTGTTTTTTACGTATCGCGAGGTCTCTGCTCCATGTTTAGGACTCCGAATGAGAACCGAAACTAGTCGGCTACAACGATATAAATATCGCTTTATTTCTTGAACCGTGATCTATCACTCGATTTTTAACTACAATAGGCTTTATCGGTTTTTTTTTTCTGTTGTTTATGAAGACGTCCTTAGATGGCGCTATTCTTCTCACCATAGAAAATAGAGTTTAGCCAGAAAAAATGTCAAAGTCTGTCCACAGACTGTCTATTGGTCTGTGCCGAGGTTTTTTCACGGATAACTAACCCGCCGCGCGCCGCTTTCTTGCTCTTGCTCGTAATATTTGTTCCACAAGTTTTGTCCGGTTTGAAGGACCACTCGAAAACAAAAAGAGGTATGTCAGTGTGTCGCCAACCGAACCTACTGACCTAACCTTTGTTTTAAATCTTTTTCGACTGTCTGTCACATTTTCAGGAATACACTGTATGTTAACACCCTTGATGTCGGTTTTTAGAACACCTATATAAGTAAAAGGCCTGGTTTCGGGGTTCTTAAGGGGTTCGAAAATTTCGTTATTTTTGCGCTAAATCTCCTTTACGAGATATGGTAACATTCATACCTAATCATTCGTCAATATCAGCTCGAGCTAGGCCATACTAGTTTATCCTGGAGCTTACATATGTACGTACAGCCGAACGCACCGAAATAAGATCGAAGCCCGAAAGCCACCCTAAATAATTATCGCAAAATTATCTTTTAAGTATCTAATTATCGTGTCGTCGTAATTTAAATTTGAAACCTCGTGATTTTCTCAGCAAAAAAAAAACTGAAGGAGTCTCCACGACTTTCTCGACACGCTTCTGTTCGACTGCGGACACTCTCACGCAGACCAGACGCATGATAGCGCTGGGACTTCATTGGATATGAAACGTTATCGTAGGTGAGATAAGGTTGTATTTTGTCTGTGAATTATGTCATCCGATACAAATGTGTGTGTGTGTGCGTGCAGCAGAGACGCACACATTTGTAACTACGCATCGGACACTTTTTCTGTTCGAATTTGTAGGCGATGTTGCATCTAGGGTATTTAAATCGATGGTTGACATTCATAACCGTTTTGAAGATATTTTGCTTGAAAAAAAATAGGCGGCGCACTTTTTTTCAAGCAAAATTTCTTCAAAACGTTTATGAATCTCAACACAATACTGGATGTTTTAGATAGGTCTCACCTAATTCTAGGGTTTGATATGTGAAATTTTTCGATTTTTTTAGTGTATTTGATACAGGAATCCATTTTGTGCATTTTTTTTTGCGCGCGGGCTAATTCACGAATTTTGGCGGCGCCATCGCTTACTATGCCCATCGCCTTAAGGCGAAGGACGACACGTCTGTAAATTATAGTTTATTTATACTTTTACTGCTTGCACTTATAATAACTACTTGTTTGTGACGTTCGGTTTATTATCAGGCATTATTGCAAGAAAACGTGTTTTTGTTGTTGCCATGTTTTTTTTTGGACCATTCCATTTTGCCCCACCAGAGATGCCCCACTGGTGGGGCAAAATGGAATCGCACAAAAAATAATTCCATTTTGCCCCACTGGCCACCCCACTGAGTGGCTGGTGGGGCAAAATGGAATTTAAATTCCATTTTGCCCCACCAGCTTTTTATAGACAAGATTATTATTGGCGAGGCTGACTCATTACAATGATGCAGTCACTGTAGCCTAGCCTAATTTTATAATAAATCGGCATAAATAAAACTAATTTGTTAACTTTACTAATTCGTTTATTTGTTTAAAAAAAATAACTTTGGTATATTATTATGGCATCTAACATTACAACATTGTTAAAATAGTACAACATACATAACACAAAGACCGCTTATAATTCTGAATAATCATTTCTATAAAATATGTGTCATTTATGAATAAATATACATAGATTTGTCATTTTAAAATCTTTACAAAACATTAAAATTAAACAATTATTTCAAGTTATTGCTTTCTTGATTTAAATTAAATACCACAAAAATACCTAAATAAACGTTTGCTGGTTCTTAATCATTTCTTAATCACAATTTTGTATGAACACAAAAATTGTGGTAAAACAAAACTGTGGCTAAGAACTAATAGCCTCCAATTGGTATCTATTATAGCCGCGTCTTCAAAGTCAGAGTACATTTCGACAGAGTGACTACTTTGATGCTCCTTTGCTTGTGTAAAATTTACTGCATAAAATACAAAAATTTAGAAAAAGAGCCTTTTACCCGTCCAAGGTCGAGGCCCATGATGCCATTTTGGGTATGCTACTTTTTGATTGGTTATTTGGTGCCGCGCTGTCTATTGTTCTAGTAATTCAAAGGACCCGGTGCACGTTGTAGTTTTCTACCTGGATTCTTATCAGTTTACTTACAACCGTTGACTAGGTTTGTTTGAGTGAAAATAATGGCTTCGTGTTCAAGTGGTACAGGCAGTGCATTAGTTTTTTTGAAGAATTCTAAAGCTAAAGAAAAACTTCTTCGTGCTGGGCACCATAATTGCCAAAAAAAAAATTACAAAAATGATTCGTCAATTTGGGAGTGCATACATAAGAGAAGTGTGCCTATTTTTTTTTTAAACAATTTCTAGCTTTTATTTGTTGTATTTATATATTTTTTACTTGTAAGTACTTGACAAAGTCCGCCGTCAAAGTCAGCTCAAGATTCTGATTGATCTGTCTTGTGTCTGGCGGTTTTATTTTGTAGATATTTTCAAACACGACTATAAAATAAAAATCTTATTTAATTTATATGAGATCGCGCCAAAGAAACCACTTTCCATTTAAAAATCTCATTTAATTTTATTTTATAGTCATGTTTGAAAATACCTACAAAATAAAACCGCCAGACACAAGCTGTAACGAGTTTCTTTTATCATTATCAACCAAGGACCAAACAAAATGTTTTAAAAATAAATGAGTTACCTTGGTACCACGACTTCAAGTCAGAGTACAATTTGGTTGTAAAGTCGCCCGTATTGTAACCGAGTAGAGTGCTAGCGTGTATTACTGATGAGATTTCACTCACTTTTTTGTTTTTTCTAAAGCTACCCGTGCCAGGGAATAATTTAAACATTTGTAATAAGTTGAAAAAATTCACTCGGGACAGGACTTGAACCCGCAACCTCTCGCATACCGTGCAGGCGCTCTACCAATTGAGCTACCGAGTCAAGTAACTGTCGATGCGAATTTCTTCAACTAGTCTCCGTCTACTGGACGGGGGGCGCCATTTGGTGTGATGAGTTTGCACTAATCTACACCACCCAATGCGTTCATCTTTGCAGACGAAATGCTCATTGGAATTTTTGATGTTGCCACTACATTTAACCACTTTTTTGTTTTTTCTAAAGCACTAACCCGTGCTAGGGAATAATTTAACATTTATAATAAACGAATTAGTAAAGTTAACAAATTAGTTTTATTTATGCCGATTTATTATAAAATTAGGCTAGGCTACAGTGACTGCATCATTGTAATGAGTCAGCCTCGCCAATAATAATCTTGTCTATAAAAAGCTGGTGGGGCAAAATGGAATTTAAATTCCATTTTGCCCCACCAGCCACTCAGTGGGGTGGCCAGTGGGGCAAAATGGAATTATTTTTTGTGCGATTCCATTTTGCCCCACCAGTGGGGCATCTCTGGTGGGGCAAAATGGAATGGTCCTTTTTTTTCACAAGCACCTGACATATTGGGTTTTTATTAAATTTTCTTATTTTTATATTACTACTTAGTAACTATGCGAATAGAGATACTGACTGCATCAAAACGAATATCGCAAAACATCTTCAAAACTCTAACACATCAGGTTTTACAAACAATAGATCAATGAAACAATTTTCATTTATTTGAATTTTAAAAAATATGTAGGAATACAAACCCTCGCCACGCCTTAAGGGCTGAGTTGTTAAACCTGTCGAGTGTGTACATACGACAGCACGTCGAAGCTTACACGCTAGCACTCTACTCGGTTACGTTACGGGCGACTTTAAAACAAAAGTGTACACTCTGCACTGCTGTCGTGCGTACAATCGTACAGGGCCCTTAGCCTGTAACGCAATGGCGGGTCAATGGCGTCCCGGCAGAAGGACAAAACCGGGCTCTCCTCGTTTTTCTCCTACAACCAGAGAACTAATCCTCTAGAATTAGAATTAAAATATTCTTTGCTGTACTACAAAAACATTAAAAGGACAGACAGCGTTAGCAAATCGTAATTGAAGTCGTCACCTGACAGCCCATTTTGGCACCATTGTGTTACAGGCTAAGGGCCCAGGCTACATCATACCTACAGCCTACTTGTAAGTTGCAGGCGAATCATTTAAAAAGTAATAACAAAGAACCATTCCATCCGCAGGAACGCTCGAGAACGCCTTGAACAACAGTCGGAAGCCGGTGACCAAAACCAAGCGCCTTCACCTAGTCGCTTCAGCCCCACACTTGAACAACAACCTCTTGCCTGGGACCAGGTTTGTGGAGAAACCTGCGAACAACAACAACAATGTTGGAGGCATCGAAATGGGTGTTGCTAAGGAGAAGGAGAATCTGGAGAAGAGCAGCGGGAAAATGTCGAAGGTAAACCCAATCCTAAGGCCTTAGCCTGTAAGCCCATTTTGTCACCATTGTGTTACAGGCTAAGGGCCCTGTTCGCTCTTCGCTGCCCAATCCCAACATAGTAGTGGCTACCCCTGGTGTCAGAGTTTTTAGGCCGCCCAAAGGGCCTCTGACATAGCTTAACGATTGTTATTAATCAACAACAACCGGGACCACCGGTTTAACGTGCCTCCCGAAGCACGGAATCGCTCAGATTATTGCCACCAGAGCGGTCACCCATCCATGGACTGACCACGGCCGTTGTTGCTTAACTTTGCCAATCGATTAAGATCGCCTAACATGAGACACGAACTCTTAACAAAGACTTTAAGATAAAAGTCACCGTTGCCCAAAGGGCCATGGAGCGAGCAATGCTCGGTATTATCTAAGCTCTTGGACCGTATACCAATCACAAGCGTAGGTCAAGGAAAGTGCGGTCAGCTCCGAGTTTCGTCTCTATAGGTTTCTTGTACACACATAATATCACACACTGTGTTGTGCTGGGCAACTACTCCATCTAATATCTACAATGTCCCTGGCACTGCAACGCCGATTGGTCTCTTCACCCATCTAGTGTGAGTAAAAGTGCTACTGGACGCTGCATAAACCATCTCATTACTGTTGAGGTTCGGGCCAACAGTAAAACCCGTGGATTCCTCTCGCAGCTAGGTGACCCTCTCTTGGCGCCCGGGAGTAGGTACTTCTCGCAGCTGATCGTCGTCGTCGCGTAGGTATCGACCGTGAGGGCGGGCCGTAGGTACCGGCCGGACTCGTCGCAGTGGGTACTTGCGCCCTGGTGGCACCAGGCGTGTGACCAGGCGCAGGGGTACCGGCGGCAGGGTCCGCAGTAGGTACCCGTCAGCAGGCTCGGCGACTCGGCGACTCGGTGGCGTGCTTAACCGGCGAGTTCGCAGCGGTTTAGCAGGCGGCGGCGGCGGCAGCGTCAGCCGTTTTCAGCACCAACGTCGTTGGTGGTACCGGGATGTTGCGGGGAAGAGAGAAGAGAAACAAACTTCTGCTTTCCACGATTGCTCTTAGAGAAGAGTAGTGGTAGATCTTGGCGAGTTCCGAAGATGCCCGGTACAATTTTGGGCGCGAGGCCCCTGAGTTGGGCTTTGCGGCACAGAGAGCCACCACAAATCTTCTCTAATTTGAGTCTAATTCGAATTTTATTTTGCCTATTAGAACGTTACATTTTACATCATATCTTTCTTATTTACTAATGGATTTTAATAATTCAAACGGTTTTAAGTTCGGGAGAAAGAGATCTTTGTTGTGGTGTGTAATGTGTGTAGGTGCATGGATGTTATAGGCCTCTGAGTTAGCTATTTCCTACCTACTAAGAGCTGAATATCCTACCTGCCATGGGCCGTGTAAGGAGTGTGGAAATAACTTGTAAGCGGGTGGGTTATCATTTATTTATCCCTATTGATATATTTAAGTACTTATTTAAACGATAAATTAACTTTTGGGCAAGTAAAAGTTACAAATAATATTACGTCAACTTTAGGTATAAACAATTTGGTCTTAAAATTATGGTTTAGAGTGCTATAATTATCGTAATACTGGTCAGTTACACATGTCTACGTGAAATTAGCTTAGTTATACATGTCTTCATAGATTTACAGGCTAAAATAACATCAAATTTACATACAAAAGTTCTAGGTATAAAAAAAGATTTTCTAATAGGAAAATTACATCGAGTTATGATCAAAAAAGATAAAAGGCAATTATTTTACATTAGGAAACAAAGAGTTACGTGGAAAAAGTAATAATTAGCAAAGAAAAAACAACAAATCAAATTATTTACAAACAATTCGGGTTTTACTCCCCGCCCTAGCGCCTGCGCGGGTGACCGCGGTAAAGTGATCCGGCTCTCTCATTGGCCGATACAATTTGCTTCACTTTCTCGCTATGCGCTAAGATGCAAACTCTGCCTGGGTCGTGGGCAGTTTTTAATTAGTTATAATAGGTAAACAATAGGTACAAATTTATTATAAGAAGAATATTCAAAATGCAATTACGAGCCTTGCCTTATGGCCGATATTAGAAATGATAAGGAAAGTATTTACAATCATAGTAGACACTAGGTAGCTTTCAGCTTGGCTAGTTGACTTAGAGTCGGTCATACTAGGTAAATAGGCTCTAAAAATGCAATAGTTTAGGAAAAATTACGTGTTTAGTTTTTTAAAATGGAATTGTAGGCTGTGCCTTATAGTAGGTATTTAATCCTAGTTGCCTATCCTAAACATCTAAATATCTTTTTCATAGGTCGGTCGTCAACAATTACGTAGATGCAAAGGCCTTAGTTTTGGTGCGGTGTAAATCAGATAAGATTTCTGCTTTAGCCTGAGAGAAACTTGTGATAAGATTTCCCAATCAGCGGCAGTGGATAATATTTGCAGCGGATTCGCTGATTGTTGCCGGGGTCTACCGGCTAAGAACTACGTAACAATAAAAAAATTACAAAACCTCAATTTAAAAATAAACTAAAACACTTATTTTTGGGCCCCGGCCCGTCCCTTCCGGACAGTACAAGTCACGCTTTGTAATGTAACCTATTAAGTATAAAGAATTTTAGCTGTAAGTACCAAGAGTGTTGCCGACAAACTGCTTAAGCAGTTTGGCAAATGTTATTTATTGATATTTTGTGTAATTTTTTTGAAAAAATAAATATAAAAAAAAAAGACGAAGCTTATTACCATTGGCGAAAATCGAGGTTCGATTTTTGAAAAATGTACTGCCACCCAGTTTATTTTACTGCCACCCAGTGAATTTTTCTTAAATCGAACTTCGATTTTCGCCAATGGTAATCGGCTTCGTTTTAGCCGGTAGACCCCCAGGGTGCACCAGACTTACAGGCTCAGTAGATACGTCGTTCGAGGAGGCTCCTATCATGCACCCTGATCGATACGCTACCATCATCAGCTTGTTGACGCCCACTGCTGAGTAAATGCCTTTTCATGCTCACGCCACCTCTCACGATCCTGTGCGAGACGCAACCACTGCTTTCCGGCTACTTGGGCTATGTCATCGAACCATCTGGCTGGTGGTCTCCCAACCGATTTCTTCCCCTCTCGAGGTCGCCATTCCACAATGGACTTCGTTCGTCCATCTACTATCAGCGCGTCTAGCCAGGGGCCTTAGCCTGTAACACAATGGCGTATCAATGGCGTCCCAAGTAGAAGGACAAAACCGGGATTTTTTCGTTGTTCTCCTACAACCAGCGAACTAATCCTCTAGAATTAGACTCATAATATTCTTTGCTGTACTACAAAAACATTAAAAGGACCGACACTGGACCGACAGCATTAAGGCTCGGTATAAGGCTAACTTGCGCCACCAATGTTGAAAAAATCATATGTCCCTTCAGAAGAAGTTTCTGAAAAAATCCTAAGATGAGCTCATACGCCATGCTTTTCTAGATTATTAAGTGTACCCAACTCAATTTCTAGTCTTAAGCTAAAAAATCTTCGATAACCGCCAAAAACGGCCGCTTTTGGCGGTTATCGAAAATTTTTTAGCTTAAAAGTAAATTTCGAAGAGGGTATCTACACTTAAAAATGTAGAAAAGCATGGCGCATAGGCTCATCTTAGGATTTTTTCAGAAACTTCTTCTAAAGGAAGATATGATTTTTTTAACATTGGTGGCGCTAGTTAGCCTTATGCCGAGCCTTAATAAATCCTAATTGAAAACGTCAACCGGGAGCCCATTTTGGAACCATTGTGTTACAGGCTAAGGGCCCAGGTGTCCTGCCCACTTCCATTTCAAAGACGTTACCTAGGTATGCGTTTTCCGAGGGCTGCCACTTTTGTGCGCTTTCATATTACGACGTTCGGTACGCATTGCTCGCTCCATGGCTCACGTCTCACGTATCGATACGCAAAGAAGAAGAATACCGAGCACATAATCATGAACGTTCTATCTAACTCGAAGTTTCCACCACCAGATGGCGCGAGCGTCGCACTTCACCAAGATAACGCTGCTGCTGGCTGTGTGGGTGTTCTTCACCCTGATCTTTATGATGTACAATGAGAAGGAGCAGGTCTTCAGACAGACCTCGGTACCTCCGGGGGTGGTGAAAGGTAAGTTATACCTATCTGTCTATCTATCTACTAGGTCTTGCTCGCGACTTCGTCCGCGCATACTTTGGTTTTTTTCCGCTATCGATATTATTATCAGCGCAGACGAAGTCAAGAAGAGAGGTAGAGGAAGGCCACGGAGAAACCACTTTGACCAACTTATAGAGAAGGTGGATGTCGTGACGTACCAGGCTGCAAAGGAACTGGCCTGTGATCGAAGTGCATGGAGAATGCTGCACCGACAAGAGGATAACCCTTAAATATAATGATGATGAGACGAAGTCACGAGAAATTGCTAGTAATTTTAAGCCCATGCGCACGGACTTATGACAATGAAAAGTTACAGTAGCACATTCATGTTCATCAGATTAATGATTTAGTTTCTTCGTATGAGGAGGTTAAACCATCCACTAGGGACGCTAACGAAAGTAAAAAACAATTATATTCTTTTTGAATAGGTAAGTTTTTTGCTAAAAACGAGCCGTCAACTGAGAATCCCTGAGGGCTAGATCCCACATACTAAAACCTACGAATCAATCCAGCACGAGAAAAAAAACGACCACTTTTGACTTGTGCAAATTTTATTCGTAGGTTTTAGGATCTAGGAAAACCTAGACTAGACCTAAAGTCCTAAAAGAGTTGAGACCCGACTTGGACGTCCGTTTTTAAGGTACTTCCGTAGCTGAAGAAGTCTTCCTACGCTGTCTGTCTGTCTGTCCGTCTGTCCTATCTTTAAAGGCTTGTAGAAGTCTTACTACGCTGTCTGTATGTCTGTCCGTCTGTCCTAACTTTAAAGGCTTGTAACTGTGGAACCGCAAATACCGCAATACCTAGATAGTTGAAAGGTTCACAGAGTATGTGTTGTTGTTTTTGCTGCTATCCTATGGTACCCCAGAGGTACAGCCTTTACAAGATCACGCCACGCCTTCCTGTCCTCAGCAACTCTTCTGGCTTCGCTCCAGCTCAGCCCAACGTCTCGCAGCTCGCCTTCCACTGTTCGCTGCCAAGTGTGAACGGGACGTCAACGCCTCCTTCTCCCCCCACGTGGCTGCCAGTCGAAAGCAAAGTTTGCACTGTTGGACTGTCCTCTTCGGATTGTGTGCCCAATCCACCTCCACTTTCGTAACAGAGTATGTGTAAGTACCTAATGTATTTTAACGTTTGTATTTTTTTGTTTTCCCAGACTACACAATAGGCGGAAGAGAAGGCGGCATCAAAACGCTGCTCGTGGCTCTGACCGGACCGTTCATCTCTGAACAAAACGAGCAGCAAATGAACGAGACTGAATTCAATATGGCGGACAAGATGGAGGTCTGGCTCGAAGTTTTGATAAGGAACTCTACACTGAACCTGGTGAGTTGAAAGTCAAATTGTAGGTAAGTATCATCATCACCATCAGCCCACCTCTGTCCACTGCTGGGTATAGGCCTTTTTCCCCTCGCGCCACTTCTCACGGCCCCTCGCCATCCGCATCCATAGACCCACCGCCGCAATGACGATGTCGTCCGAGCATCGGGCTGCTGGGCCCTTAGCCTGTAACACAATGGTGCCAAAATGGGCTTCCGGCTGACGGTTTTAATTACGATTTATTGATGCTGTCGGTCCAGCGTCGGTCCTCTTAATGTTATTGTAGTACAGCAAATAATATTATGAGTCTAATCCTAGAGGATTAGTTCGCTGGTTGTAGGAGAACAACGAAAAAATCCCGGTTTTGTCCTTCTACCTAGGACGCCATTGAGACGCCATTGTGTTACAGGCTAAGGCCCCTGGTCTTCCCACTGATCGCCGTCAAGCAACTTTTTAATGGAACGAGCGAGCGAAGTTCTCCGAGTCTACTTGAACAATCCGGCGTTTGTTTGTATGTATGTATGTATGTTTGTATGTTTGTAATGTATGAATGTTCGTTCGACGATAACTTGAGTAAATTTAAGTCGGATCGTCATGAAATTTGGTAGGTAGGTAGGTAAATGAGGGAAAGAGAATTTTTAAGTTCGAACGTGAGCCATATCGGTCGAGGGGTTGCTGAGATATGGGGGTCGCGAGTTCAAAGTTCGGGGCGAACCACTAGTAATTAAGTTTATTCCTACGCTTTCTCGATATGACTTCTCTGCTGGATCAAAGAATCTTCGAAACTGCTCTTGCTATAATCTACCTATGTAGGTTTATTTATAAGACTATTTAACGAAGGCATACGATTAGAAAGGATTTAAGGAAAACTTAACTATCCCCTGGGATAGTGCAACTAAATACCTTCGGCTTACAACCACTAAAATAGCACGGTGTATACCTACCCTAAAAAGCGTGTTACTTTCAGACGTCACCAATCTGGTCTCTGATCCTGGAAGACCCGGAGCTCATCGACTTCTCCATCGGCGAGACTCGCTCCAAAGTCTTCCGTGTCCCCGGACTTGGAAGACTTGGGTCTGACACCGCCACTGGGCCCCCGGACTCTGAAGGCCCATCTTACGTCGTCAGGATGCGTCAGACCACGGACAAGAAGGTGCCTCTAACGTTCAGCTATGAGACGGAGCCGTTGGACCAGATGACGGGTGTCATTTGCTCCTGTGTGCTGCTCTGTGGACTCTATGTTTTGATTATTTTCGAGGTAAGTTTGGTGTTGTAGTCAACCAAGCCCACAGGATGGTATAGGTGCTGGGCAAGCCTACTCCATCTAAAACAATGTCCCAGGCACTGCAGCGCCGAGTGGTCTCTTCACCCATCTAGTGTGAGTGAAGGTGCCACTGGACGCTGTATAAATCATCTCATTACGTAGATGCAAAGGCCTTAGTTTGGTGTTATTTAACGACTGTTTCTCCATGTCAGAGGCCCTTTGGCCTGCATAAAAACTCTGACACCAAGGATTGGCTTCCAGAATCAAAAGCATATCTATGATAGTTAGGTACACACGACAGCACGTCAGTCTGTACACTTTTGTTGAAAAGTCGACGATAACGCAAGTAGAGTGCTAGCGTGTAAAGATCGACGTGCTGTCGTGTGTACCTACCATTGTCTCGCGGATGGATTATTTATCTGTATTGTGCCATTAAGGAGAATATGCCAGATTACAAAAAAAGAGGTCAGAAAATGATACAGCAGGCAGACAAGATTGTTCATTTGCTTCCTTTATACAGATTCGATTCAGTGTCACACACGGTTTTTACCCGACTACGCGAAGCAAAAAGGAGGGTTATGATTTTAGCAGCGTATGTATGTATGTATGTATGTATGTATGTATGTATGTATGTATGTATGTATGTATGTATGTATGTATGTATGTATGTATGTATGTATGTTTGTGTGTTCATCTGTTCCCTCGCAGAGCCTAAACTACTCAGCCGATTTCAACAAATGAGGTGTCGTTGGATTTGTCTTAATCACCCAGGTAACATAGGATACTTTAATTTTGAAAAAAACCAAGATGGCGGCTGTGCTGCGCCCTAAAGTGGTGGACCTAAAAATAAAAATAATCGGATACCATCGTCATGGGTATCAAATGAAAGGGCTTTAAAAGACCTTTTCAAAAATGTACAACATATGTAGCGTCAACATAACAAATAGAACAAAAAATTCCAAAATGTGTTTTTTTTTGCCCTTCTTGGTTCTATTCTGGGTGATCGTCCAAAATGACTTACTAAAAAGCTCGAAAAAAAAAATAGAAGTTAAAAACTAAAACCCGACTACTAAAAGGCTCAAAACAAGACCTGTTCATCCTTAAAATAGACTCATAGATAATTAATCGTAGTCGGAGGACACCACATTGGCATTTGATAAACCGATGGCCTCCGACTACGATTAATTATCTATGAGTCTATTTTAAGGATGAACAGGTCTTGTTTTGAGCCTTTTAGTAGTCGGGTTTTAGTTTTTATCATTGCACGTTTTAACGTAAGTACACACGACAGCACGTCAGAGTGTACACTTTTGTTGTAAAGTCGCCCGTAGCGTAACCGACTAGAGTTCTAGCGTGTAAGGGTCGACGTGCTGTCGTGTGTACCTATAATAATAGGCACTGATGGTAGATAGACGATCAGTGTGGAATGACGACCTTGAGAGGGGAAGAGAGAGATCGTTTGGAGGGAGACCACCAAACGATCTCTTCCCAGGGGGGTTACCCTTGACGCTATTGCGATCAAAATGAAAAAGTTTAAAAATTTATTTCTCTTTGAATTCGCATAGTAATGCTTTGATTTTAAATACTTTGTAATGTTTATTGAAAGGTAAGGCTGTTCTATTCATTAAAAACTCAAAATGCGTCTTCATTTGTAAAATATCAAATTTTGTAAATTGCGCCATATTGCGGCTGTATTGGAAAAGTGCGTCAAGGGTAGAGGGGCAGTTAAGCTACATCCATCACATTCCTACTTCAACAGCAAATAAATGCAATAAAATAATAGATAATTGTTAGTTAAGTACATAATTTAGAGTCACAATATACCTACCTATGAAAGAGCAGTAGAATAACTCGGTTGAGACCTTACCTACGCCCGCTTGGTCGGAAAACGTAAATTAGGTAGGAAGGAAAAGTCGAAAACAGAAAGCTTAATCTCGGAACTTTGTTTGAACTACATAGTTACGAGCCAAACATATTAAAAAAAACCACCCCTGAGGTACGCCCTAGGGAGGGAGCACAAAGAAGGTCCTTTTTTTGGTTTCGACTTTCGAGGTAGGTAGGTATATGGCGCGTTTCGTTTGTATCTATGTTGACACTACTGCCTCTACTGACTACTGTGGCTGAGTATCTGTTTGTGAAAGGATGACGCATTTTGTTATCTCTCTCACGCTTCCTAGGTAGGTACGTTGTTTCTATAATCTGAATGCAAGAGCAGTCACGGTTACACAAAATGGAATAAATTATTTTATACAGGGTGTTCATTTGGTCAGTGAAACCCGACTCAGGGACGATAGTTGGGCAATGAAAATTAGTATGGCTGCATTCATAACTCATATTTTTTGGAAAAAATGCGTGTTGGCTGTTTTCTGCATAACTATAGGTCCAATCGAATGTTTTTTGAGTATTTTTCCAAGACATATTTTTTAACCTTATAAAAATAATAATGTGCCCTAACTCACGGGTTAGTGCTTTGGAAAAAAACAAAAAAAGTAGGTTAATATTTGATTACATTTCAATGTGTTATTGTTAGTCAACGAGTTGACCACAAGCATTGATGATTGATTTGTTTTGATGACTGCATAGTCGATTTCTGGTAACCTACAAAACATTAGGTATTCAGAGCATCCAGAGAGACAAAAAAATTGCAAAAATAATAGCAACAATAGAAACTAGTCTGTCATCCCGATGTCATTCAAAGCAATTTTATCAATTTTGTTTTTGTTGTTGCTTACCTATGGTACTCCAGAGGTAGGTGTCCTTACAAGGTCACGCCACGCCTTTTTGTCCTCAACAACTCTTAAGGCTTCACTCAAGCTCAACCCAAAGGCTTGCTGCTCGCTTTCCACTGTTCGCTGCCAGTCGAAAGCAAAGTTTGTGCTCCTGCATCTACTCATCATCATCAGCCTCTAGCGCCTTCAGAGTCCAGTTGATGCAGCCTTTTTCTGAACTGAGCCATTAGCTTGCTAATAAGTCAGTCCTTATTTGGACAGGTCTGTCTGATCTCCGCAACGCGTGTCCAATCCATCCATTTTCTTTCGAGGATTTCCTTGTGTAACGGCTTTAGGTCAGTCAGCTCCCGTAATTTTACATTGGATATGTTTCGTGGTCAGAAAATCCCCAGTCGCTGGCAAGAGACGCGTCGGCCGAAGGAGAAAATACTGGCTAAGAAACCTACGGGAGTGGACTGGGGTCGACAGTGTGACCATTTTTGGTATTTTCAGTACTAAATTGGTATATTGGAGGCACTGCAGAATGATATCAGTATAATTTTAGTACATTGACAAATTTTAGTATTATTTTGGTAGAATCATAACTATTTTGGTAGTTTTTTGGTATTTTGTGAGAGAAGGCCTTTGCCCAGCTAGTGGGACATGTACAATTGTACAGGCTACATCTTACTTACTTACTCTTTTTGGTATTTTCACCTAACAACACTGAAAAGTAAGCTTATTTTCGTAATAATCCTTCTCATGGTGAGTGAAGCAATGTTTGACATAGCTTCAGGGTATTCCCCCGGTGACACTTTTGCTAAAACTGGTTCGGTTCTGAGTTTTGGAGCATTTATCTTTAAAGATGAAGCGCGAAATTGGTCAATTTTGTCAAATTGATGACATGTGTTTGCCTATTTTTAATGCTCAATGTGGACGAATTTTTTCGCAAGTAAATATGATTGAAATTAAATACAGAAACAGATTTTTAATAGATCATATTCTTGCATTTTATATGTAAAACAGTCAAACCTTACTGATGGCTGGTACATCATTTCAACCCTCGACGGAGATGCTAAAATGTAAATTAACGATTACACCATCGATTTATAATAAATAATCGTATTAAATGTGTATTTTATCTCGAATAATCCACGAAAATGCAATAAAAAACTTAGTACAATTTTGGTATAATTAAATTTTCCTTTTAGTATTTTTTAGTACTGGCAGCACAATTTTTTGGTATTTTACTAAATTTCAAAACGGTCACACTGGGTCGCGACTGCTGCCCAACTATTTCGCCTCGCGAGAAACAAAGAGAGATATGCAGAGCTGACCACCAACCTTCGCTGAGTTGGAGAGGCACTCTAAGAAGAAGAAGAAATCCCATATATTATGTCCTCTTGGAATAGTGTGCGCAATCCATCTCCACTTTCGGAAGATTTCTTGCCCGAAGCCGTTTAATCAGTAGAAAATTAATGTTCCAGGTGATAAACCGGACCATGGCGGCCGTGATCGTCTCCACATGCTCGCTGGCGGTGCTCAGCCTCCTCGGGGAGAGACCCTCGCTGCAAGAGCTGGTCTCCTGGCTGGACATGGAGACCCTGCTGCTGCTCTTCAGCATGATGCTGCTGGTCGCGATCATGGCCGAGACGGGCATGTTCGACTTCCTGGCCGTGTTTACTTTTGAGGTGAGAAATGAGTCGTCTTCAAAGCACAATCTCAAAGCAGTTCGTAAAAGGCGCTTGCAGGCGCGGCAATAGAAGAACTGGAACGCGACAATCAAAATTAATCTGTGCTAAGCAAAATTTGACAGTCGTGCGTGTCCCGGTTCGCTTGTATGGACACGACGCCTATGGCCCGGTTTCTGAATTGAGAATTTTACTAAGTAAATACTTAACTAAGTATCATTCTGTCACGTTCTTTTGTGAGAAATCCGCAAAGGCAGAACGATATCTAGGTACCTACTTGCTTAGCGAATTTCTCAAATCAGAAACCGGCAGTATAAGCGCCATTATATTTTATGATGTGCTTTGAAAAGGGGCTATTGGTGAGAACGTCGTGTGCCGCTCTAAGCTTAGCTCAAAATGGGACTCGGCCTTTGGCCTTGTTGGATGGCTGTATCAGCAGCCTAAAATACAAGGTAATTTTATACGTGCAGAGCCAACTATAGCGCAGTTTTCCTCACGATGTTTCCTTCAGAATTGGCAAAATGCATTGCTGCTACCTAACAAAAAAATACTCCATAATAACAAAATTACCTCTAATACTAACACTTTTTTGTTGGTAAAGTCGAAGGCACTTTACTGGGATTCCCGGCGTAGGTATAACTTGAAAAATGACTTTGACTGCGCGGTAGACGATTTTTGGGTCTCTTTGGCGGGGGACAAGGGGCGCGACGCGACGGAATTGCTATTGCTTCAGACGGCCCCGATTGGTTAAATTTTGTTTGACATGCGCGAACTCATCCCCACTACGCAGACTTTTGCTCAAGTTATGCGCCGGGAACCGTACATTACGGGCGACTTTACAAAAAAAACTGTAAGTAGGTACGTACAAAGTGTAAAAGAAGTAAAACTGGTAAAAACTGGTTGATTATTTAAAACAGTAACCTTTTATTATGTTACTTTGTGATCTGATGACAGCTATTATTAGATACAAAATATAGGTTCCTTGTAGAGACGTTGTGACTTTGATTGGCTATTCCACTGGGCTCCAAAACCCCTTCTATCGGGCTCCAGGCGATATTTCTGTTAAAAAAAGTTAAGAACACTTTTTTGTATTTGAAAACCTTATTTTTTCTTATAAAAATTTAAACAAAAACATTTAAAATCCACAAAATGTCATGGGACAAAAAAAAGTAATCCTATCGGATGTTCATCATCATCATCACCAGCCTGTTAGCACCCACTGCTGAGTAAAGGCCTCTTCATGCTCACGCCACCTCTCACGATCCTGCGCCAGGCGCAACCACTGTTTTTCGGCTACTTTGGCTATGTCGTCCGACCATCTGGCTGGTGGTCTGCCAACGGATCTCGTCCCCTCTCGGGGTCGCCATCGGTCTATCGGGTGTTATTACACTGTAAAAAGAGTTAGGAGGACCTTTTCTAACATCTTGTATAATTATTGTTAAAAACTAAGGTAGGTATTATCTTCTTTATTATGGGGCCTTACTACGTCATGGGCCGTCCTGCGTTAAATCTAGTGGCATCACAGAGCCCAGAGTGGAATTATGGACGGTTAAAACAAAAAAAAATGAGCCCATTTGAATACCAACCATCCAAAAAGCCTTCCGCACTTCTCAGCTATGACTGCATTTACAAAGCAAAGCCCACTTCTTGAAACACACCTATAAGGCAACAAAGTAACATACCAAGGAAGTACCTACTAAAGCAAGTATTTGTACCAGCGGTTTTAAAGGCGTTTTAATGTGTTAAAGCTTGTATTGTGTTGTGTTTTATGGATATGGCAACAATACGGTACCGATTTCAAGGCCAGAGGCGCAGTGGAGGAATATGGAGTAGTATATCTACGTACGCACAACAGCACGTCAGACTGTACACTTTTGTTGTAAAGTCGCCCCTAAAGTAACCGAGCAGATTCGAGCGTGTAAGCGCCGCCGTGCTGTCGTGTGTACAAACGGCTGAAAGCCTGAAACGCATGTTGTAAAGCCTGAAACGCATCGTGCTATAATAAAAAAAATTACAGTCCACACTTAGTACATTATTAATCTGTGTAGAACTTTCTAATGACAGCCATGAGCCATCAGCGCCAAAAAGTGATTTGTACAGCTTGAAAACGGCTAATTATTTCGATCACACGATCGAGTTACTCTACTGGTCTATCACTATACTGTGCTATAGTACCCACCTGTGTAGGTGTAATGTAAGTAAACCTAAAGTATGTATAAACTATACCTACATGTACAAAGTGTACAAGGTTTTTCCACCCACCGAAAGTACATACAGTTAGCCACACGCTAGGATACCCATTTTTGTTCGATTAGCGCCCTTATACCGCGCGCG
Source organism: Zelleria hepariella (assembly GCA_949319315.1). NCBI lineage: Eukaryota > Metazoa > Arthropoda > Insecta > Lepidoptera > Yponomeutidae > Zelleria > Zelleria hepariella. The sequence goes on along the minus strand of OX439384.1, from coordinate 2,175,550 downwards.
GTAAGAGCTACCACGGGGTATCCTAGACTGTGGCCAACCGTACCAAACGCAACATTATTTTCCACGCATGTATGTACAGATACCTACCTACGCACCAATTTTACAGAAGTCATAATGTGTTTTAAATTATTGTTATTTTGCACCGAAAATGATACTTTAATGGCGTCAAACGTAAATCATACATTATTATAGCCCAATTAGGATTGGATAAGTTGAGCTGAGTTACTTATTGTAAAATATACCTACTTTTTGTATTTTCTAAAGCACTAACCCGAAGAAGAATGTTGCGGGTTCAAATCCTGTCCCGAGCGAATTTTTTAACCTTATAAAAATCTATAAAATCTTTTTATACCTACTTGGATTTAAATACCATCGAATAGGCACAGTCGGCCACACGCTAGGATGCCCCTTTTTGTTCGATTGGCGCCCTTGTGCCGCGCGCGGTAAGAGCTGCTGCTGTCATGGGGTATGTGATATGTGTGACTGTGGCTGACCGTACTTACCTACTGAAATAATGGTTAGTACAGTCTACAGCAAAGTAAACCTTTCGTTGAAAACTCGATCGTATTTATAAACTGTGTCAATAAAGAAAAGACACGATATGAAAATGGGTACAAACCTGTGGTAAGGTCGGAAAAAAAGGTTACGAAAAGACGATTTCGATTCATAACTAAAACATTCTCACATTTTTGGTGAGGAAATATGGTTTTACGATGCTTTATGATTTTTTTTTATACCTAATTGTTTCACGTTGGGTTTAAGCCTAGCGTCCATATGAGGCGGATCGGGGCGGGCCGGGCCGGGCCGCAACGCAACGCAACGTTGGGGTGCGTCCATCTAAGCGCATCGGGGCGGATCGGCGCATCGGCTCGGCGGATTTTTTGGTGTTGCCACTTTGTCTAATCACAAATATTGTAACTTTTGAGCCCTCGTTGTGACTTTTTGTGACATTGCCTAAATTGTAACTTTTTGATGCCTAGTCGATTGAGAAATTTTGAACAGATTGAAATTATTTTGTATGATTGAGACTGAAATTTTCTGACGCGCGCTCATCTCACTCTGAATATACTATGGGTAAAATAATTATAGGGTATGGTAAGTACCTACCTATAGTTTCAGGTACGGTCCGCTTTTATGCCATTTTGGCTCTATGTGGCCCTTGGCTGCAAAAAAAATTGCCAAGCCCTATTCATTCATGCCAAAATTACAGACTATTTTATACTAGTGGTTCGCCCCGAACTTTGAACTCGCGACCCTCTATCTCAGTAACCCCTTGACCGATTTGGCTCATGTTCGAACTTATCATCATGTTCTCTTGGCCTCATTTACCTGCTTACCAAATTTCATGACGATCCGACTAAATTTACTCAAGTTATCGTCGAACGAACATTCATACATACATACATACATACATACATACATACATACATACAAACGCCGGATTGTTCCAGTAGACTCGGAGAACTTCGCTCGCTTCGCTCGCTCGTTCAATTAGGGATTTCATGCACTTTAAACTAATAAAATTGATGATAAATACTCGATGACATTTTTTTTTTTTTACTTACCTAGTGAATAACACGCAGTATACGTAATATTTTTTCATTTCAATATTTAGTTACAAAAAAATCCCGCGTTGAGTTACGTCCAACCTGCGTTCAATCTGGATCCGAAACGGAATAATTGAACGAGCGAGAGAAGCGAGCGAAGTTCTCCGAGTCTACTGGAACAATACGGCGTTTGTGAAAACCATAAACTTAACAAAACCAAAAATCAACTTCTAATACTTCTGCTGGTATTTCTTCATCATCATGATCGGTTAAGGGTGGACGATAGCAACGTGGCGGAAAATTCAAAATTTTCACAGATTTTTACATTTTGTAGCTATTTTTGTCTAACGTAAAATCGCTGAACAAAAATAGCTCAGTTTAGCTACAAAATGTAAAAAACTGTGAAAATTTTGAATCTCCCGCCACGTTGCTATCGTCCACCCTTAAGGTTGGACGATAGCAGCGTGGAGGGTAATTCAATTTTTTTACAGTTTTATTTTTTTGAAGCTTAACTTTACTGAGCTATTCGTACTAAGCGTTTGTTCAGCGATTTTTCGTTCACGCCAATAGCATAGAATTCTTTACATTATTATAAACAAGAACAACAATAATTCAGCCGATTATGTATTCTGGTCGACAAATGGCAACACTCGCGCGCATTCGCATGCGCGAGCATGCTGTTGCCCCTGCGTCCACTAGGCGCATCGGGGCGGGTAATGCCGCCGGCAAAAATCCGCCGGCAAAAATATTGCGTCGCGGCCCGCCCCGCCCCGATGCGCTCTAGTGGACGCACTTCCATACAAAATATAGGCAGGCGGATTTTTGCCGCCGGCAAAAATCCGCCCCGATCCGCCTAATGGACGCGAGGCTTTAGGGGTCATTTTTTTTTAATTCTGTTAGTATAAATCTGAAGGCTGAAGGTTGCTGTACAATTTAGACCGAAATCGGTAAATTTTCGGGCGCACTGTGCGCGCGCGTTGTCCTATATAGGTACAATGGTAGGAATCACGAATATCGATAAATTACTATGGAGGCGGCTGATATGTACAGTCGGCCACACGCTAAGATACCCCTTTTTGTTCCATTGGCGCCCATATGCCACGCGCGTTAAGAGCTGCCATGGGGTATCTTTGACTGTGGCCGACCGTAACACGACAGCACGTCAGACTGTATACTTTTTTAGTAGTAACCGAGTAGAGCGCTAGCGTGTAAGCACCGAAGTGCTGTCGTGTATAGGTACTACAATGGCCTAGGACGGCCAAGACTGCAAATCCACCTTTGGATGAAGATGCAACATGTGCATATCCCCTTGACTGGCGTTCGGTTAGGTTACATCGTAACCTAATCTAACCGAAATTTGGTCGTTCTGCCACCAGTACGTGCAGCATGGTAAGCCCGAGATAGGCCCTTGTCTATGCAAAACTGTCAACTTGTCGGTCGGGCTCGAGTTGGCTCTACGCCAACATGGCGATGGAGACAAAAATACAACATTTTTATAAAAAATGGCAATATCTACTTTCTGCTCGACAAGACCCTAATCTATTGCCATCTCGAGTCCCGCCTGCCATGCTCGCACAATAGACATGGCACGTCTCTCACTCGAGTTCTAGAGAGTGTCAAAACGACCATGCTAAGCATACAGGGGATAAGGAATTCTGTTGACGACGCCCATGGCTGACTGTATTAGGTACCTTTTGCTGACTGCAGGTCTTTGTTTCCAGGTGACCAAGGGTAAGATGTGGCCGCTCATCAACCTTCTGTGTGCCATCACCGCGCTATTGTCAACCTTTCTTGACAATGTCACCACCGTACTGCTCATGACGCCTGTCACTATCAGGTTGGTACGCGCTTTGCCGCGCTCTCGCCCATCACCCATACAAACGGAAAAGTCGGTTTGCTACCCCTAAAATACAACGTGTTACAAAAGATACGAACTCTTTTTACAGGGTGTAACCTGCTAGTCAACATAATGACAAATCTGCAAAAAAAGTTGAAAAACACAACTTTTTTTTTATAACCCCAAAATTGAAAAATTTTCAAAACTGTTTTGTTTTTGGATTTAGCTCCAATTAAAAAATATGGTTGTTTGCTTAGCTGTATTTTAATAGCTTCAGGCTGTTAAAACATATTGAAAGTCTATGGAAACAGTATTTTAAAAATACTTTTCTCCCGTCACAGCGCTTACATTTTAATTATTTAAAAATCAACGGAACGTCATAGAGCTAAAAAAATATTTTGGTTGTGATCCCTATCATCAGGTACCATGACCCTGTAAAAAGAGTTAGCATCTTTTGTAACACCTTGTATTATCCGATTTTGTTGATTTTTCTCTTTTTTCGAAATAAAAAAAAAAACACATCTTAACGGATTAACACTCGTTTTATTAACTTTTTTACATTTTCCAATGTTTTGAGACCTTTGCAGGGCTAGGGGTCGCGGTAGACTTAGGTGACAGCTGTCTTGTACATACGACAGCAGATCAACCCTTACACGCTAGCACTCTACTCGGTTACGTTACGGGCGAGTTTACAACAAAAGTGTACAGTCTCACGTGCTGTCGTGTGTACGCTAATAAAACGAGTGTTAAATCCGTTAAAAATTGTGTTTAAATTATTTAGAGTGCTCGTGCAAACCTATGAAATATTATGAAAAAGAATACTTTTTAGCTATAACGAATCTATAGCGGTCAAACCTACACCCCTCTTTTTTGGTCGGCTCGGGGGTTAAATAACCAAAAAAACAATACTCAAGTTAGCGGATTTCGCAAAAAAAACGAAATGAACCTATTCTTTTCTTGGCGGCGGCGCTAGTGTGCCTAATCAATCTCTGTCCTAACCACAGGTTATGTGAAGTGATGGAGCTGGACCCGGTGCCGATACTGATGTCGATGGTGCTGTATAGCAACATCGGAGGGACCGCCACGCCGGTCGGCGACCCGCCCAACGTCATCATCGCGTCCAACAAGGCCGTGGTTGGGGCGGTACGTTCCTATCATCATAATCATCATCATAAATTATCATCAGCATCATCATCATCATCATCATCATCATCGTCATTCTCACTTCCTCAAATACATGCCGGAGTGGTCTGAGGTAACCCAGGACCGAAAAGTCTGGACTTAAGTGGGGGAGGCCTTTGCCCAGCAGTAGACTCTAACACAGGGGTTAATTTTTTTTTTTTTAAAGTGGTAGAACAAAAGTTGTTGGAAATCACATTTAAAAGTTGACGTGTTTCAAGTAAAAAGCTATTTAAAAATTGCCCTGTATTTTAAAGAATACTGCAGTTGGGCACCTTCCACTGGGCATTATTGACTCAAGATTTCTTTTCCAGGGTATCAACTTCACAAATTTCACAATGCACATGACGCTGGGCATCCTCCTGGTCGGAGTACAGACATACCTGCAGCTGCGGTTCATATACCGGGACACCAACAAGCTGCGGCTGAATGTACCGAGAGACATACAAGGTTTGTGGATGTTCCACGGTAAAACGAAGATCGCGAAAAAAATTAGAAATTTTCGGGCGCGCTGCGCGCGTTTTTTCTATTTCAATTATTTTAAATTATTTGTATTATATTATAAATATTTGATTATTTATATTATATTATAAATAATTTTATTGATATTATATCGGTGTATAGACCACAAGCCAGATGGTCCGACGACATAGCCCAAGTAGCCGGAAAACAGTGGTTGCGCTTGGCACAGGATAGTGAGAGGTGGCGTGAGCATGTAGAGGCCTTTACTCCGTCGTATCCTTTGAACTTCCATCCATTCAGTCGTTCCCTCAATGCTGAGGATCGTGACCATCATTGAAGGTGGCGGAGAGTAGAGTTCTCCATTGCGCTCTATCACTCGCGAATCGATGTGGATCAGTTTGTGCAGGTGTTTTTTGCGTGGCGTGCGTGCGTGTTAGAAGTGTGATTTTTATGCAGCTCTAAGGGACTGCAGACTTGGGTCTTGACAGACGGACAGACAGACAGTCAGAAAAAGTGGTTCTATAATTATTCCGTTTTTCCTTTGAGGTAAGGAACCCTAAAAAGCGAAGGTAAAGCATTGCCATACAATCATCAGAAACTTCACGCCATCTTCCCCTGTATTCTCTAAAATATCCACATAACGGTTTTTAAAATGTAAAAAAAAAACATATCAATAAGGGCAATTTTCCAGTGTTTTGACGCTCAAAGACTGCGTCAAGCGTGACATGGCGGCTTTCGCCATTGACCACAAGAGTTGGGATACGCTTGCTGTGGATAGAGATGCCTGGAGGGAAAAAAATCAGGGTTGGACGCAAGACCTGCGATAAAGCATGGTGCTTTATCGCAGGTCCGCGTCCGCGTCCGCGTAATACTGGCTGACAAAAGAGCAAGGAGGCACAAAGGATCCATCAACCCATCAGCAGGGGGGTCCCATGTGTGCTCGGTGTGCGGCAGGGCCTGCCGCTCCCGAATCGGATTATAGCCACTTCAAAAAGTGCTCCAATCAATAGACACGCAGTAAATCGTCCGTAATGGACGCAAAGGCCAATGATGATGATGATGACGCTCAAAGGTTGAGTGGTTTTTTTACTTATTAGTCCCGCTTCTCTTTCCAGAACTCAGGCAACAGATCACCATCTGGCGGCGCGCCGCGGACTCTCTCCCGCAACTGAGCAAGGAGCAGAACGTGGTAAAGGAGCGTCTCAACCGGAAGATCTGGAAGCTGGAGATGCAGCTGGACGAGAGGCTGCGCGAGCGAGCCAAGCGCGCCTGTCCGAAGAGCACCTTCCAGACCACCCTGGATGAGATGAAGGCGAAAGTGAGTGTTCTTTATTTATAGAATAAGAATAAGAACAATAACAAGAGCAAGAGCAAGAGCAAGAGCAAGAGCAGGAGCAGGAGCAGGAGCAGGAGCAGGAGCAGGAGCAGGAGCAGGAGCAGGAGCAGGAGCAGGAGCAGGAGCAGGAGCAGGAGCAGGAGCAGGAGCAGGAGCAGGAGCAGGAGCAGGAGCAAGAGCAGGAGCAGGAGCAGGAGCAGGAGCAAGAACAAGAACAAGTTTGTTTGTTACACTTTATTGCACAAAAACTAAAAATATATACTTAAATAACAGAAATGTGAGACATTATGTACAAGGGCGGACTTATTTCTATAGAAATTTGTTGAAATTGAGAGCGGAACAAAAATAATAAGAAGCAAAATGAGGATGAGAATGAGAATAATCTGATCACCATCACACCTTGTAAAAAGAATTAGGGTCTTTTATAATTATTGTGATCCCTATCACCGGGTGCTATTACCCTGTCAAAAGTGTTAGGCCCTTTTGTAACACCTTGTATGTCTTTTGTTCCAGTACAAGATCCGTGACAAGGCGCTCCTGATCAAGGCTTCGGTGGCCATCACGTTTGTCGTGGCCGTCTTCTTCCTTCATTCCATACCGGAATTGAGTGAGTAGATCTCAATCATCTTCCTTTTTAGGGTTCCCTTCCCGAAGGGTGCCAAACGGGACCCTATTACCTAATCTGCCTCCGCTGTCTATCTGTCTACCTGTCCTACATTTAAAGGGTTGTATCTTTGGAACCGTATTAAATAGTCAGTTGAAGTTTTCACAGAGTACCTAATACAATTTAATAATAAAAAATTAATAACAATAAGTAAAAATAAGGGGGTCACCAACAACAAACCCGTTTTATACTTTTCCTCTATATCGCAAAATCCGTAGATATAATATACCTACGTACGAGTTTATTATCCGCGCGGGATCAGAATGGTATAATACCTTTTGGAACTGAGACGCTCGCGGTCCGCCTGTCAGCTGTAGCGTCAGCATTTCGGCAAACTCTCGTTGTCTATGGCAAACTCGCGTCGAAACTGATTCAGATTCAAACACAGAGTTGATAATTATAATTAATAATCTCACTATTGTCCTTCCCCAGACCGTGTCTCCCTAGGATGGACGGCGCTCCTGGGCGCCATCCTGCTCCTCATCCTGGCAGACCGCGAGGATCTGGAGCCGATCCTGCACCGGGTCGAGTGGTCTACCCTTCTGTTCTTCGCGGCACTGTTCGTCTTGATGGAGGTGATACATAGCACCTGCCTAGCACTGTCCTTCTCCAGATTGTGTCTCCTTATTTTATACTTCTCCATTTTTTCGTGTAATCGAATTCATCTCGACATATTTTATACTCTCCTTTAGGTGTACCTCTTCATTTTCCTTTACTCCATTTAATTTTACTCTTTGTATTCGAATTCATCTCGACATATTTTACACTTCCAACTTTTTTTACTGTTTCTGATAATGTTTGACGTTTCTTCAACGCACACTATCACAAAACCAAATAATAATTTTATAACAACTTTTTTTAATGTTTGCAGGCCCTATCAAAGCTCGGCCTCATCGACTACATCGGCGGGCTGACGGAGAATTTGATCTTGAAAGTGGACGAGAGCCAGCGTCTCGCCGTCGCCTTGCTACTGATGTTGTGGGTAAGATAACATGAAATACAATACGTAGGTACCCACGACAGCACGTCAGAGTGTACACTTTTGTTGTAAAGTCGCCCGTAACGTAACCGTGTAGAGTGCTAGCGTGTAAGGGTCGACGTGATGTCGTGTGCAACACGAACAATGAGATTTGGGCCACCAAGGCCCGGTTTCTGAGTTCAGAATTTTACTAAGCACATCATACTTACGTATCGATCTGTCACGCTCTTTTGTGAGAAATCTGCAGAGACAGGACGATACTTACCCATGTGCTTAGCAAAATTCTCAACTCAGAAACCGGGTTCAAGTGGTTTGACATGCACAGTTTGAGGTGTCTGTGGCGGCCGGATAGTTGCACCCAAATCCGCCAACTACTGCGCTAATGGGCCTACCACACGCACAAAGCCAGCTTGTACGCTGAACACTGTGCGTCCACACTCTCTGGCGCATGCTTACGTCTTACCAACTAATATACGAACACTTTCTGTCACATTCTCTTGTGTGACATCTGCTGTGCAGTGACAGAACGATATTTAAGCATTTGGTTAGTGAAATTCTCAATTAAGAAACCGGACCTAAGTTCATGAAACAAGCAGAAAACTGTGGTGAAGCTTGTATTTACGTGTGGTATGAAAAAAAATACTTGCCTTTCATTTCGCAGGTGTCGGGCGTCACCTCGGCGTTCGTGGACAATATCCCGCTGACGACCATGATGGTGCGCATCGTGACGTCACTGGGCTCCAACCCCAACATTGGGCTGCCCATGGCGCCGCTCATCTGGGCGCTGTCCTTCGGGGCTTGTCTTGGAGGTTAGCACTTTTTTTAACCAAAAAGAAGGGTGTGCTTGAGGGTTGTGTGTGAGGCTGGGTGCGTGAGGGAGGGTGTGTTTGTGTGTGTGAGGGTGAAGGTGTGTGTGTGTGTGAGAAGGTGTGTGTGTGTGAGAAGGTGTGTATGAGGGTGTGTATGTGAGTGTGTCTGTGTGTCTGTCTGTTGCACCGTATAGCTCTTGAACGGGTGAACCGATTATGGGTGCGGTTTTTTTTAGAGGATGTGTGTGAGGGTGTGTCTGTCTGTCTATCTGTTGCACCGTATCCTAGATCCTAAACGGGTGAACCGATTTGGATGCAGACATGCAGTTTTTATTTTATTCGAATGTTCGATCAAAATGGGTTCAGTCATTTGTGAGATATGCTAATTTTAAGCTAACATGTCGGGGGTATTTTAAGGCTTTCAATTTAGTAGTTATTATCTTTATCTTCTCGCTCCCCAGGAAACGGTACCCTAATCGGCGCGAGCGCCAACGTGGTCTGCGCAGGAGTGGCCGAGCAGCACGGCTACCGGATCTCCTTCGTGCAGTTCTTCAAGGTCGGCTTCCCGGTCATGATCGGGCACCTGATCGTGGCTTCTGGCTACCTGATGGTGTGCCATTGCCTTTTCGAGTGGCATTGACGGGAATAATCCCCTTAAAGTAATAGATTCCTTTGTTTGTAAATAGGAAAAGCGCGCGCGGTGCGCCCGAAAATTCACCGATTTTACCCTTTAATTTAATTTCATTTTAAGTAGATACTTAGTAAACGCGCGCGCAGCGCGCACGAAAATTCACTCATTTTACCCGTGAATTTAGTAACCGACATTTCATTTGTAAGTAGAATAAATGCGCGCCCAGCGCGCCCGAAAATTCACCGATTCATCATCAGCCCATCACTGCCCACTGCTGGGTATATCTAGGCGTATTCCCCCTCACGCCACCTCTCACGGTCCCTCGCCATCCGCATCCATGGACCCTCCGCCGACACAACGATGTCGTCTGACCATCGGGCTGCTGGTCTGCCCACCAACCGTCGTCCATTTTGTATTTTGTAAACGGTTAAACTTACTTTTATTATGTCGGTGTAGCCGACTAGTAAAATACAAAATGTGCCGTGCTTACGAAAGTTTAAGTGTAAAAACTTGAACGCCATTCTGTTGCTACCCTTGTCAATCGGCCATCTTCCCGCCTCGCCAGGTGTCCTGCCCATTTCCACTTAAGGCGCTGTACATAGTGAATAGCCCGCGCGCCAAGAAAAATGCACAAAATCGAGTCCTGTATCAAATACACTAAAAAAATCGAAAATGTTCACATATCAAACCCTAGAATTAGCTGAGACCTATCTAAAACAGCCAGTTTCGTGTTGACATTCATAAACATTTTGAAGATATTTTTGATGAAAAAAAATAGGCGGCGCCCTTTTTTTTAAACAAAATATCTTGCAATCTGTTATGGGTATCAACACAAAACTGGCTGTTTTAGATAGCTCTCACCTAATTCTAGGGTTTGATATGTGAAAATTTTCGATTTTTTTAGTGTATTTGATACAGGAATCGTTTTTGTGCATTTTTTTTTGCGCGCGGGCTAATTCACTATGCCCAGCGCCTTAAGACTCGAGATCCTAGCACCTATCTATACCTATCACAGTTATGTTGCTAAAATGAGACTATGCGTGCCTTATTTTGGCGTTTAATCGATTTTTTTGTTAAGACGCCATAGGTCTCACAACTAGCGCCGCCAATGAAAAAAAAATCATATCTTCTTTTTGGGTGCGTTTTTAGCAAAAAACGCTCCTGCGATTTCTCAATGCGAGGGTTAACTTTTTTTAGGACCTAAGGTTTGGTTTTTTTTTTCATTGTCGGCGCTATTTGTGAGATGTATTTCATCTTAAGTAAGGCAAAAAAGGGAGCCTAAATAATGTGAAAGAAATCAATAAGTAGGTGGCACTACTGTTTTGTATTCTGTGACTGAACACGAAAATGGAATTTTCAGAGATTTTTTATTGTAAGCAAACTACGCACGCACCTGATAATGTATTGTACAAAACATTAGTGTGATTTTTAGCAGTATTTATAATAAATAATAACTAACTAACTAACTACCTAGTTAAATAATTTAATTAACTAGGTAACTATTATTAAATTATGTCCTAGCATAAGATTATACTAACACTATATGGGATTGTTATTTTATCTTGTAGGTAACGTTGGTTACTAGGTATAATGGCCTGAAATAAAACTTTTTTTTTAATAATTGGATATCTATCATACTAAAGGTACGTATTACCTATGTATTATAGTTGTCTGTTAGGTGCCTTATTTCTCAGCAATCTAATATGCAGTTAGTTAGAACGTTGAGATAAGCGTGCAGAATTTTTTTTTTTTAAAACAGTTGCTACTTACCTACGCAGCGTTACCAGATTGGGTATTTTTCTCGCAATTCTGGGTAAAAATATGGCTCCTGGAGAAAATTTGGAGAAAAGAAATCTTTGGAGAAATGTTTGGAGAAAAAGAAAACACTGTGGAGAGTTTTGGGTACTTAATATTTTATATAGTTTTGGGTAGAAATGACGTCATAGATGAAGAGGATAATAATATGGTTGTCATGAATATATATAATTTATTTGAATAAACTTTCTTTATACGATTTAGTTTGTTTTATGTCAATACCATAGACAAAAAGTTTAGTTAAACTACAGTGAATGCCATTTGTTTGTAGTTTTACTGGTAGAACCATTGGGTAGAACCACTAACAAAAACATTGTCTTTAATACTACCAGGTGAAATATGCCTTAGAATGAGGGAAAAAACGAGCCTTTGGGTAAAACCATGGAAAATAGTATCGTTTTGGAGAAAAAAATATTTAAATTTGGGGAGAAACAGAAAAACGCATCTGGCAACCCTGTACCTACGAGTATATGGCACAGCTGACTTTTTTTACCCTGTAGATAAATTTAAATTTATAGATAAGTACTTTAAACAATTCACATTCCAAAATCGAGCAGGAATTATCGTAAATTCGTAACAAAACTAAATGCCTACCTACTCGCATACAAGAAGTATTTATCAAATAATTAATAGGTACCTACTTACCTACCTAAATAAATAAAAAACAATGTAATTTATGTAAGTACCTAATATATTTCATAATTATTTTTTTCTTTATTACCTTTATAACCTACATTATAATTAATTCTGTTATGTATGATTTATCTTTATCATAGTATACTATGACAGTGTGTTGTGGAATGTTTTTTTTTTCAATTTAATAATTTAGATTTATGATGTTAAATTACAGAATGATATAAACAAAATATACCTACCTAATGATTAATAAATCACAGTTATTATTTTGTTAAATTTCAGTTCCTTCAAGGTCTTTACATTTCCCTAGGACTATTATAACTATTATTAGGCACATTTTCTAATTTTCAGATCACAATTACTCGTAAATATGTACACACGACAGCACGTCAGACTGTACTTTTGTTGTAAAGTCGCCCATAAGAACGTAACTGAGTAGAATGCTAGCGTGTAAGCGTCTACGTGCTGTCGTGTGTACCTAAACAAGAGAGAAAATAACCACTAAAACGGTGTTGTGCTTATACTGTAAAAAAAGCTAGTCCTCAAAACACTAGAATAAGTTACCATTATAAGTAACACTATGGATTCGTCCGAAATAATTATTATTGAAAAACGAATCTCTTATTGAAATAAACAATCTTTTTCAATCAATATTTTTTTTAAACATATATTTTTTTAGGACAAGCAAACGTGTGTATTTTTTTTACAGAATAAGCACACAGGACAAAGTGCATGCAGATTAAGTGGCAAGCTAAGCTAGCTACGGTGCTACGAATCACGGTAGTAAAGTCGTACTGTGCCAAGTCGATTGGTCGGTGCTGCTTTCTCCTTATTGTTACAATCTCTAAAATAGTCTGGTATTACTACGTCTCCATACTCCACAGCATTACCATAGTACATGACACCAGAGTTTTGTTTCCCTATGAGTGCGATACCACCTTTGTACGTGTTGATGCCACAATCGTAAGACCCTTCGTTCGAATGGACTGCATAGTCGTTTAAACTCGGAGATGTAATCGAAGACAGTTTGATCAAAACGCCAAGAATAAGTGTGTTATAACCACCTTTATCGATACTGACTTCAAGGATCCTTGTATCTTTGCATCTCCATTCATGGAAGTGCATGAGGCACGTGGGAGCATACTTTTCCGCTGCATATTCGATATAAATCCAATTACCACGCCGCAAGTGTCTGCTCAAATTGTTGTAGTTGACCAACTTGATGTCTTTACTTCGTTCGAAAGGTGTGTCGTACTTTTCAAAATCCGAGTCACCGTAGCAGCCGTTTTTTAACCCGAAATATATCTGCCTTGTCATGTAGCTCTTATGCTTCACCTTTGGCGCTGAATGCTCAAAATTAACTTTGAAGCCTCTGAGCTGGAACGTTAGAGTCCAGTTTTTCTCGTCATCATAGTTCATAGACCGAAGCTGTGTAGTAGCGAGCTCGCGCTCTTTAAGCTCAATACTTCTTATTGTCTCTCTTTGGGTCTGCGTAAACTTAATATCGGAGATAAATGGAGAGTCTTCGAGGCATATGTCCGCACCCTTATCATTTAGCACTTTAATTTTGAACTCCTTCCCCTCAAAGTAAGAATGTAAGTCTATGCACATGTACCGATGATCTATGTAATCGTAACGGTAAAGAGTTGCTTTAGTCAAATGTCTAAAGATGTCCGGACGATCTTCATCTACAGGAGAAACAGATGGATTCAGTCGCTGCTCTGTTGTACTCCCCAAAGATGACATGGCTTCTATCTTTTCTTGCACCAACTGTAAATAATAATGGTACACTATTATATGAGCATGTTATAAGGAAACTGTGATACGACTTAATTATCATGGTGATGTTTTCTATTGTGCAATAAAGAGTTACTTACTTACTTAACCACAAACCAAATCAAGCTGCTATTTAATTAAGTTTAAGTACCTTCTTTTATAATAACAGAACCGAGAGTTTAATCTTACTTGTATTATATGCTCTTTGATCTTACTATCCTATTAGCGCCCCTACCATAGAATTATGACACCTACTATTATCTCATAAGCTCTACTTCATCGGCAATCTACTTCAAATGGATTCGGCACATTTTTCAGTTGGTAAGTGAAGTTTCGAACACCTCAGAGAGTAAAGAAGTCAAGTAATTGAAGAAGAAATTGAAACAGCGCTCATGCCTCGCTTTCAACTCCTTGGGGGGTAGTTTATTACTCGAATACATTTTCTAAGATGAAAATTACCTTACATACAAGTGTAGCATAAATTCGTTGAGTGGAGTGAAGAGGCCAGTGGTTTGGTAGGGTTTGGTGCATCAGGGTTTCTGAGCGATCGCTCTGGTGTAGTGGGTGTGTTTAGGGACCCCCTCCGCACTTTACTTTGTGATCAAACACGGAACTTTGGTGAGGCAACACAACTTACAGTACACAGACCACTGATTGGAATAAATTATTACTGAAGTGAAGAATTAGACGAAAGAATTTTTTAATTGATTAGTCAAACCAACCAACGGCAAACCAACTTTTTGTTTTGACTTTTTGAGTTTGACGTTTGTTTGATTGACTTGACAGGCAACAAAACCGAGGAGTTCGATCCAAAATGTGCGATAACGGCCCGAGTGGCGCTTATCCTAACCTTTTTATCGCCCGTTTTGGAACGCTCCCTAGAATGGCGGACGAGTTTCTCAATTCAGCCGCTAGATGGCGTTCTCAAAAACCCATAAAGGTCCCTACACACAGTACATTTGACCGTCGGCTGTGGTCCCAACCGTAAATCCGATCGTGTAGATGGAGTACTGATGTAAACAACAGTCAGTTCGAATCTGTGGTGTGAATTTTAGTTCATCTGTGCATTTTATTTTGTGTAAAATTCAAAATTTTATTGTTAAAATTAATTAGTAAGTTTAGTGGTTTAAATTCTTCTACACGTTTATCCGTATAACCAACCAACACAACGGCTGGCAAGCTTTAAAAAAGGCCTGTATTCAGGTGGGTTTGTACTTACCAAAATACTCCACATTAATAATTAAATTACCATCCTTAAGTTTTCATTTACCTAACTGCCAGAATAACATGGATACAATCTGTACCTATCCACTATATGAAAGTTTGGTGTTTAACTCAAGTAAATAAGTCTATATTATCTATCTGGTATCAATGAATATACAATAAAATGTTTAGACCTACCCACCTAGGTTCATTTGTTAGATTTCATTTGTAGGTACGGTCGGCCACAATCTCAGATACCCCATGGCAGCTCTTATAGCGCGCAGCATAAGGGCGCCAATCGAACAAAAAGGGGTATCTGAGACTGTGGCCGACTGTTCCTAGTTAATATATAAAGACTCGTTCATTATTATTACAGGTTGCTGTCGTAAGAATCGAAGATGTCATCAGTGACTGGCACAGCAGAGCAAAGACTGAATGCATCCATCTGTCCCAGAGATGACGCTCGACTGGACATTTTTAGACATTTGACTAAAGCTACACTGTACCGACATGATTATAATGCAGGTCGATTAACATTATTGGATTTACACTCTTATTTTAAGGGTAAAGAGTTCAAAATTAAAGTGTTAAACCACCAAGGTGTTGACATATGCCTTGAAGGCTCTCCATTTATCTCTGATATAAAATTTACACCAATGCAGAGAGACCTACTGAAGATTATTGAAGATGAAGAGAGAGAAAGCGCTACCCGTCAACTACGTACCATAAATTATGATGCTGAAGAGAACTGGACTCTGACGTTCCAGCTACGAGGTTTCAAAGTCGATTTCGATCAATCAGAATCAAAATGCAAGCTGAAAAGCTATGTTACAAGACTCATATATTTAATTTTAAAGAAAAACGATGAATACTCATCACCATATGACTCGGATTATGAGACCTATAATTGCAAAATGAAAAGTAAGACATTCAAGTCTCTCAATCTGGAAACGTTAAACCAGCACTTGAAGGATCAAAGGAATATTATTTATATCGAATATGTATCGGACAAGATACCTCCAAGGGCCCCGATACATGTCAATGAAAGAAGATGCAAGGGTACGAAGATTATGGAACTTTGGTGTAAGAAAAGTATCTCTAGCGATGAAAGACTTGTTCTTGGTGTTTTGGTTGAACTCTCAGGGATCACATCGCCAGGACTAACAGACTTTGTGCTACATTCAGATGAAGGGGCCTACGAAAGTGGAATCAACAAGTACGAAGGTGGTATTGCCCTCATAGGGGAGCAGCACTCTGGGGTTATGTTCTACGGTAATGCGTTGTATGATGGAGACGTTGTGATTCCAGACTATTTTATAGATTATAATAATAACCAACCGTTACCACCGACTGACTTTCGCAACAGAGAAATACGCCTGGAATACCGTCCACGTCCCTAAATAGCTTCTGCTCACTACTGCCCCCTTCTGGCAAGGAATTTTCCAATATTACCTCAATGCATCACCCTTTTATAAATTTTAGTTAAACTTGGTTCTCATCAGGCCTAGCTCAAGAATGGGATATGCCATATCTATGGGCGTATCTATATCTATCTCACTCGCTTTTGTTATAAACCCATTGGTAGGGCCTAGCTATCCCATTGTTCAGTGTAAAAACCCATTTTAAAATGAAACTCAAAACTGGCATCGGAATGATAATAATGTCAGTCGGCTACAGGTGTTGTGTAATGTGTTGTTTGTTAAGTTTGATTTAAAATGATTTTTTTAATTTCTAAATGTTCGAATCCTGTTAAAAATCTTCGAAAATGTTTAGTCCTTCAATACGTACACACATAATATAATTAAAATGTTTTTTAATGTTTTATATTTAAATGTTATGTGAAAATAGATAGGTAATAATAAAAATGCATATTCCTAAAACCCTTGCCTTTTTCATTTTGTCACAATCCTTTGTTTATTTTTGTTAATTTGTAGTACCTAGGTAGGAGGTACAAGAGAGACATCAGGTCTGGAAAATTCTGATGTCTCCCCCAAGGGGTTGACCAGGGGATCCACGAGTATTTAAAATATAATTTTAAACCTAGTACCGATATCTTCCCCAGCAAGGGGAGACATCAGGACTGGAAAATCCTGATGTCTCTACCAGGGGAGACACGGGTCTGAAGCGCTTAGCAATACCACTCGCTAACTGTGAAAAAAACATCGTGAGGAAATCCGCAGCTAGGTGGCTCCGCACATTATTATCTTATCTTTCCCGTGGGCTAGGCCGACTAAACTGTCAGGGTGTGGTATAGCTGGTGATAGCAAGCCTACTCAAACTAAACAATGTTCAAGGTACGGAAGGGGCAGAGTGGTCACTTCACCTAAGTGTGAGTGAAAGTGTCACTGGCTGGACGCTGTACAAAACTAAAGCATCTCAAATAGATGCAAAGGCATAATATTGTAATGTGATTGTGATTTGTGTGATTGTAATTCAACTAAATTTTTTTCTGGTGTTGTGTCAGCATTGTTTTTACTTTAAAAATCTATCAGTAAAATGCGTTATTTTAAGGCTCTTCATACCAATCCGCGAAGGTTGATTATTTTAGTATTTTTGTGAGCGTTAAAGGCGCACGAACGTGTAAATGGGATTCGCGCCCTTTGGCTGGGACGTTTTTTTTAACGCATCTTTTCGTAACACACCACACAGAAAGATGATTTAAAAAAAAACTATTGTCAAAATCAAAATTGTTTCATCGAGCAAGCGAGCGAAGCTAGTTCTTTCAACATTCCCTAAAATATTGCGAATTGTGGTAAGCAACCTGTATGCATTAATTTAGCACTCTGGGGCCATTACTTATTGGTTCATAACTTCGACAAAAATTTGGTAAAACTGCTGTAGATTGGGTTCGCCATAGTTGTTCGCTAACCTAACCTAACTTCGAATAATTTTCAGGGTCAGTGACCTAAAAATCCTAAATAACGTCCCAAATCTTTATTTAGATTATAGCTATGACGTCATTCTATACTTCTGCACAGCTGAATTAATGCACAACCTACTCGTGTCGTGTTTTGTGCAAGCCATTGGTTGCTGTCACAAGTCTCGTTGCCAAGCGAAATTACGTTTCAAATCAGCACAAATCACAAATGCAGGGTTTCCAGCTTAAAACCAGAAGTTTTGTTAGTACTTTGTACGGTCAGTGACACGCTGAGATATACCTAGTCCGCGCGCGATGAGAATGGGATGGAACCTTGTCTAAGTCAATCGAAAATATACCTACTTTATTTTACTTTGACAAGGTTGCTTCGATGCGAGTTTGCTTACCGCGCGCGTCTCAGTTCCAAAAGTTCGCATCCCATTCTCATCCCGCGCAGATTATATTTGCCAAGCGAAATTACATTTCAAATCAGCACTAATCACAAATGCAGGGTTTCCAGCTTAAAACCAGAAGTTTTGTTAGTACTTTGTAAGGTCAGTGAAACGCTGAGATATCCCTTTATTTTTTTGGGTTGGGGGTCAGTTGGGGGTTCATTGATACACATTACCATGCGCTGTACCATGATGTATAATCTGTGCAAAATGAGAATGAGATGCAACATTTTGGAACTGAGACGCGCGGTAAGCAAACTCGCGTCGAAGCAACCTTGTCAAAGTAAAATAATGTATATTTTCGATTGACTTCTACAAGGTTCCATGTTCCATCCTATTGTCATCGGATTGTTTGATTGGTTGGATTCAGCGTGAAGTTGAAATTGCTGACTGATTGTCAATAAAGAAACAATATGAAAATGGCAGCTTGTATGGTCGGCCACAGTCAGAGATACCCCATGGCAGCTCTTACCGCGCGCGGCAAATCGAACCAAAAGGGGTATCCTAGCGTGTGGCCTGTACCTATGGTAAGGTTGGAAAAAGAGGTTACGAAAATACAATTTCGGTTCATACGGTATGAAATCATACCTAAAATTTTCTTGTATTTTTTTCGGTGAATGAGAGTTATTTTATAAAGTTGTTTTAATTGTTTTGAGTTGGGTTTGTGGATAATTATGGAATTTTGATTAAAAATATTGAAACATGAAAAATAATACGAATATCAACAATTACCAATCTGGAAGAGGTTGCTGTTAGCAATAAGGTGGCCAATTTGTACCATTAATGTATCTATTCTATTCTACCAATACGCAAATTGTATTTATGACATAACCCATGCGTGCCCACTGCGAATTGGCGATTTTCGCATTGATTATGCCTCAGATGCTCAGATTTTGCTCATGTTGTTTTTCTTCATTGTAACGAGTGATATTCATATTAATATTGCAACTACAAATTCCCTTTTGTACGTAACTTTGAAGGAGCAAGCAACCCTAAATTGTGCCAAGCTAAATGAAAAAGGGGATGCTATCCTTGCAAACTCTTTATTGCACAACAGAAAGAATAAATAATATTAGAAGAATTGACATTGCTAACATAAATTTTCTAATTTCCAGTTTACCATCATGGCGGACGAAGAATTTCCATGCAAATATTGCGAAGAGACTTTCAAGACGCAAACAGATTGGAAAGCACACGTATCGGACGCCCATGACGTCACGGGGTACCCATGCGACCTATGTACAGAGGTATTTTACAAAGAGCATGATTACATACAACACTTTGACGCGGAGCACAAATCTGACTTCAATCGTCACGTTTGCTCGCAATGCGGTGTCTCATACAAGTGGTTCAAGTTTCTAGCACAGCATATACAGAAGAAACATAAAATTGAGACAATGAAGCAATGTGAGCGCTGCGGAGAGGAGTTCTACAACTCCTTGGCGTACCGAGCTCATCTAAAGTTGAAGCATGTGTCCGGTAAAAAGTTTCACAAGTGCCAAAAGTGCCACCGTAGCTTTACAGCTAAAACTTTCCTGCAAATGCATCAGAAGTTTGACCACAGCAAAAAAGGCCCGAAATTGTTCAAAGAATACGTGCTGTATAATTTGAACTTGAGCGATCAATCTCTTCTTGACAGTACAAAGAAGTGTTTGGAGTGCGATTTGCAATTTAGCAGCTCCATATACTTGTTCAAGCATTTCAAGCAAACGCATAATAAAAAGAAGTACTACCAGTGTTGTGAATGCAATGAGGCCATCTATAATACTAGAGCAGGCCTAAGTATCCATTTACACTACGAGCATGGTATAGCCCGCGAGCATAAATGTGCAAAATGTGTGACTGGCCATCTGACTCCCCCTAAGACTGAACAAAAAAGAAAAGAAGAACCAATCACGAAAGAGGTACCAAGCCAAAGTAAGCGGGCGCCTTGGTCGGACAAGTTTAAAAGCAATGATTTACCGAATAATCTAGACTTGACTGAAGCGAGTGAAGTAGAGATTACTAACCTAAGAAGTAATATAAGGAACCTATTTCAATTGCTATCGACAGTTCCGCCGTCCAAGTTGAGGGCTTCGCAAAAGACTGATGCAAAAACTCATACATTTTTTACAATGAAGAATTTTAAATCAGATGGTTTTAGTCAAGATGGAAGGCTGAGATATGAAGTAAAGCCAAGAGATGAAAACAAAATACGTAACCGCGCAAAAGGAGAAGCAGTAAAAGAACGAAGTTCCTTTGCTGCGGAGGCGAGTGTCAATAATGTAAAACAGGAATCGAGACAAAATCAAACTCAGTTCCCGTGTTACAAATGTAAAGATAAATTTACATCGCGCACAGCACTGAAGTTACATTTACTGAAAAAGCACGGATTCAAGGGGTTTCCAAGCAACTGTCATAAAAGCGTGAGAGAACGCGAGATACTAAACAGAAAATGCGAAGAAAATTCAGTAAATGAACCAAAGTTGTCCAAAGATAGCGAAAAGAATGTCACTCCCAAGTACAAGTGTAATAGCTGCAACTATAAATTCGAGGAACAAGAACTTTTGCTCAAGCATATGACCGAAGAACATGGGCAGGGCGCAAATATCGAAGAAAACCCAGAAAACAAAGAAGTTTTCAAATGCCCCGATTGCTACAAAGCATTCGATTCTGAAACCGAACTTAGTACCCACATGAATGAGCACACAAAACAGGACGAGAATGTGAAAAAAGTCTGCTGCAAATGCAATGAGCACAAGAAGAAAACCAAGTCCATTTACAAATGCCTGAAGTGCGATAAGAAATTCAAAATACGCAGCGTCCTACGTCGCCATATAAAGAAGCAACACAGGGTGCCAATTTTGAAATGCCAAAAATGCAACGCCACCTTCAAAGTCGCGGAAAAGCTTGCTCAACACATGAAGCTAAAGCACAGCAGTCTGGAAACCGCGCTGCCCGTTATAAAGATTCAAAAGTCTAAACTCTCGCCGATCAAACTAGATAAACTCCCGAACATTCTCTCCAACATACTGTCGCGAAACCTTCTAAACGGTACTCTGCACAATTGTAAGATTTGCAACTCCTATTTTCCTTCAAATGAGCTGCTGCAAAGACACATTCAATGGGAGCATACCAAGAATGTGAATCTACATAAATGTGGACAATGCAATCAGGTAATTTAACCCTTGATTTTATGCTCGATCTTATGTGTTTGTAAGATGTTGTGTATTTATTTCATTCTACTGTTTTAAAATCCTATTCGGTGATGTTTAGCTTTCTTTAAATACTATGTACACGCGACAACACGTAGACGCTTACACGCTACTCGCTATCACTCTACTCGGTTACGTTACGTGCGACTTAACAACAAAAGTGTAAACTTTGACGTGCTGTCGTGTGTACGCTAATTTCTATTATATTTGCATATTTAAAGGCTGTTTTCTTGTCTCCTTTTAACGTAATAATGCTCGCCAAGAATAACGCAGAATGGCTGTTTTATTTAGGTTTGCACATGCTGAGCGCAGTTCTAAAATTACACACGCTATGAGAATGGGATGCTACCTCTTCAAAGTAGATCGAAAATTTACTATATTTTACATTGACAAGGTATCAATCCATTCTCATCGCGCGCGGATTATACCTACTTTAAAACATCTACTATACAGGGTGAATTTTTGAGACAGGGCAGTAAGGGCAGGTACCTTAACCGTTATAGTGACAGGAAAACGTTCTTAGGAGACCTTCCATAACTTTTTGAGATATTATGAACTGCATTCACAGATTTTGGAAAAAATGTACGGTCAGCGAAAAAAATGGTAAAATACCAAAAATTTTTTTTGATGCCAATCGATCCTCTTGCATGTAGAGATCAAAAGACTCTGAGGAACCAATTTAGGTTTGAGTACAAGAAGTGTTATTAATCGCGAAAAACTTCTCCACGTACTTACATTTTGTACGGGGGAAAGTTTTTGCCGATTTCTGTCATTTCTAGCACTAAAACCTCAGTTGGCTCTTTAGAGACTTGAAAAAAAATTTTTTTTTTTCATAGAAAATGTATGGGAGAAACTTTTGTAAATTTCTGACATTTCTAGTACTCTAACCTTAGTTGGCTCCTTAGATTCGTTTGATCTCTACATGAAAGAGGATCGATTGGCATAAAAGAAAAACGGTATTTTACCATTTTTTTTCGCTGACCGTACATTTTTTCCATCATTACCCGACTACGCGAAGCAAAAAGGAGGGTTATGATTTTAGCAGCGTATGTATGTATGTATGTATGTATGTATGTATGTATGTATGTATGTATGTATGTATGTATGTTTGTGTGTTCATCTGTTCCCTCGCAGAGCCTAAACTACTCGGCCGATTTCAACAAATGAGGTGTCGTTGGATTCGTCTTAATCACCCAGGTAACATAGGATAGTTTAATTTTGAAAAAAACCAAGATGGCGGCTGTGCTGCGCCCTAAAGTGGTGGACCTAAAAATAAAAATTATCGGATACCATCGTCATGGGTATCAAATGAAAGGGCTTTAAAAGACCCTTTCAAAAATGTAAAACACATGTAGCGTCAACATAACAAATAGAACAAAAAATTCCAAAATGTGTTTTTTTTTTGCCCTTCTTGGTTCTATTCTGGGTGATCGTCCAAAATGACTTACTAAAAAGCTCAAAAAAAAATAGAAGTTAAAAACTAAAACCCGACTACTAAAAGGCTTAAAACAAGACCTGTTTATCCTTAAAATAGACTCATAGATAATTAATCGTAGTCGGAGGACACCACATTCGCATTTGATAAACCGATGGCCTCCGACTACGATTAATTATCTATGAGTCTATTTTAAGGATAAACAGGTCTTGTTTTAAGCCTTTTAGTAGTCGGGTTTTAGTTTTTAATCTGTGAATGCAGTTAATAATATCTCAAAAAGTTATGAAAGGTCTTCTAAGAACGTTTTCCTGTAACTATAACGGTTAGGGCACTTGCCCTTACTGCCCCGTCTCAAAAGTCCACCCTGTATTAATCACATAATTGTTTCAATGTTCGAACCCTATGAGGTACTTATAACGAACTTGTCAATAAATGGTTTTCAATTTCAGGTACTCTACAGTGTTGAAGATTTGGAGCTTCACATGTCTACGTCACACAACAGCGAAGGTCCCAAAAAGTGGAAGAAGCAGATCGCTTTCAACTATGAGCATCAAACCGACCTATGACGTGGCTTTCTAAACTGTCCCAGGCACTGCAGTGTCGAGTGGTCACTTCATCCATCTAGTGTGAGTGATATCCTCCACAACGATTCCGTCGACGGCGACACCGTGGCATAACCGACTAAGCTGTCAGGATGGTATAGGGCCTGGGCAAGCCTACTCCATCTAAAACAATGTCCCAGGCACTGCGGCGCCGAATGTGGTCAGTTCTATCATCTATGTAGTGTGGGTGAAGGTGCCACTGGACGCTGTATAAATCTTCTCATTACGTAGATGCAAAGGCCTAAGTGTACGTCTTAAGGCTGGAAGATAGCAGCGTGGCGGGAAATTCAAAATTTTCACAGTTTTTTACATTTTGTAGCTAAACTGAGCTATTTTTGTTGAGAGATTTTTCGTTCGCTGCAATAACATAGTATTCTTTTCATTATTGTGAATAACAGAACAACAATAATTCAGCCGATTATGTTTTCTGGTCTACGAAGCAGTGGCACTGCCCAATAATCTTGTCGTAGACCAGAACCCTTTAATCGGCTGAATTATTGTTGTTCTGTTGTTTACAATAGTAAAAATAATGTTATTGCCGCGAACGAAAAATCGTTGAACAAAAATAGCTCAGTATAACTACAAAATGTAAAAAACTGTGAAAATTTTGAATTTCCCGCCACTCTCCTAACTTCCAGCTTTAACACCTTTTCTGCCATTCCAGTCACTGGTGGTGACTGGAACACTGTTTTTTTTTTTTCATTTATTATTGTTTCTTTTTCCGGCCGTAATGACCTTGTATATTTATTTAGGCGTTGCATTGGCAAACCTGCCATATTGTATCCTTGCAAGTGGTGGTGGAATTGGAAAATGTGATTGTTTCTTGATGTATAATTTAAACGACTGATCGTCGTCCAGCAGCCCGATGGTCGGACGACATTGTCACAGCGGCGGAGGGTCCATGGATGCGGATGGCTAGGGACCGTGAGAGATGGCGCGAGGGGAAAAGGCTTATACCCAACAGTGGGCAGAGGTGGGGTGATGATGATGAGGGTGTATTTATATGTTAGTGCGTAGATCGTTCGGCAATAATGTAAATTAGATAGATTAATAATTGTGAACTATTTCGAACCAATCTTATGATGAAGGTCTTATCATAAAGGTGTACTAAGAACGCGAAAACGCTAATTTAGTCTGTGGGTCTCCTATAATACTTATACTGAAGTAATTTCTTGTAAATTGGTACCTACAGTTACTCTGTAGTTAGTTTAATAAATTAAGTTTTTACAAAATTCTCTTGTTTTAATTTTGGTAACTGGGTGCCGCGCTCCGCCCGTATATTACGAGATAGCGCCAATTTTTTTATCGATTTTTTAAGGAATGAATGTTATACAGATATGAGATAAACTTGAAGATAAACTTGAGTACAAAATTAAAGACTTAAAATACCCCCGACATTTTTGCTTCAAATTAGCATATCTCATAAACGGCTGAACCGATTTTGATAAAACGTCGCTAGAAAACCTGCTTTCAAATTAACAAAATGTCATCCAAATCGTTAGAGCCGTTTCCGATATAAAACTTTTTTAACGGGTTTCTCTCACAGCCAAAGAACGCTGTGGTTTCTCTCCAAAGCTTCTGCGAAAACGAAGAAGGCTGTGTTAAACCTCATTTTGGCAAATTGACAAACATGACAGCTAAACTATAAATATTTTTTTTCTCGACGCCAAATGTAGCCACAAAACAATCTACTCGACTTAAATGTGAAAATTCCAGTCCGTATTAATGTAATGTGAAATTAACGTGATTTTTCTTCATCTTTGAGCTTCTAAATTCATGTAGGTAGCCCAGTGAAAGCCAATAATCTCAACAAGGACACATCATCAGCCAATCTGTCAGTCTGCAGGTTATGCCACACTTTGTTCTGCCGTCTGCCCTCCTCAAGCGGCCGCTTTCAGCAGTCCGCCTTTGAAAGGTAAGCGCTTTTATTCTATGTCTTGGATTTGTTACATAGGTTCGTATAGACTTGTCTTTCCTGTGGACTAAGCTGTCAGGATGGTGTAGGTGCTGGGCAAGCATAAGTAATCTATCTAAAACAATGTCCCAGGCACTGCTGCGCCGAGTGGTCTCTACACCCATTTAGTGTGAGTGAAGGGGTTAATGGACGCTGTATAAATCATCTCATTACGTAGATGCCTTAGTTTTTTATTCTTCTTTTTATTTCTCTATAAAAGAGTCATAGGTCCTTTCTGTACACCTTGTATAGTTGAACGAGCGAGCGAAGCGAGCGAAGTTCGAGTCTAGTGGAACAATCCGGCGTTTGTATGTTTGTATGTATGAATGTTCGTTCGACGATAACTTGAGTAAATTTGGTCGGATCGTTATGAAATTTGGTAGGCGGGTAAGTAAAATTAAAATATTTTTTAAGTTCGAACATGAGCCAAATCGGTCGAGGGGTTGCCGAGATATGGGGTTGTTAAGTTTATATGGGGTCGCGAGTTCACAGTTCGGGGCGCACCACTAGTAAAAATGTTTCAGATTGTTGCCGCAGTTCATTGACGGTCCCACGCTTAGTCTGCTGTCTTGTCCTTAGTCTCCATACAAGCCCCTAAGAGCCATGCCGGCCAAGGTTCCAGCTGGTATGTCTGTAATAGCGGAGGGGCACGCAAAATGGCTGCGAATACTGTACGATGTGAACTGCGCTGTCAACGAGGACTTTAAGCTTCAAGTAAGTGCTGGCCTTAAGTCTGTAAAATAAAAATATTAATAAAATAATAAAATTCGTTTATTTCACAATAAAACAGGAGAGAATTACAGGGTAATCAATGTAAGTGTGATTATTGTGGGAGTTGGTGCCTGCACTAGGAAGACCTGTTACGCAGGACACCTAGCCTCTAAATAAATTCACATTGGAGTGTTGAGCCTTATAATTACTACTTTAGAGATCAAAATAATCACATTACCTAGAGATCATACGAGTATTAATTGAAGTTTCAAATACGTGGTGTCCCAGGATAAGGACAAAACCGGGGTTTCCTCGCTTTTCGTCTACGACCAGCGAACTAATCCTTTAGAATTAGTTGTAAATCTATGGTTGATGTCTTCCGAAATAAATGATTAACATTTATTTTTCCAGAAAAAAGGCAAAGAAGGCTTCTGTCTCCAAGGTAGGAGGCTCCCAGTAGAGGTCCTCGGCAGGACCTACGTACAATACGTGAGCCTGTTGAATCGACTGTACGAAACCTACCTGCTGAATGTTCAGCTGCAGCGGGAGCCCTATATTACTACCCTCATCTCCATTATTACTAAAAGGTAAGATTATTCGTAGGTCCTTTCTGGGTCCTATGAAGCGTACACACGACAGCACGCTCTACTCGGTTACGTTAGGGGCGACTTTACAACAAAAGTATACAGTCTGACGTGCTGTCGTGTGTACCTGCTGCAGGAGCCCTATATTAGTACCCTCATCACCATTATTACTAAAAGTTAATTCAGTTTATTCATAGGTCCTAAACTCTAATTTAAAAACAGAGTCCACGGAATAACAGTATAGCAACTGTCATTCCGTGGACTCGGTTTCTGAACGAGCGAGCTAAGCGAGAGAAGTTCTCCGAGTCTACTTGATCAATCCGGCGTTTGAATGTATGAATGTTCGATCGACGACAACTTGAGTCAATTTGGTCTGATCGTTATGAAAATTGGTAGGCGGGTAAATGAAATTAAAATATTTTTTAGGTTCGAACATGAGCCAAATCTTAAAACTTAAACTTTCTTAACCACTGCACATTTTTAAATAAAAGCACATAAGTGAAACCGTTAAATGGATATAAAAATGAGCCAAATCGGTCGAGGGGTTGCCGTGCTATAGTAGGGTTGCGAGTTCACTGTTCGGGGTGAACCACTAGTAGTTTTATGAAACTGGCTTAAGTTTTATGAAACTTTTATGATGATGATTGTTTGTGTTCCAGGATGATGGAGTTGCGCAAGGAGCTTCAGGAGTTCATAGTAAACGATTACATCTACGTGGACTCTTCGCTCTCTCAGCTCAAGAGCACTCCATGTGATATCCAGGTAATTTCTATGCATATTGTTCGGGCCCGAGTTAGAAGTGGAACGCGGTCACCGTGTTCCATTTTGATGACCGTCAATTTCGATGTTCCCCTCACCCCCCTCCTCGATGAATGTACCTTTTACCACTAAGACAATAGATACTTTTTGACACGCACGCCTTTGCATTTTGAAAGCTCCTGAAATCCTAAAATAGGCCTACAAGATAACGTAGCGATCATCACGCACGCCGCTACATGCTGTTCCTCCGAGACGGACCGAAAAACCCAATTTCGACGACATAAGCGAAGATTGGAACGGACCACGCCACCCGCTAAGAGGTTATCAGGAGCCCTTGGACCTAAAGCGCACATAAACTGGACGGATATTCCTGGAGAAGTACTGGACGTTACCGCAATCCACTGGAGCGAGACGTAGGACACTTGGAAGGCTGGATTTTGGACGTCGACGTGGACGCCAGCCCGAGCATAGCGCACAACTCGGTACGACCAGCCATCCCATCCTAGTCCCAACCTCCTTAGCTTCTCTTGTGTGATACCGTGCCTTCAAACTGATTTCAGTGATAAACGATTGAGATACCACCTGGTTTACACGGCCGCCGAGCTGCCAGAGTGCCGTTGCTAGCACCTGCTGTCTTCCTGGGTACCGTTCCAACCGTGAGTACCTCCCCTTTCCAATTGCCACCAATATGTCTTTAGACCCTAACGAGGCCGCTGCCAGTGCCGGTCCTAGCAGACCCAAGTCTCCTTGTGAAGGTTTAGTTGATCAATTAATAATCCGTGAACTTGTTCGTAAACGTGGAATAGTTAAAGGTAGACTCACTCGGTTCTCTAACTATGTCAATTGCATTGCCGATGATGAGATATTGCCACAGAGTCGCATTGATCTAAAACTACGCGTAGAAGGTGCCCGTAGCTTGCTAATCGAATTCAACGATCTCCAAACTAAGCTAGAGGAAAACGTTCGTGATTGTGATCTATCGGATCAGCTAGATCAACGCGATCAGTTCGAGAGTTCGTACTACGGTGTCATATCCAAGGCTGAGCTGATACTAAACAGTGGTAGGGTCAGTGACAGCCCCAATCAAGGTAGTAAGAATCAGACTAAGCTAAAATCTGTGCAGTTGCCTACCATTTCAATGCCCACCTTTGACGGTTCATTTGAGCACTGGTTAGAATTTAGGGACACATTCTTATCACTGGTCCACAACTCAAACGAAATAAGTGACATACAAAAGTATCACTACCTTAAGTCATCACTGAAAGGTAGCGCGGAGCTCGTGATAGACGCACTAGAGTTTTCTTCAGATAACTACGTAGTTGCCTGGGACTTGCTGCTTAACAGATATAACAACAGTAGGTTGTTGGTTCAGAACCACGTAAAGAGTTTGTTTACATTGCAGTCTTTACCTAAAGAGTCGCCTTCTTTGCTCAGAAAACTCGTAGATACCATTCTGAAGAATTTACGCGCATTAAAGATTCTTGGGGAGCCCACAGAGCATTGGGATACCCTTATTATCTATCTAGTTGTGTCTAGGCTAGATAAAACTACTGAGCGCGAGTGGGAGCAACACAGGAGCTCGTTGGTATCGAAAAATGACAGCAAACCATCGTTGAAGGTAGCTAGTTTGATTAAGTTTCTTGAGGACAGGGCTGACATGCTAGAAACACTGCATTTATCGCACAGCACCGTCAGTCAAGATAATAAAAAACAAAGCGCAACAAAATCTAACTTTTCCCACTGTCATGTTTCGACCAACAAGCCCCAAGATCGGTCTGGTGCCAAGAGGTTGTGTGCAATGTGCAATGCGAAGCACCCACTTTACTCGTGTCAACTGTTTCTTGACATTAGTTTAGAGTCCAAAATTAAACTAATAAAGGAACATCACTTGTGCATGAATTGCCTACGTTCTGGGCATACGGTTGACACTTGTAGATTTGGGCCGTGCCGCAAATGCAATAAAAAACACAACTCATTGATTCACAGTGGCACAGCTGATCAGCCGTCTTCGCTAACACCTCATTCGGGTGAAAATAATAAACCGGTTATGTTTGCTAATTCCGCAGTCAATTTGCCCTCTCCCTCCACACACGCATCATCCGCGACCGCCGTCCCTCTCAGTGATAGAAGTAGCTCAGGCTCGACCATCCAGGTAAACAATGCACACATTCATACGACACAACACGCGCAGTCTGTTAGTGTGCAGCATGTTTTACTGTCCACTGCTCTAATCGAGATAGCTGATAAGTATGGTAATTACCACACAGCCCGCGCACTCCTAGACAGTGGGAGCCAAAGATGCTTCATTACGCAATCCCTATGTGAAGTACTAGGTACAAACTTAATACAGTCCACTCACGAAATCCATGGGGTAGGTGAAACTGTGACACAATGCACGCAAAGCTGTGTCATAGATATAAAATCGCACATAGATAACTACACCCTAACTATTCAATGTTTTGTTTTGCCGCATATAACGTCGGCTCTGCCACCTGCATGTGAATTAAGCGCACAACAGTTCTGTATTCCAGACGGCATACAGCTGGCAGACCCTGACTTCTTAGACTCCAAGCATATTGACATTTTATTAGGCGCAGATCAATTTTGGAGTCTACTAAACGATGGTAGGATTAGGTTACACAATGGACCCTACCTACACAGCACCAAGCTAGGCTGGATTATTTCTGGTCCGATTAACATAAATTCGCGCAATGTTAGACACATTCAGTGTCATTTCACCCAGTCGATTGACACTCAACTAAGGGCGTTTTGGGAAATTGAGGAAGTTTCACAGGTCCGGGATAAGCGCACGGATGAGGAGCGTGCATGCGAAGAACACTTCCTACACAATACTACGCGCAACAGTGAAGGAAGGTTTTGTGTACGCATACCTCATAAACTCCCACCTGATACGCTAGGAGAAACCCGTCCTCAAGCGGAACGCCGATTTTTAGCGCTGGAAAAGCGATTGCAGCGCTCACCCGCTTACAAGAAGCTGTACAGTGATTTCGTTCACGAGTACGAGCGTTTGGGTCACATGACGCACATCGAATCGCACGGATCCCCGCATTATTTTATGCCGCATCACGGGGTCTTTCGTGAACATAGCACAACCACGAAACTCCGCGTTGTATTTGACTGTAGTGCAGCGTCAAGTTCTGGCAAGTCATCCAACGACTTACAGATGGTGGGGCCACCTATACAGGGTGACCTAGTTGACATCTTGCTCCGGTTCAGGCAGCACCGTTTCGTTGCCTGCGCAGACGTGGAGAGGATGTACAGGCAGTGTTTGGTGGCCGAAGACCAACGTGATTTGCAGCTAATTCTCTGGCGTGATGAGCCCTCTCAACCTCTAAGTGTTTTCAGGCTCAATACTGTGACGTACGGAACCGCATCCGCTCCATTTCTAAGTGTGAGATGTCTCAAACAGTTGGGCGCTGAAAGCACCGATCTAGAGGTTCAGAGGGTAATTAACCGCGATTTTTACGTCGACGATATGATTACTGGGTCTGACGATAAACACGAGCTGCTAGAACTTTGTACCAAGGTCGCAAGTGCATTGAATTTAGGCTGTTTTCCACTGCGCAAGTGGATTTACAACTTTTCGCCCGATGACACTGTTGCGTCACCCTGTGACTCAAAAGAATTCACGCCAAACGAAAATAATAACTCTAAAACTTTAGGGTTAGGTTGGTATCATTTATCGGATGAATTTCATTTTAATACGCGCTACGATAATGATGACAACTTACCTATCACTAAGCGGTCTATTCTGTCAACTGTGTCACAAATCTTTGACCCTTTAGGCCTGCTTAGTCCAACAATAATGCAAATGAAAATATTGTTGCAACAGCTGTGGCTGTTGAGTTTAGGTTGGGATGACGCGATACCTACTGGCGACGTCACGCGAGCATGGAACCAGTTCATTGCAACCTATTCTCAACACCATAAGAATACCGCGGCATGTTATAGGTACTCGCTATACCTATATAGAAATGCATATTTTTTCCGATGCTAGCACTCTTGGTTTTGGATCGTGCATTTATATTCGCGCAGTTAATGACGATGACTCATCGGTATCGGTTCGTCTATTGTGCTCTAAGGGCAAAGTCGCACCTGTAAAACCGGTCAGTGTCCCTAGGCTCGAACTATGCGGAGCACTACTAGGCGCTAGGCTGTACAATAAGGTTCGTGACTCTTTGCGCTGTGAGTTCAGTCAGGTGATGTTTTGGACGGATTCCACTATTGTTTTAGGCTGGTTGCGCATGAAACCTAATTTACTAAAAACTTTTGTCCAAAACAGAACCGGTGAAATCCAAGAACTGACCAAGGGTCTTCCCTGGAATCACGTCAGCGGTAAATTTAACCCAGCTGATCTAGTATCACGTGGTGTCAGCTTGCAGGACCTCTCTTCTTCCACCTTGTGGTGGGGGGGACCGGACTTTCTGCGTGACATCAATTTCAAAGCTGACGAAGTACCTACACACAGTAGTCGACTCGATGACACCTCGGAGCCGCTACCTGAGGTGAAGTCGAGCGTCGTATCTCTCGTGGCCGACAGCAACGCATCTTCTGAATCGCCTTTATTTCCGTTTACTAGCTTTTCACAATATAGCCGCATGAGGCGCGCCGTCGCATTCATGTTACGTTTTATTTATAATGCGCGCAATAAAAACAACAAGCGCACGGGCGCTATCAGCGTCAATGAATTGGAGGAGGCAGAGAGACGGTTAGTTAGACTCTGTCAATTGGAGTCTTTTTCGGATGAAATAAAATTGTTAGTCAAAGGGCACGAGTTAAAATCCAAACACAACTTATCGAAATTAAACTTGTTTATCGACGCTCATGGCATTCTGCGAGTTGGTGGCCGCATTCAGAATGCATCCGAATTTGATTTTAATAAAAAACACCCGACGTTAATTTCAGGAAAGCATCATTTTTCGTTGTTGTTGTTTCGCCACGAACATAAACAATTGCTTCACGCTGCTCCACAGGCATTGCTCTTTCATTTACGCGAATCATGGTGGCCTATAGGTGGCAGGGATTTAGCCCGAAAGGTAGTGCACGCATGCACTATTTGTAAGCGCATTAGGGGTAAAACCATGACACCTCTTATGGGAAATCTACCCAAAGAACGGGTTACTCAAACGTATCCATTTATACGCAGTGGGGTTGATTTTGCCGGACCTACGCTAATTTTGAACCGTAAGGGTAGGGGCGCAAGGACTGTGAAGGCATACATTTGCTTGTTTATTTTTTTCGTCACGCGCGCTATACACCTAGAGCTCGTTAGTGATCTTTCCACTGAGGCGTATCTGCTCGCCTTAAAACGCTTTATTTCACGTCGCGGTAAGCCGCTTGAAATCTTTTCAGATAACGGTCGCAACTTTGTAGGCCTAAAAAACGACTTTGATAAATTCATGACTAACTGTAGCAAAGATATTATAGAGTACGCGGCCAGTCAGCAGATCAAATTCAGTTTCACACCTCCTTACTCTCCTCATTTTGGTGGCCTTTGGGAAGCGGGGGTCAAATCATGTAAGAACCATTTACGCCGAGTAATGGGAAACGCGCATCTTACCTTCGAGGAATTCAGCACGGTACTCGCACAAGTAGAAGCCATCCTGAATTCCCGTCCGCTCACCCCTCTTTCCGCAGATCCACAAGATTTTCTCCCTCTCAGCCCAGCACACTTCCTGGTTGGTCGACCGCTCACCGCACCTGCCAGCGCTGACGTCACTGAGACACCTACGCACCGACTCTCGCGCTATCAGCGACTGGAGCAGATACGACAGCACTTCTGGTCCCGCTGGGCTAACGAGTATATCTCAGAGCTGCAAGTCAGAACGAAATGGCGAAACCACACCACTGATCTGCAGCCCAACACGATGGTGGTCATCAAGGAGACCAACCTTCCTCCGCTTAAATGGCAGCTAGGACAAATACTGAGGTCTATCCCTGGAAAAGACGGCATCTCAAGAGTGGCAGATATCCGCACAGTAGCAGGCATTGTGAGGAGAGCCTATACGAAGATCTGCCCTCTCATCGAGCAAGATCCGGCAAACGCAGCCGGGCAAGCTGATGCGCCAGAAGACATCGAAAGCTAGTGCTTCCAAGGCCGGGGGCATGTTCGGGCCCGAGTTAGAAGTGGAACGCGGTCACCGTGTTCCATTTTGATGACCGTCAATTTCGATGTTCCCCTCACCCCCCTCCTCGATGAATGTACCTTTTACCACTAAGACAATAGATACTTTTTGACACGCACGCCTTTGCATTTTGAAAGCTCCTGAAATCCTAAAATAGGCCTACAAGATAACGTAGCGATCATCACGCACGCCGCTACACATATGTTTATAATTCCCACGACTGTATCTATTTTATTATTTTTTGGTTTTTAGTACATTTATCTTAAACATTGCAATGTATGTTTAACATAAAACCGTTTAACTTAAAAAGTTTTTTTACGTATTTTTTTTTGTTTGAAAGGGTATACTTCCCGTGTGGTACCATAAATAAATTGTGAAGATCTGATGAAGAACTTCGGAGATAGACAGCGGAACTCCTCGACGGACAGCTGCAAACCAGTGAAAAGTTTTTTATTTTTATTTCGTTCGTATTTTTTTAAATAAATCATTGTTATTTTACTTGACAGATCTTGGTCCCCTACCATTACGCCCTGGATACACGTTCGGATAAGGTTGAGGGGCTGTTGCAAAAGATGTGGGAAGCCAGCGTCAGGTAGGTACCAAGTTCGCCAGCCACACAGAAGAGACGAGCGATGCCACACGGGCGTTGTGGCTGCGCTACGTCGTCGCAACGCAATGATTTCAACGCAGTGAATGCCACACGAGCGCTGCGTCGGCGTAAACAGATAGGCTATTAAATACTGCGGCCGCTCCATCGCTTCAACGCAGATCCCTTCCCCACCTCGTCTCCCTCCTCTCTTTGTGCGTTGCGACGACGCAGCGCAGCCACAACGCCCCTGTGGCATGTCGTTCAGGGCCCTTAGCCTGTAACACAATGGTGCCAAAATGGGCTTCCGGTTGACGGTTTTAATTACGATTTATTGATGCTGCCGGTCCAGTGTCGGTCCTTTTAATGTTATTGTAGTACAGCAAAGAATATTAAGAGTCTAATCCTAGAGGATTAGTTCGCTGGTTGTAGGAGAATAACGAAAAAATCCCGGTTTTGTCTTTCTACCTAGGACGCCATTGAGACGCCATTGTGTTACAGGCTAAGGCCCCAGATTTATAATGTAGAACGACGGAGCGTCACCGCTCAGTCGACGCAGCGCTAACGCAACGCACACACAACGCCCGTGTGGCATCGCTCTTAGGACGAAGATGCGGCACTTTTTGCTCAGTCCGCGCCCGCTCTCTTTTGTATGTTTTGCGTCGCGTCGCTTCTATACATTTTGTGTGAATGGGACATCAAACGGACGTGGCTTCCGCGACGCGACCTCGTCTCACGTCCCCTCTATTCAAAATCAAATTCAAAACTATTTATTGGTAAGTCTATGGCCCGGTTTCTAAGTTGAGAATTTTGCTAAGCAAATGAGTAAGTATCGTCCTGTCTCTGCAGATTTCTCACAAAAGAGCGTCACAGAGCGATACGTAAGTATGTGCTTAGTAAAATTCTCAACTCAGAAACCGGGCCTATGTGGCTGGCCTGGCGCCTTAGTGCTCTTACACACGAGTGCTCTTACATACTTCTCTCGCTTCGCTCGCTCGTTCAATTGGGTATAGATTAAACACTAACTGCCGGTTTCTGAATTGAGAAATTCGTTAAGCAAATGGGTAAGTATATCGTCCTGTCTCTGCAGATTTCTCACAAAAGAGCGTGACAGAACGATAGTTAAGTATTTGCTTAGCAAAATTCTCAATTCAGAAACCGGGCCTAAGTGCCGTAATATCAATCACAGTTTAAACTCGGACCTTAGATTAAACCTCGCATTTTGTACGAAAATTAATCGATAGATAGGGTTTAAACTGTGATTGATCTTACAGGCCTTAGGCTCCTTTACTAATCTACAGGGTGCACTCGAAGTCGATAGCGGAACTTTATGTAGGCTGTCTACTGATCACTGCAAACAACTTGTACTAGGTGGCGAAAAAAATGGAGCGAAAAAAATATCAGCTGTTTCATACATTTGGCGCAGTACTGAGTCGACCTTTTGTATGGAACAGCTGACATTTTTTTCGCTCTATTTTTTCCGCCACCTAGTACAAGTTGTTTGTAGTGATCAGTAGACAGCCTACTTAAAGTTCCGCTATCGACTTAGAGTGCACCCTGTAGAACGTTCCCCCAGACGCAAGCGCCGCGCCGAGCGCGCCACCCGACCGTCGAAGGCGCCAAAGCCGCCCCCTCAGCCTCAGCCGACGCCGCGGGCCAGCGACCTTGACGACATCGACCCGGACCTCTTGGCGAAGGTTCTTCTTCCTTCCTACCTGACTTCCATCCAAACCCTAGTGTTGGTGTAAAAAGTAAGATATGTCCCACTGACCAAAAGCCTGACAAGGAAATCCTCGAAAGTAAATGGCGATGGATCGGACGCGCGTTGCGGAGACCAGACAATCACCTGTCTAAACAAGGACTGACGTGGCAAGCTAATGGCAAGAGACAGCCACCCCCATACTACCTAGGCCCTTAGCCTGTAACGCAATGGCGGGTCAATGGCGTCCCGGCAGAAGGACAAAACCGGGCTCTCCTCGTTTTTCTCCTACAACCAGACAACTAATCCTCTAGAATTAGAATCAAAATATTCTTTGCTGTACTACAAAAACATTAAAAGGACGGACAGCGTTAGCAAATCGTAATTGAAGTCGTCACCTGACAGCCCATTTTGGCACCATTGTGTTACAGGCTAAGGGCCCTGGGTCTTTAGCCTGTAACGCAATGGTGCCAAAATGGGCTGTCAGTTGACGGATTCAATTACGATTTACTAACGCTGTCTGTCCTTTTAATGTTTTTGTAGTACAGCAAAGCATATCTTTATTCTAATTCTAGAGGATAATTTCTCTGGTTGTAGGAGAAAAACGAGGAAACCCCGGTTTTGTCCGTCTGCCGGGACGCCATCGACCCGCCATTGCTTTACAAGCTAAGGCCCCTGGAGGCGCTCAGTTGAGAAAGAGGCTGCATCAACTGGACTCGATTGGAAGGAGCTAGAGGCTGCCGCACAAGACAGCGAAAAATTGAGATCTCGTCTTCGTCCCTGATAAACTTTTAAGTCCCCAATAGATGGCGCTGACCTTAAAGTATCATTTTAAAAGTATGATTTATTCATGAACATGGGTAAAAATAATAAAAAGGTCTTACAATGAGATATTAGTACATTCCATGTCCTACCCATATGGGCGTATGAATATTAAAATGTGCAAACATGCAATTTATAATTATTAAATACAAAAAAATGACAGCATTTTTGGGTTATGTCAAAAGGAGAAATAATACAATATATATGTCAAAATTATTAGAATTAGATGTCAATATTAGGAATAAATTAAATTGTTGTATCGTTTAAAAAGTCAATTACGCTATAATAACATTTGTCAACAAGTAGCGTAAATAATCTCGCTTTAAATAAATTCACATGCATGTCTTTAATCACATGCAAGTCTTGACCTTTTTCACCGTGCAAGTATAACCTTGCGCTGTAAAGTTAGTTTTCCCAGTTAATGTTTCGGATATTTTGGAGCCAGGACTTTCTTCTTCTGCTGCCGCGATTTTCGCCGTCATTCTTGACAGTATCTTAGAGACTATCTTAGTGTCTATCCTCACCTTAACAAAGTTGAGTCTGTAGAGGTTCTACGGACGCTTGAACCAGTCAAGTTTCAAGATGTTTCGGATATTTTGGAGCCAAGACTGTATTCTTCTGACCCCACTGCTTTGCCCCAGAAGTCGATATCCGAGTGCCTTAGTGTTGAGCCTTACTTTCCCCCCCCCTCAATCTTCATATCATCATCAGATCAACATTGGCCTTCTCTCAGAGAGTTCGGGCTTGATCACTACGCATGTCCAGTGTCCATTGCGGATTGGCGATTTTCGCGTTGAGGGTTAGGCGCCTCAATCGCTCAGGTTTCCTCACGATGTTTTCCTTCACGCTACAATGTGTTGGTGTGAAAGTATAAATTATTTATTAAATTTTCAAGGAGAGACGGAAGTGGCGCTCGCGCCAAGTCGTGGTGGAGGAAGAGACGCAGTCTGGGGAGCTCGATGATGACGTGGATTCTTGTAAGTTATTATTATTAATACATTTATGTCTTTTTTGAACGAGCGAGCGAAGCGAGAGAAGTTCTCCGAGTCTACTTGAACGATCCGGCGTTTGTATGTATGAATGTTCGTTCGACTTCTCTCGCTTCGCTCGCTCGTTCAATAAATCCCCTCGCAATCGGTTTAAAAAGTTTTTTGAAGTATTTTCAAAAAGGTGCAATTTTTTTGATGCTGAGTTCATAAGCATGATCACTCCCACCATCGGGTAAAATGTTGGGTAAAAAACCCGTGTCATTAAAGAAAACATTTAGGTTGAACTTAAAAGCACTCGCCCACTTGCTCTAATTAATACAATCAAAGCGAGACAACGCTAGTCTTAAAGTTCATCCTAAATTTTTTCTTTACTGACACGGCTTATAGGTAGCTACTTTTTGCCGACTTGCTTAGAAAACTTTTTATTCCTCTTCAGTTCTCAGTATACCCAGCGAACACACATTGATACCGGAGGATTTCACGCACATAGTTTTGATTCAAAGGCACGAGCGATTCAGGTAACGTCACAACTAGCGCCGCCAATGAAAAAAAATCCTATCTTCTTTTTGGATGCGCTTTTTGCTAAAAACTCTCCTGCGAAATCTCAACGCGAGGCAAGACGCGAGGCAAAAGTGGCCACTTTTGGCGAGAATCGATTGCATTCGTAGGTTCTAGGATCTGGAATCCAAATCTTAGGTCCTAAAAATAGTTAAGCGTCGCGTTGAGAAATCGCAGGAGCGTTTTTTTGCTAAAGACGCATCCAAAAAGAAGATATGATTTTTTTTTTCACTGGCGGCGCTAAGTTGTGCGTTCTAATGCGTCTTAATCACAGATCAAGAAATGGTGAAATTTCCAAATTTCGTACTATTTCAGGGCTTACTTCACTTTGGCCTGCATAGAGCGACACCGGCACGCGCACACGTATCGCGAAGTGAAAGTGAAAGTGGCGCCTCTTGAGATACGACTGAGGGCGGCAGAACTTATACAGAAGGTTTACAGGTAAGTAAAGTCCATATTGTTTTAACCCCCGAGCCAAAAAGAGAGCTGTTATACGTTTGACCGGTATGTATGACTGTGTGTCGGTCTGTGGCACCTTAGCTCTTAAACAGGTGAACTGATTTGGATGCGGTTTTTTATATTTGAAAGCAGGTTTTCTAGCGAGTGTTCTTAGATAGGTTTTATCAAAATCGGTTCAGCCGTTTATGAGATATGATAATTTGAAGCTAAAATGTCTGGGATGGTTTAATGTTTTATAGTAATTATTGCATATCTAGGACATTTGTGTTCAGACACGACAGATATAGCTAGCCTCCTACAACTTAAATGATGGGAAAATTCCCTGGTAATAGACGCATCGGCCGAAGGAGGAAATCCTGGCTAAGAAACCTACGGGAATGGACTGGGCTCGCGAATGCTGCCCAGCTATTTCACCTCGCGAGAAACAAAGAGAAATATTCGGAGCTGACCGACAACCTTCGAGGGTAGCCTAAGAAGAAGAAGAAGATAACTGGTACTCTTTCATCGAATTTTGGCGGCGCCATCGCTTTCCTCCAGCGTCGCGTTCCGCCTGCATCGCGTTTTCATGGCGATGCCTTCTGACTGCGCCATCATGAAAATAAGAAGAAAAAAAATATGCCAAAAAGAGTTGATCACCAAAAAGGATTGTATCAGTTTGTACTAGTAACGCCATCTGTTGTCGAGTAGCGGAACGTCTTTTGAGATGATGCTTTTACTGCCCTCTAGTGGTAATTTACGTAACTACTTACATGCGCTACTCGACAATAGGTGGCACTAGCATAAATGAATATTAGTTCAAAGTACGATGATAGATGGCGTTAACTTGAGAAAATGGTATGTTCGTTTTGAAAACTTTATTTACACTAGCTTTTGCCAGCGACTTTTTCGCGTGGACTACAGAAAAAGGATATTAAATATGTGCTTTACTTTGCTCCTTAGTGTAAAGGCGTGATAATATCCTATGTGTTATTCTGATGACTAAGCTATCTCTATTCCAAATTTCATCCAAATCCGTTCAGCCGTTTCAGCACTCACTCACTCACAAACTTTATCGCCTAATATAAGTGGGATTTCTTTTACTTTCAGAGCACATATGAATTGCAAACGGCAGAGGATGCACGACAAAAAGCGGGATGTTTTATTAGGAATCGTACCAGATCCCTTAAAAAAAGGTTATGATTTGGACACTGAGAAAACAAAGGTAAATAAATACCTACTTCGTTTCCTTTGCTATGCCTCACTGGGGAATTTAACGGCTCATTGCATTATAATAATTTTTAGGCTATAGGTACGGTCGGCCACAGTCACAGATACCCAATGACAGCTCTTATAGCGCGCGGCATAAGGGTGCCAATCGAACAAAATGGGATACCCTAGCGTGTGGCCGACTGTACTAACGTACTAACAAAATATGGATGCAAATTTGAAATAAATTCAATTGAATTTCAGATGTACGAAAAACGACGCCTGCTCAGACAGAATCTCCTAGCGAGCTACAAGGAAGACCTGGACAACATACAGACGAGGCTCATCAGAATAACTAAGGACCGGCAAATCGAGGACATAACTTCCGAGATCAGAGAGTGGTTAAAGGAATGGTTAGTATAAGTATACCTACTGATGCTCTACCCACTAGGCCACTAGGCACACTTGGAACTCGGACTCGGAAGCGAGAGACCCAGGTTCGATTCCCGGCGCAGGCATGTATAATCCGCGCGCGATGAGAATGGGATCCGACCTTTTGGAACTAAGGCCCGTAATATCAATCACAGTTTTTAAACCCAGACCATAGATTAAACCTTGCATTTTGTATGAAAATAACTAGTGGTTCGCCCCGAACTATGAACTCGCGAGTGTGTAACTTTTTGCTAACCCCAATGGGCATCGTCAAATAATATTTTTTATTCTATAAATCGAAAATATAGACAAATATAAGAAACTAATTTGAATATTTTCTTAATTGTTCATGTAAATATTTTTTTATTAATTATTTAAATTTTTTAAAAGTTTTGTGTATGACGTCACCATAGGCATTATGTACTAAGTTCATTGCATTCATTCATGCTTTTAAAAAATAAAAATATGTAGACGTTTGACAAATGTCAGTGTCAAGTCAACAAGAAGGTTATTTTCTCAGTTATTTGACACTTTTGACAGTTGTTGTTGACGAATGTATTTTTTTAAATACCTATTTGTAGGCAATGGAACTACCGCATTAGAGGCTATGATGACGTCATCGAAAGAAAAATGAAGTAAAAATTTTTGGCGGAAATATTAATAATCCGTTTTAATTTTACTTATTTAAACCCCTAATAGTAATCAGTATGCCTATTCCTCGAAATGGTTTTCAATTTACGACAATCGATGCCTCACTGATCAATGCCCATTGGGCAGGCGCGCGCGCATTGCATATAAACTTTACAACCCAATATCTCGGCAACCCGTCGACCGATTTGGCTCATGTTCGAACTTAAAAATTATTTTAATTTAATTTATCCGCCTACCAAATTTCATGGTGATCAGACCAAATTTACTCAAGTTATCGTCGAACGAACATACATACAAACATACAAACGCCGGATTGTTCGCTCGCTTCGCTCGCTCGTTCAATTAATCGACAGACAGGGTTTACACTAACTTTTTTGGTTTAAACTGTGATTGATATTGCGGGCCTAAGACGCGCGCGGTAAGCTTTTCCATTTTAGCGAGCTTGTCTCTGGCTCGGATGGAATCGACCAATCAGAAGCGTCTATTTTCTCGGATGGCTCATTTGGTTTTATTTACTTTGACTGTGAAAACGCAGATTTAGCTTTTCTTTACTATTCCACAATGGCAGATCCAGGATTACGCTGAACCCAATGAGCGTAGGTTTTCAAGATAAAAAATAATGAGAATGAATGAGTGAAGGTTTTCAAGATAAAAAAAAACATTTCTCAGATGCTCTCAGATGGTTGGAGCCCCTTAGCCCCCCCCCCCCTAACTCCGCTAGTGCTACTCCAGGTACTACAACTACGGCTTCTTCTCCCCATACCCGTTCCAAGTGGAAGGTGGCACCGCTCTCCTGCTGAAGATGGAGTGGCCCACTCCTCTAGAGCGCAGGAAGCTGGACCAAGAAGAGGAGGCGAATAGGAAGAAGGGGAAGACCAAAGAGGAGGTCTGCTTTACCTACAGTACAAACTTTTCTAGGCCGGCGGCTGAAATTGGTACTACTGTCGCCATTTTGAAATGTCTGACTGTCATGAAATGTCAGACTGTAATTTTGTCAGTTACCTCTCAAATGTGCGGAGTTCGATGACAGCGACGCTCTTACCGGCCAAGAAAAGTTTGTGGCACTGTACTTAATCATTATATTTAAGGTGATAACCTAGGCACAACTAGCGCCGCCAATGAAAAAAAAAAACATCCGTTCTTTTTGGATGCGTTTTTTGCTAAAAACTCTCCTGCAAAATCTCAACGCGAGGGTTAATTATTTTAGGTCCTAAGTTTTTGTTTATTTTTAGGACCTAAGATTTGGATTACAGATCCTAGAACCTACGAATGCAATAATGTATCGCCAAAAGTGGCCACTTCATTGCTTTACAGACTTAAGTATAAATGTATAGTACCTAATATTGTCCACGCAATTTTCCACCCTATTTCAGAAAATAAGGGAGGCCAAGCAGGCCAAGATAGAGGAGCAGCAGAGGCTAAAGGCGCAGGCCGAGCTTGAGGCCAAGCAGGCCGAGGCGCTGATGAAGGCTCGCTGCAATCCCTTGACCGATCCCGGGTACACTGTCAAGAGGTCCGGTGTTCATTTTGATGAGGTAATATAAAAATAACGACCTAAAAAAAGGAGGAGTTTGTCAAAGAACAAATTCAAAGCAGTTCATAGATGGCGTTTACAGGCGTGGCCATAGAAGAATCGAAATACTGCTGTCAAATTTCACTCAGTATAGATTAATTTTGACAGCCGTATTCCAGTAAAGTTATTCTACGGCCACCCCTGTAAACAAGCGCCATCTATGAGCTGCTTTGTTGTTCTTTGAAAACGGCTCATTCGACCCGTACGTATTTTATTTTTATGTACCTATGTTACCTCAGGCTTCAGGTTAGGTGAACCGATTTTGATGATTCCAGTTTTTTTGTTTGAAAGTTCCCAACTGTGGTCCCATAATCCTACAAAATACAAAATATTTATCCTAGAATCTAAGAATGAATCTCGCACAAGAAAAACCACTTTGACTTGTGCGGGATTTATCCGTAGGTTCTAGGATCTACGGCAAAAGACGTCTGGTAAACCTATTTTATCAACTTAAATAAAAAACAAGACGTT
Organism: Zelleria hepariella; assembly: GCA_949319315.1. Lineage (NCBI taxonomy): Eukaryota > Metazoa > Arthropoda > Insecta > Lepidoptera > Yponomeutidae > Zelleria > Zelleria hepariella. Next base: position 2,132,557 of record OX439384.1, on the reverse strand, counting down.
CTGACACATCAAGAGTTCAGTTTTGAGAGAGAAAAGTGGGCAATACGAAACCTCTATTTTGTAGATTTTCTTCAGGTTGTCCATTTCGCTCAGTATTTGCGCACGTGAGACTGCAACAGAGACAACAGTTTTGTCAACAAATAAATTCTCTCCTGTGCCGTAGATCCTTACCAAATACAACAACCCTTGGTCGTCGCTAGATACGTTCATCGACGCCGACGCGCGCGCCGTCTACTCTACATCGAGTCCATAATGGCCGATGGTGCAGATACATAAGGACTGCCGGTAGCTGCCCCTCTACCCTTGACGTTTTTGTTTCAATATGGCGGCATTTACAAAATCAATATTTCACGAATTAAAACGTTACGGTAACTCAGAAGGCTTAGCAATCGGATCATTTTGCCTACTCTCAACTGCCCCTCTACCCTTGACGCACTTTTCCAATACAGCCGCAATGTGGCGCAGTTTACAAAATTTGATATTTTACTAATTAAGACGCATTTTATGTTTTTATTGAATAGAACAGCCTTACCTTTGAATAAACATTACAAAGTATTTAAAATCAAAGCATTACTATGCGAATTCAAAGAGAAATAAATTTTTAAACTTTTTCATTTTGATCGCAATAGCGTCAAGGGTAACCCCGCCACCTTAGCCACTTAGTACTACTCAGGTGACAGTTAACAGTGGCTAAGGTGACAGTTGAGAGTAGGCAAAATAAATGGCCCGCGTGCTACGTAAGCCTAAACTCTAATCTTTAAATCGAGTCCACGGATTGACAGTTGCTACAAAGGCTTTATCTGACAGTAGCATACTAGCAACTGTCATTCCGTGGACTCGATTTATTTACAGGATCGGATTTTTGCTGACAGAACGCTGCCTAAAGTCGTTTAATGGAAAACACCAAATAAATTCTCCCCTATTGCCTTAGATTCTAACCGAATACAACAACACTTGGTCGTCGCTAGACCCGTTCGTCGACGCCGACGCGCGCGCCGTCTACGGCTATATCGAGTCCATAATGGCTGAAGATCTGATGGTGCAGATACACAAGGACTGCCGGGAGCTGGTCGACGAGTTGATGAGGTAGTCCGTTTCCAGGGCAGGCGGAAAAGCGATCATTAACCTTTGAGCGGATCACAGAAATAAACAACATTTTCTATGCCAACAGTTTTTTGAATTTTTGACAAGTTTGCTACGAACTGGCACATTAATGAGCGATGAGGTTTAGTAATTATTAAACAATTATGTTATGGTGAAATGACACCAAAGTGGCGGAAAAAAAAACAGGTTGGTATGAGTATACATTAAGTATATTAAACAGGGATGTCACGTTCATCAGTGTCAGTTTCACAATCGTTTTCTGATGATGAGGATGTGCGATTGTACACACTTGCGCAGAAATCCCCACCAGTTTCGTCGAGCGCTCATAACTCGTGACGCTACCTGTAGCACGTTGAAACAGGTTTTTTATCTCTGACTGACCGGAACTCTCACCCCACCCCGTACCTAAAAACACGCTTCGATATCCAAACGATACAGAAATGTAAGGAGAGTGACGGAGTGCGACACGAATCGTTATATTTTTACGGTAACATAGTACTTCGTATCAATGATCGCTTTTCCGCCTGCCCTGGAAACGGACTATAGTAATATTAACTTTATACAGGGTGGTCCAAAAATCGCCAACCCGCATTGAGCACGCATGGTGATTAAGCTCTCTCTCTCTCTCTGAGAGAAGGCCTTTGCCCAGCTAGTGGGACATGTACGTTCAATTGTACAGGCTACATCTTACTCTTACTTTCAGGGTGGTCCAAATAACGATGTCCAAATTTTTTTTTAGATTTCTCGCGCCTGTCCTAAAATACCCCATGTATATTCAGCGATTTTTCGTGGTTTAGAAGTTATGATTTTTTTAATGAGTTTTTAGGATTTTACGAATCCTTCCGGAACGTCTAAAGATAGTCATAACTTTTACCCAGTATTTTTTTTACTTTTTTCTTTTGTGGCATGATTATCTTTAATGTCTCGTTCATACGTACCTTATTTGGACCACCCTGTATTACCCACGGAAGCGGTGGTGGTCTAGTGGTAGAACAGTGGACTCTGAAGCAAGAGGTCCCAGGTTCGATTCCCGGTGCGGGCATGTATCTTTGTTTAATTTAGAAGTTACGTACATTTGTGAATATGTAGTAGCAATACCACTCGCTAATAGTGAAGGAAAACATCGTGAGGAAACCCGCGGATTAGTTTGCATACTACATATGAAAATTCCGTGCGGAATAAAACTGTATGTGTGTGGTAGGTAAGAGGTCCATAGATTTGTAGGCATGCAGTTACTGCGTTCGGAATCCTGATACGATTTTTATCCGTCCGGAATTCCGTATGTACCTATGTGGCCGGCCTAAGGGGGTGGTTGTAGCCAAAGATTCATCATAAAAAATACTATGTTAGGTACCTCAGCTTACTTTTTTTGTAAACTTAACCTTTTCGACCTTATCAGGCTAGACCTAAAGCTGCTAATCAAGCGGCAGCGGCAGATGTACAAGCGTATGGGATGGCCGTACCCAAAGATCCGCCAAAGGATAAAACCCAAGGTCACACTGGTGCCCTCGCCACCGAAGTACCATGATACGGAATCGATGAGAAATTTTGTGGTGAGAACAACTCTCCGGCCACATAAACAGATGGAATTCCGGACGGAAAAAATCGAATCCGGATTCCGAACGCAGTAAATGCATAAAAATCTATAAAAAATCCGTACCGCAATTAACTGTATGTGTGTGGTAGGTCCATAGATTTGTATGCAGTTACTGCGTTCGGAATCCTGATAAGTTTTTTTTTCGTCCGGCATTCCGTCCTTATGTGGCCAGCCTAAGGCCGGCCATATACAGACGGAATTTTTCCGCGACGGAAAAACGAATGAGGATTCCGAACGCAGCAACTGCATACAAACAAAAATCTATGAAAATTCCGGGCGGAAAAAAAAATTATGTATGTGTGTGATAGGACCATAGACTTTGTATGCAGTCACTGCGTTCGGAATTCCGTCCGTCTGTGGCCAGCTAAGGCCGGCCATATACAGGGCAGTTAGTATAAACTTACCTATCTACAATTTTATAATTAATTAATTTTTAATTTATTAAAATAATTTTCAGCAATTCTTTGACATGAACATCATAACCAAGCCAAAGACGAAGTTAAAAGACATCGTTGGTGATTTCAACTACCACGCCTATGACTGCAATATACAGGACCCGCATGCGAGGTAACTTCCAACAATGCAAGCAAAGCAAGCATTGGCAAGCAAGCAAACTGTCTTAAGTAACTGTCGATACGGATTTCTCAACTTTGTATGACGTCTTACGTCTTGCCATCTATGGCTTGAGAAAAAACAAAAAAATGTCATAAAAATGATCTTTGTTCTTAAATCCTGGCTACCCATAATAGCACAGGATATCCTAGTTTGGCAGCCAGGACACAAAATGTTACCTTATTTTCCAAGAAACTTTTTGAATGAGCCGTTTTCACGGTTGTCAAATTTCGCTTTTTCTGAAGATATTATTAATCTGTGTAGGTAAGCGAAATTTTACAGCCACATCCCGGTTCTTGTATGGCCAAGCCTATGAGCGCCATCTACCAAGGGCTTTGAATTCAGCTTTTAACTGTCAGTTGAAAACGGGCCATTGAATTGAATAAAATCGATTTTGTTCAGTTTCCCCGAGCCGTGCCTGGGCGACGTACGGAACCGTCTCGTGCTCTCGTGTATTTTCGGCTGCGGCCTGAACGAAGGCGTCGAGAGGCAGCGGTCGGTAATGCTGCTAGGTCCTCCGCATAACGGGAAGAGCTTCTGCGTGGACGCCGTTTGCGGGGAGATGAGTGCGTTTTTTTAACTACTCTTGACTTTTACAAAGAAAGAAAAAGAAATAAACCTTTACCCTATAATATAGAGACGTTGACTCTATTACCGACGCCGAAACTGACTCTATGACCGACACCGAAGCTGACTCTATAACCAATGCTAACTCTGACTATTACAGCTTCGCTAACTCTACAATACTCTACATATAACCGACATCGAAGCTGACTCTGTAACAGACGCCGAAGCTGACTCTATAACCGACGCTAACTCTGACTATTAAAGCTTCGCTAACTATAGAGTTAGCGAAGCTTTAATAGTCAGAGTCAGCTTCGGCGTCGGTTATAGAACCGACGCCGAAGCTGACTCTAAAACCAACGCTAACTCTGACTCTTACAGTTTTGCTGACTATATAACCGACAACGATACTGACACTATGACCGACACCGATGCGAAGCGAACTCTATAATCAACGCTAACTCTGGCTATTACAGCTTCGCTGACTCTATAACCGACGCTAACTCTGACTATTACAGCTTTGCTGACTCTATAACCGACAATGATACTGACACTATAACCGACACCGAAGCAGACTGTATTCATCTTCTTAGATCCCTTTACTCCTCCGTGGAGTCTGGGGCTGACACAAGGGCTTTCCATCTATCTCTGTTCTTGGCTAGGGAGGCCAAGTTGCTCCCTTCTCTTTCGTCTCAGAGAGAACGGAAGCGGACTGTAGAATTAACGCCAACTCTGGGTATTACAGCTTCCCTGGCTGGGCCTGTATTATCTATATTTCCAGACGCGGTAAAGATCGACATATCGCCCGAAGTGTTCAGCCGCGTTCTCCCCAAAGCCAATAGATTCCTGCCCAAAGTGCTGCTGGCTGCGAAAGCACTTCAGCCCACCGTCATATACTGTCGGGACGTCGAGAGGGTATTCTATAAGAAGGTAAGATCTCACGCCGCCTAATTAATAAGTCTCTCGGCAACTTAGATGAAAACAAAAAAGGGCTCGACAAACTCCACTAGAACCGACATTCTCTAACCTACTTTCTTGGCGTCTTTTTATCTGTGTTGCCTCATATTTTATGGGTACATTTAAAAGATAAAAAATATAAAAAGCGTCTTACTTAATTCGTGAAATATTAAATTTTGTAAATTGGGTCATATTAAAAAGAAAAAAAAACTCAGTAGGAAAGGGTACATTGGGGGAAGTCTTTTTGATGATACTGCTTAGATTCTGTTAGATTGTGCTGCCTGGGAGTAATTTTGTTGACCACTCGATGGCGTTAGGTACGGTCGGCCACAGTCACAGATATTTACTTACTTCATGGCAGCTCTTACCGCGCGCGGTATAAGGGCGCCAATCGAACAAAAATAGGTATCCTAACGTGTGGCCGACTGTCTCTCACGCCGTCGTTTGATTTTAGGTCCCGCCGGCCGATGCACCGCTGAAACCTAAAGTGATCAAGAAAGGCCTCGAGAAAATGATTAAAGGAATACTCCCCGAAGACAAAGTAATATTCATTGGTTTGTACTCTTTTGTACGGTGGGCCACAGTCACAGATACCCCATGGCAGCTCTTAACGCGCGCAGCATAAGGGCGCTAATCGAACAAAAAGGGGTATCTTTGGGTGAGGCCGGCTGTACCACGTTTTAAAGTTTCTGTAATAGTGGTCAAAGGTGTTATTGCATACGGGGCCCTTTTTTTGTAATCGGTTCAAACTTTAGAAGGACCCCCCCCCCCCCCCCCCCCCAAAATCCTGGAACGTTACGGGCGACTTTGCGACGAAAGTGTTGGTACCTAAGTACACTCTGACGTGCTGTCGTGTGTACAGTCGGCCACAATCTCAGATACCCCTTTTTGTTCGATTGGCGCCCTTAAGCCGCGCGCGATAAGAGATGCCATGGGGTATCTGAGATTGTGGCCGACCGTACCAACAATCAACATTGGCTGATCAAAAATCTTACTACTCCAATCTCCATGTCCATAGGGACCTGTTCGAATCCGTGGGCCTGCAAGTCGAAGCCGCTAGTGAAAATCTTCACCAAGATCCTACTGGTGCCGAGGACTGACTACGGCTCCCTGAGACAGTACTTCTATGGGAAACTTATGAGGTAACTAGCGAACCGCCCCGGCTTCGCACTGGTTTAAAAAAGTATTGTAAACCTTTCGCGAAAAAATATCTAACCCTTCAGGTGTTAAAACAAAAACGGCGAATTTGCGCGGCCTTGGGCCGGGTGAACCGATTTGGACGCGGTTTTTTTATTTGAAAGCTGGTTTACTATTTCGCGGCCTTGGGCCCCTAAACGGGTCTTTATTTTAAGTTGGTTTTCTAGCGGATCTTCTTCTTCTTCTTTGCGTGCCGTCTCTTATCGGAGGTTGGCGATCAGTTTGGCTATCTCGTCCTTCGAAGCCGCCAAACGAAACAATGAGCCGGTGCTCTGCCCGAACCATTCGCGCAGATTTTGGATCCATGATATCCTGGGTCTACCAGGTCTCCTTTTGCCTGGTATCTTGCCTTGGATCTTCTTAGATAGGTTTTATCAAAATCGGTTTAGCCGTTTATGAGATATGCTAATTTGAAGCTAAAAAGTCGGGGATATTTTAAATGTTTAATTTAGAAGTTACACTAAGTACGAAGATATCTACGTTGGATGTGGAAACCCGAGCGAGGCGGAAAGTACAACTACTTACCTTGAACCTTACTCCTCACAGCATACGGTCCATCTTCGATGGTCCTCTGGAGATGGTAGTGCAGCCCTTAGCACAGTTCTTCCGAGGCTATGGCATGGGCACCGTCACGCGCGTCTACGAGCAGGTTATGACCCCGGAAAGGATAGTTAGGTAAGTCAAAGTCAAAGGTACACACGACAGCACGTCAGACTGTACACTTTTGCTGTAAAGTCGCCCCTAACGTAACCTAATACAGTGCTAGCGTGTAAGCGTCAACGTGCTGTCGTGTGTACCTATAGTTTTTATTTTTATAAATCATCACGCTGGTTTACTTAAGAGCAAAGCAAATTAATCAAGATCAACATAACATTGGCTATTTGTACATAAGTGAATGAAAAAAAAAACATTTATCCCTGACCCTGTCATCAGGCATGCATTAAAACTGAGCGTCGGTGGATTTGAACATTACTTAGTTAAATATTTTTATTCAGTAAAAAACTAAGAACCTATGCTTTCTAGAGTTCCGTACCCGAAGGGTGCCAAACGGGACCGTATTACTCTGCCTTCACTATCTGTCTGTCCTAACTATGTACGACTGTATCTTTGGAACCGTAATAGGATAGCCAGTTGCAATTTTCACAGATTATGTCTTAGTGTGGCGGATTACCCAACAAATAATAAAAATAAATAAGAATAAAAAATAGGGGGCTCGCCATACGACAAGCGTTTTTTTATACTTTTTGCTCTTACAAACATTAAACTTGGCTGCTTGTCTGTAAGCCTATCTACCTATCTCTTTCGCTTTCGATCTCTTTCGAGTTCGCACTTCGTGTCCTTGGAGCACTTTCAGCGAATGCCACTCCCTCCAGCAGCTCCCAAAGCACATGTATTCATCGCAGGTGACGCATCGGGAATGTACCTTTTGCTCCTTGCCGTGGCGGAGGCAGACTATGCACCGCTTGCGCGTTTTAGGGTACATCGGCTCGTGGAGGATTTCCCGCTTTAGCCTCTTCGGCGCTGGTCCGTCACCGGCGGTTACACCAGGTCTGATGCTTGCGGGCTTCTGCTTGTGCTTCGCGATGAGACTATCTGCGAGTTGTTGGCGAAAATCGCGATGGCTTATAGAACCCTTGCGGCGGCGCTCCAGCGAGGCTTTTAACATGACCCAAGCGTTGTGGATGCTCACATTCAACAGCCGTTTGAACATTTTGATGTACCACTTGATCCCCCTCTTCCGCGCAATCAAGTATGGCGAGATTTTTTGGTCTTTAACGTCAATTCCTCCTATGATCGTATTGTAGTCTTTGACCGATAATGGCTTTACGAATTCTTCGCCAGACCGTGTCCCTACGTGAGTCCTAGCATCATGGTAGGTGGAAATGATATTCACGAGTCTGGAGTCTTTCCACGCTATGATCGAAACGTCGCCGCAGTGGCGAGCTATCAGCGTACCCTTAGCGACGTTCTTTGGGATCTTAGAAATGTCACTGGGTACGTTCTTGCGGTGTGGACGCAAAGTGCCCAAGCAATCGAAGCCCAAACTCTTCAGGTGTCTGGCTAACGCTGGGTTGTTGTAGAAATTGTCCATTGTCACCAGATGACCCCGATGTTCTAGGCCTTTCAGCAATTCCAGAACTGTTTGAGTGCTTTTACTCCCTAAGTCAGTGCCAACACTCTCGGAAGGAGAGTCGGCCTTACCTGTATAGATCCTAAACCGCCAAAGATAGCCGGTCTTCGACTCGCAGCATTCCAACGTCTTTATGCCGGAACGGGCTGCCTTAGTTTTGATGGCCTGAATCCATGAAAGAATCCCTTTGAAATGAGTGAGGGACTCATCTATGGCGACTTCGGGCAGGAGGTTGTAAAGGGTTTCAAATTTCATATTTAGGTGGTCAACGACGGGCTGCAGTTTCCAGAGTTTGTGGCGAGTCCCACTTGGGAGAGCGGTGTTGTCCACAAAATGAACAAACTTGCTGAGCAAAAGGTAGCGGTTGTACGACAACAGCGTCCTGAATTTGGGCATTTCGAGGACGCCTCTCGCCTTCCAATACTCCTGTAAAGACGTCCGGACATCTATCCCCATCAGGATGTAAATGGCGAATAAGACGTAGATCTCATCCTCGTCAGTATTCTCCCAGTTATGGAGTCTAGAATTCGGCTTTAAAAGACCTTTTGCGGTTTGCTCGACAATCGTCTGCTCAGCATACCGGTTTGTTTCCCTTACGATGAGCCCTAGGAAGTCTGTGTCCCAAATGTCGGTGAAGGCCTCATAAGGCGTCTCGTAGTCTTTGACAGGTCCGGGGGTAGGTCCTGTAAAGTCCTCGCGAGTGCCTTTGAATGTATCGAAGTTTTCTTGCCAAACAAATGATCCTGGATCGCCTAGAAGACTGTAGACACTATCATCTACAGCGTTTTCGGCTTTTTGGACGGCGTCACTCACTGGCTCCTCCAGGTCATCGTCTCCCGGGATATCCCTACCAAATCCGGCCGGAGTTCCTTCGTCATCTTCGAAATCGCTGTCCAAGTCACTCCCGTAGTTTTTCATCGAGCCTGAAGAACTGTCGCTCGAGTTAAAGACTGATTCGGTCTCATCATCCGCTTCATCGACTGGACCCTCAGCTTTAATCGTGTCTGTAAAGGTGGCACAAGGCTTAGAGAAATTGTGTTCTGTTTGATGTGGGTTAGTTAGTTAGTAGCATGCTAGTTGGCTCCACACGTATTGACTCATCTTTCCTGTGGGCTAGGCTGACTAAGCTGTCAGGATGGTATAGGTGCTGGGCAAGCCTACTCCATCTAAAACAATGTCCCAGGCACTGCAGAACCGAGTGGTCTCTTAACCCATCTAGTGTGAGTGAAGGTACCACTGGATGTTTCATAAATGATCTCATTACGTAGATGCAAAAGCCTTTATTTTGATGTGGGTATTGAGTGCTAGTTTTTGAATCGGTCTCATCAACAGCTACAACGATTGGACCGTTGGCAAAAATTATCTCAGTATCGTTTGCACTAACTAGGCTTATTGAAAGTGTGTTCTGTTTTTATTGGTTGTTGAGTTGAGAGGTAGTTCTTGAATTGGCTTTATCATAGGTCTAACGATTGGACCTTAAGCAACTATTGGTCTCAGTAACACTTGCACAAGGGTTAGAGAAGGGTGTTCTGGGGCCTTAGCCTGTAACGCAATGGTGCCAAAATGAGCTTCCAGTTGACGGCTTCAATTACGATTTATTTTGCTGTCGGTCCTTTTAATTTTTTTGTAGTACAGCAAAGAATACTATGATTGTAATTCTAGAGGATTAGTTCACTGGTTGTAGGAGAAAAACGAGGAAATTCCGGTTATGTGCTTCTACTGGGACGCCATCGATACGCCATTGCGTTACAGGCTATGGTCCCTGTATTTTGTGGTTGTAGAAAGCTAATTGTTGAATCTGTCTCATAGATAGTACTTACCAACAACTTGACCGTTTGCAACAACCGTCTGCATCAAAGAATTAGAGAAAGTGTCTTCTGTTTTTGGTGGTGGTTGTACCTCGGTCTCGGTGACCTCGCATTTTATTTCCGTCGCTTCCATTTGTAGAACAAATTGATGTGGTTGATTCTGTAAATGATACTTATACTTATTATACTTATACATTATAGCACACATGAAAAAAAATATAACATAAATTACATGATATAATGCGCGCGGGATGAGAATGGGACGCGACCTTTTGGAACTGAGACGCGCGCGGTAAGCAAACTCGCGTCGACGCAACCTTGTCAAAGCAAAATAAAGTATGTTTTCGATTGACTTTGACAAGGTTTCATCCCAATCTCATCGCGCGCGGATTATAGATAGGTTGAGTGCTATGCTGAGGTCAGAAATGTATTTTTTTAATCTTTTATATGGATGCAAGTGTGAATTTGAGACAACTGAGAAAAGGATAATAGAATGGTTCCCAAGAGACCGCAAAAGGAAAAGAGGATGTACTGACCCCCTTTCCTCCTTGATTCAACGGCAGATTTTGGAAATTCCTTCCTTTCGATAAACCAAAAACAAATGTTTCGAGGTTAGAAATGATACACTACCTTGAAGAGTGTTTGTTAGCACTATAACACCTTATAAGTAAAGCAATTTCCCTCAAAGGGTTTTTTAAAACACAAATATGAAAACAAAACGTTTAATTTACTTCACATCATCACAATCTTCACTTTGTTTTTGTTTATTGTTTGACCACAGATTATGTGCCGCTTCTCAATACTTCTCATCTGTCACTCCACCACATCCGCAGACAAACATTTCTAAAAGTTCCAGTACACATTGGCCCAAGCACCACCTTGGCTTGGGCCAATGTGTACGGGCCTTAAGCACTTTCCCATAGGACCGACCCAATGTTAAGTTTTGGAGCCAACTAAACCTCGCGTTTCATTTCAGATTAAACGTGACTCCGCTGAATTACATGGAGTTTTTGGAGCCGTTGGTGGCTGATGAAGACAACATCGTGGACCCGTGTAGTGACGAGGTCAGAGATGGGCGGTGGGTATATACCCAATCTACCCATTTGGGTATTTACCGGGTACATTGGGTATATACCCGGTAAATACCCGTATGCACCCATTTGCTGGGTATATACAATATGTGACTTAAAATTAACAACAAAGTATGCCAATCAGTTCTAAGCCATGTTTCCTACGCAAAGTACGTCTTAGTGATTTTTCGTTGAACGCATATTTACAAAGTTATGCATGTTTTTGTGATTTCTTTGTATGAAAACGAATATTCATAAGGACATTTGTCTTATATTTTTATAGAATTATGTTTAAAACATAATTCTTTATTAAAACATAATACGTTTAAAACATAATTTAACAACCGATATGTTTAAAAAGTACTTTGTCATACTTTGTATGACTAATATAATAGTTTTTAATATGAATTTAACAATAATCATTATTGATTAGGAACCAAGTGTCAAAAATTTATATTTACATTGAAACGTTAGACAATACACTGATGAAGTCAGGTCATTTCGGTCTAATTAAAATGCGAAGACGGGTTCAGTGTTGCAAATAACAAAAAATATAATCATAAAGTATGGTTTTATGTTTGTTCTCCCCGAACAAAGAATAACTAAAACTTATTAAATTCGATTATTTTATTTTGCAAATGGCATTGTGCTCAAAATGCTATACGGTGAAATGTAAGCCGTCCAGCCACCTCATTATGTCCGAGTCGGCCTCATCTACACCGCCGCCTTGGATGGCGAACAGCGGGTAGTCGTAGTTGATGTGGAACATCGTCTGAACCCGCCCGCACACGCAACTCGGGTCCGACCCACAGTTAAATTTTGTGTATTTAGCTCCGCACACCTTCCCCGTAAGACCCGGAATCTATTTATTTGAGTCCAGTGCTTTCTGGGAAGATGGAAACCTGGCACACGGATATCTGGCTCGGACTCGAGAAGCTTGTTAGGCAGGTCCACAGATGTCCACCGATCCCGCCATCAGCATTCTGTCGTCCTGCAAGAGTTCATGGGCCTGCATGGCATGGCAAGATGGTTGCAATTCTTTGTTGCAACCCCGGTTCGGTCAAAATCCCACCAAAATTGAGGGTTGCTTTGACCAAGTGCTTGTAGTAACTTCTTACATCGAAGCAGGATTCCAAAAGAAACTCAAAACAGTGGCGGTATTCGTGGATCTCAGCTCAGCATTTGAAACTCTCTGGAACATGTCTGGAAACAGGGACAATCAGGGACTACCCTACGAGCTCGTATTTTTTTTTAAATGCAATGCACGTATTTGTCTTTATGCCTTCACGCCCTCCTTTCAAACGCCAAACTCTGAACAAAACGCATGGCTTAGTCCTGGCGCCTACGCTTATCAACGTCTACGTCAGTTACATATCAAAAGTCTCCGGGCGATCATTTATGTAGGCGACGACATTGCCATCACAGCACAAGCTTCGACACTGAACAAAGCGACAACACTGGTTCAGGAAGCCGTTGCAAATTTTGAGCGCTATTTCATCGACTGGGGACTTAAACCTAACCCATGTAAAACTGTGAGCTGCTCCTTTTACCTCAACAATAGGCAAGCTAGTAAGTGAAGGTGTTAAACGCAGTTTCTGCAATGAAGCACGACCCTAACCCAGGCTATCTTGGTGTAACTCTAGACAGAACTTCCACTTTTAAAGCCCCCTCAAGAAAGTAAAGAAAATGGTATCAAACAGCTGCAACCTGATACGGAAACTGGTAGCGATAACATGGGGCTGCAAAGCGGATACACTGCGCATATCAACACTAGCCCTTGTCCATAGTGCGGCCTGAGCCAGTGTAGGCCGGCCATCATACTGACCTTGTTGACGTTGAACTGAACAGCGCCATTAGGAACATATCCGGAACCGTCAGACCCACAAACACCAATAATAATTGGCTTCCCGTCATTTCCTACATATTCCCGTCACGTCTGTGGAGATAATTAATGATCAGAATGGAGTATGACAAGATCAACAGTATGCCTCACCTGTCACTAGTACCTTATCTTCAGGCAACCCGTAGTGATCTTCGCCTACCATCAGAGAGATCTTTTGCCACGCCATGCAGGCCCACGAACTCTTGCAGGACGACAGAACGCTGATGGAGAAATGGCGGGATCAGTGGACATCTGTGGACGTGCCTAACAAGCATCTCGAGTCCGAGCCAGATATCCATGTGCCAAGTTTCCATCTTCCCAGAAAGCACTGGACTCAAATAAATAGATTCCGGGTCTTACGGGGAAGGTGTGCTAAATACACAAAATGTAAATGTTGGTCGGACCCACGTTGCGTGTGCGGGCGGGTTCAGACGATGTCCCACATCAACTACGACTACCCGCTGTTCGCCATCCAAGGCGGCGGTGTCGATGAGGCCGACTCAGACGTTATGAGGTGGCTGGACGACTTACATTTCACCGTATAGCATTTTGAACACAATGCCATTTGCAAAATAAAATAAATAAAATAAACGAATTTAATAAGTTTTAGTTACTCTTTGTTCAGGAAGAACAAACATAAAACCATACTTTATGATTATATTTTTTTGTTATTTGCAACACTTAACCAGTCTTCGCATTTTAATTAGACCGAAATAACTTGACTTCATCAGTATATTGTCTACCGTTTCAATGTAAATATAATTTTTTGACACTTGGTTCCTAATCAATAATAATTATTGTTAAATTCATATTAAAAACTATTATATTAGTCATACAAAGTATGACAAAGTATTTTTTAAACATACCGGTTGTTAATTCTATAAAAATATAAGACAAATGTCCTTATGAATATTCGTTTTCATACAAAGAAATCACAAAAACATGCATAACTTTGTAAATATGCGTTCAACGAAAAATCACTAAGACATACTTTGCGTAGGGAACATGGTTTAGAACTGATTGGCATACTTTGTTTTTTCATTTTAATAATTTTCATTATACTTGAAATCACAAATTGAATGTACCCAGCAAATGGGTGCATACGGGTATTTACCGGGTACATATCGGGTAAATACCCACAGGTGGGTATATACCCGGGTACGTGCCCATCTCTGGACGAGGTTAACTTCTACTACCTAAACGATTTAAAAGTAAAACTGAACATTGGATGCAAGGACGGATTTAAGCAGGGAGGGGGGCACGGGGGCACGCAGCAGATGTTATGCTTGGGGCCGGTCCAACCAACCATGGTTGCAAGTTAGTACATACTCAGCCACGAGAAATATTTTGCTGGCGCGATGCAGGTTTAGTAGCAGGTAGAGTTTTTGCATAACTGTGTGTAGGTAGTAGCAGTTACCGGTCCGCGTTTCATATAACTGACATAAATATTTTATTAGGTCGGTTTGTAAACAAACCTTTTTTGTAACCTCATGTCAAATCGACTACGCAATCTATATCAAAATATGTATGTCAGTTATATGAAACGTGCACCTGTACGACTGCTATAATAGTTAGAGAGCTGGTGACCAATCGAGATATTTTTTCGTACAAGGCTGGGAGTTAGTAGGCTGATAGAGTAGACTTCGCTGAGTCTGGGAAAAATATTTTTTTGGTCCGGTCGCGGTTGAAAGTTAGATTTTTTCGACTTTGAAAGTTTAAATGTTTGGGTTGAGTCATTTCTTTTTTGTCTACAAGGCTGGGAGTTTTTAGGCTGCCTTTTTAGTCTCCGCTGATCACGAAATCACTATTTATTACTAGCCAAACACGTTAGAAATATTGTTTTTTATAACCTAGAAAGTGTAAATTTTTGGGTTATAAAAATCAAACTTTCAACCACGCTCGGCCAAAAAAACAAATATTTTCTTGTTCAACGGAGTCTCAACAACTAACCTAGAAGTTTCTAGCCTTGTACGACAAAAAAATATACTGAACCCATACATTTAAACTTTCAAAGTCGAAAAAATCTAACTTTCAACCGCGACCGTGCCAAAAAAATATTTTTCCCAGACTCAGCGAAGTCTACTCTATCAGCCTACCAACTCCTAGCTTTGTACGAAAAAATATCTCGATTGGTCACCAGCTCTCTAACTATAATGGTCGCTACAATACTTAGAAATATTTTAAAAGCGCCATCTATTGTTCAGTAGCAGATACATTAATCCGTGCTCTAAAGCCGCATTTTCACAGTCAAAGTAAATAAAACCAAATGAGCCATTCAAGAAAATAGACGCTTCTAATTGGTCGATTCCAGAGATGGGTAAATGCCCGGGTTAAAATCCATTTCTGCCCAATAAACGCCGGGCATTTTTAATAAAGGTCGGGCGGAAATTAAATTATTTTTTTACTTAAATTCGGTTACAAAAGAACTTTATTTTGACGAGAATAGGTTGGGTAGGCTCTATGAAGCAAAAAAGGTCCTATAGCTTAGTGCCGGGAAACGCACCGTTTTTGAGTTACTAGGTCTTGAAAAATAAAAAACTGAAAATTATATTATTGGCGGGCGTCGGGAAACCAGTAACTCGGGTTGGGTAGGTCCTAGTAAGCAAAAATGTTCCTGTAACTTGGTGCCGGGAAACGCACCGTTTACGAGTTATGAGACTTTGAAAAAAAATAACATAACTCAAAAACGGTGCATTTCTCGGCAAAAAGTTACAGAACTTTTTTGCTCTCCAGGACCAATTCAACAGGTCTCCGATAAAAAAAAAATATATATATTTTTTTAAAGAAACTTAAGTTCTGGTCCCATAGCGCCCCTTACACTCCACCCCAACCAATTTTCTTTCCTTTTTCGTCACATAATATTATCCCAATAGGGTTTTGTATACAAAAAAAACTAATTTGTAGTGAATTTTCATTTATGCCCGCCGAAATGGGCAGAAATCCATTCTGCCCGATTAAAATCGTTTGGGCAGAAAAGGCAGAAATTCATCGCCCATCTCTGGCGATTCCATGCGAGCCAGAGACAAGCTAGCTAAAATTGGAAACGCTTGAAGCGTCTATTTTCTTGGATGGCTCATTTTGTTTTATTTACAGGAATACAAGCAGTACCAAGAATTCTGGCTCGACAACTCACCCTACGGTAGACCTCGCGCGGAATACAAACACATCAACGAGTCAAGAGCCATCGCGTTCGAGAAACTGGCCAAAATTGCCGCGAAAAAACAGAAGTAATCTTGATGTCTCTCTTCATGTCAGTAGATGTCCTATCACAATCTTTCTTGTACGTCCTGCTAGGGGAGCACAATGTCACGATAAAAGTTTTATCCCATTATCGGCTATCGCCATCTTGCTTTATTTCACCGCGTGAAGCGAGATTCCGCTACCCGATAGTGGGATAAAACTTTTATCTCGAAGTTGTGCTTCCCCAGCTGTTGTTGTTGTTGTAGGTAGGTACAGGGCCCTCACTTTATTTGGTAGAGCACAATGTTTTAAGTAATGTTAATGTACCTAACTGTTATAAGATATGGAAATAAAAATTCAAAAAATTAAATGTACTTATTGATCAACCATTTTTTATTTATTAGACTTTTTTTCGACGACCTTAGTGACATCTATTAACGAAGCATGCTCAAACAAACTACGCTCTAACAAAAAATATGGAAAATATGTCTCCAGTAAAAATATTTTTTTATATTATTATTTTAACATTTTTATAAATTATATTCTTAACATTAGGTTAGGTTGCACGCATATTTAAACATTTATTTCAAGGATTCAAGCTTTTGGGACAGGAATCGAACCCGCAATCTCTGGTTCTAGGGATAGCTTGGATAACCGATTCTGCAAGAGCGATCAAATTTAACAGGCATGTTAATCTCATGTCAAACGAATTTTAGCCAGCCATTATGAATTAACCTTCGATTAATCACAGTTATAATTTTGATGGCTTTTGGCGAAATCGGGCGTGTCTTAACTAATCAAAGAGTGAAGTTAAAAAAAGGCCAGCCCTCTACCCTTGACCAAAGCCTTGACGCAATTTTTTCAAATGGCACAATTTACAAAATTCTATTTATTTTCACGAATTAGGACGCATTTTATATTTTTGTTGTACATACCAAGAAGCCTTACGTTTGATTACACATTACAAAGTATATAAAATGAAAGATCAAAGACACTTAAATTAATAGGACGAACAACTAGCGCCGCTCGTAGGTTCCAACATCTGGAATCTAAAGCTTAGGTCCTAAAAATAGTAAGCCTCGCGTTGAGATTTTGCAGGAGAGTTTTTAGCAAAAAACGCATCCAAATAGGAGACATGATATTTTTTTCATTGTGTCCTAATATTTTTTTTATTTTTTATTTTTTTCCCTGTGTTATTTACAATCGGCCCTTCTGGCCATAATTATATGAACGCAATAGCGTCAAGGGTAACCCCACAGGAGTGTGAGCAAAAGATATTCAAGAACGGTATGCCAGCCGTATTTGTCTACGATTATATCTGTTTGCTTTATGTGTCGGCTGGTTATTATTGTGATCTCTAAAATAATCTGGTATTACTACGTCACCATCCTCCACCGCATTGCCGTAATACATGACACCGGAGTTTTGCTCCCCTATGAGTGCAATGCCACCTTCGTACTTATTGATGCCAGTATCGTAGGCGCCTTCGTCTGAATGGAGATGGTAGTCTGTCACATCCGGAGAGGTATATGCTGACAGTTCAATAAGAACACCTAGAATAACTTTCTCATCGCTACCGACACATTTCTTCGTCCAAAATTCCAAAATCGTCGAACTCTTGCATCTTCTTTTGCTGACCTGAATTGGAGACCTTGGAGGCGACTTATTCGTCACGTATTCTATGTACAACAAATTACTTTCAAGCTCCTTCAAGTGCTGGGTTAACGTCTCAAAATTGACAGACCTGAAAGTTTTACTTTTCTTTTTAAGCTGATATTGCTGATAGTACTCGGATTCAGAGTGGTTCGGAGAAGTGTTTGAAGTGTAATCGAGACGTTTTTTTAAGATGAAATATATGAGCTTTGTGATGTAGCTTTTCAGCGTGAATTTTGGCTCGGATTGGTCGAAATCAACTTTAAAGCCCCGCAGCTGGAAAGTCAGTGTCCAGTTCTCTTCGGCATCATAGTTAATAGTGCGAAGGCGACGGTTAGCCAGCTTTCTTTCTTCGTCTTCAATACGCTTCAATAAGTCTCTTTGAGTTGGCGTAAACTTAATATCAGAGATAAATGGGGAGCCTTCAAGGCATATGTCTGCACCGTTATCGTTTAGCACTTTAATTTTGAACTCTTTCCCTTGAAAGTAAGAGTGCAAATCCAAACATGTGATCTCGGAATTGTTATAATCATAACGGTACAGAGTCGCTTTAGTCAAGTGTCTAAAAATGTCTGGTCGAGCGTCATCTCGCGTGACCGAGGGACAGACTGACATTTTGTTTTATTCTTACAACGCCAACCCTGTAAAAACAATGAATAGATGTTTAGTTGAATGGGCGACCGAAGTTCTGAGTTTACTTGAACAATCGTTGGTTGGTGGGTCAAGTTGGGGGTTTTTATGTATGGGTGTTCGTTCGACGATAACTTGAGTAACCCGCCCCCAACTTGATGCACCAACCTTCACGAGTTTACAGATCAATGTTTACAAAAAGTAACAAGAAAAAGTGGGTAGGTATAAAATATAGACTGCTTTACATTGAGGTTTTGAGGTAAGCACCAATCTAGGATTTTAGTAAGACGTATTTATTGACCCACCTGAAAAGTGGCTTCTTTTAAAGCCAGCCTTTGTGTTGGTTATTTGTAGGAGAACCTAAAATCACAAAATTATAAGACTTGTTTTGTTGTTTTGGCAGTTTTGTTTCGAATGTTGAACTTACAAAAAACCACAGAGTATAGACGAGAAAAATTCAAACTGACAGTTCACAGCTCCACTACACGGTCAGACTTACGGTTGGGAGTGGGACTGGTTGGGACAAAGAGTCAAGCGTGTAGGGACCTTTATTTTTTTTTCTTCAGAAAACGCCATCTAGCGGCTGAATTTTGAAATTATAATTCGTCCGCCATTGCCACCAATTTCTAGCGTGACAAGTCATGTCAATTTCGTTCACAATTTATGAGAAAATCCAATGGCAGATTCTTTCTTCGGGTTCGATACCTCGGCATCGGTGAGTTTGACCAACAATCCACGTTTTAAAACAATATTTCCTGCGCGCAACAACGTATTTCTAGTCCTATAGGATTCGTGCCAGCGTGCCACAACTGTTTGCCAAATCCATCAATTTTTAGTACTTTCTCGATGTTTTTTTGTTGTTATTTCCCTTTCTACACTTATGTTTAGTGCTTTAGCACCCAAATTTCGATATTTTCTGTCTAAACCACGCTAAGAAGTCATCCATTCGTTGCTATGATTATTTCAACTTGTAAACCCCAATGCTGTTTGTATTTCCAAACAAATCTTGCCTGTAATAATCTGCAGCGATTGTTTACACGTGTATTCATTGCGTGTTAACTATCTATATACTCATGCAACCTTCACAATGCAACCTAGAATTGCATCTTCTACAAAGTTGCAACAACGGTCATTGAATATTTGGTTGCAATCAAACACAACCATCTGGATTTTAATTTTCCAAGTAATCTGCGTAGAACCTTCACTCACACTAGATGGATGAAGAGACCACTCGGTGCTGCCGTTCCTGGGACATTGTTTTAGATGGAGTAGGCTTGTCCAGCACCTATACCATCCTGACAGCTTAGTCGGCCTAGCCCACAGGAATGGCAAGGTCAATATGTGCTGAGCCAACTAAGCCGCGGGTTTCCTCACTATGTTTTTCCTTCACTGTTAGTAAGTGGTATTGCTACTAGAAATTCACAAATGCAGGTAACTTTAAAAATTAAAAAAGTCATAGGTACAGTCGGCCACAGTCTCAGATACCCCTTTTTGTTCGATTGGCGCCCTTATGCCGCGCGCGGTAAGAGCTGCCATGGGGTATCTGCGATTGTGGCCGACCGTACCTACATGCCCGCAATAGCTCGAGTGCGTGGGATCCAACACTTAAAGGCATATTTGACAGCTTTGATCTGATGTACATTTCGATGTACTCACTGTAAGCTAAATAAAATGCAACATAACTAAATAAAAAAAAAATACAAATATTACAATGACGTGTCATCCAGCACATACATGGTTAGGCATTGCTTAAAAAAATTACATGATGGGATATGTCATTAGTTGGTCGAACTAACTTTTAAAGAAGCATTTATTTATAGTAATTTTCTTTACATAATATTGTCTTAGCATAGACAATACTCTCAAACATAATCATTTTTATTTCTGGTTGATTTTGCGCCTTCAACTCAAGCTATCAAGCTCGCTGCTCGCATATTATGCTCTTTATTTCTTCATATAACTGTCTCTGGGTAGTCATTCTACAGAGTCCTGTATTCCTAATAATTTTTGTTGAGAATACTTTGAGTATTTGTATGATTTTCTTTGGACAGAATATTTGATTGACTGATACGAGGTATTATTTTGTAAAGTGACACTTGACTCAGGGCTTATTAGTTACACAATACTAAAGCCAAAAATTATATTTAAAAAATTTTTTCTGTGAAAATTACCCAAAAATCATTCAACGGTGGCCTTTTACTAACGCTTGCGGCGAGTCAGGCGCTACAAACGCGCGCGCGCTTTGAGAAGGCGTGAGTGTCGCGGTTATTATACTCGTAGATGAACTTAAGGCTGGAAGAAAGCAGCGTGGCGGGAAATTCAAAATTTTCACAGTTTTTTACATTTTGTAGCTAAACTGAGCTATTTTTGTTCAGCGATTTTTCGTTCGCGGCAATAACATTCTTCTTTTCGTATTCTTTTCATTATTGTAAACAACAGAACAACAACAATTCAGCCGATTATGTGTTCTGGTCTACGACAAGTTTTTTGGGCATTGCCACTGATTCGTAGACCAGAACACATAATCGGCTGAATTATTGTTGTTTTGTTGTTTACAATAAAGAAAAGAACACTGTTTTATTGCCGCGAACGAAAAATCGCTGAACAAAAATAACTTGGTTTAGCTACAAAATGTAAAAAACTTAAAATTTTGAATTCCCCGCCACGTTGCTATCGTCCACCCTTAAACAAAAAATTCTTAATAAAAAATTATCTTATTTTGAGTTAAAGCGTTACTCCAACTATTGTCCCTGAGTCGGGTGTTACTGACCAAAACAACACCCTGTATGCTTGAAGAATGGGATGCAAACGGAAATTAATCTATCAATTTAATTTCAGAACATAAATGACGATGACGGGGGTGGAGGGGATGGCTCAGAGGACGAGTATGATGCTCTCAACGATGAGACCTTCGGCCAAGGTATCTAACTATCTTACTTACTTATTTCATAAAGCGTTCACAGCCTAGTTTAACTAGCCATTCTTAAGGCTCTGGGCATAGTGAATTAGCCCGCGCGCAAAGAAAAATGCACAAATTCGATTCCTGTATCAAATACACAAAAAAAATCGAAAATGTTCACATATCAAACCCTAGAATTAGTTGAGTCCTATCGAACACAGTCAGTTTCATGTTGATATCCATAACAGATTGCAAGATATTTTGCTTGAAAAAAAGTGCGCCGCCTATTTTTTACTGGCTGTTTTAGATAGGTCTCACCTAATTCTAGGGTTTGATATGTGAACATTTTCAATTTGTTCAGTGTATTTGATACAGGAATCGATTTTGTGCATTTTACTTTGCGCGCGGGCGATTCACTGTGCACGGCGCCTTAATCGGTTGGCAAAGTTAAGCAACATCGGGCGCGGTCAGTCAATGGATGGGTGACCGCTAGTGGCAATCATATCTGAGCGCTTCCGTGCTTCGGAAATCTCGAAAAAAAGATCACTGTTGCATACTAAAATTCGATACCTACAAATGTATGGAGCAGCAGATTTTTTTTCTTTGTTTTTGCACTTGGCTTGATATCAAAAATTGCTTGTATTGATGAGTTAAGAGACCCCTTTCAGTGTCACAGGACCTTTCTGTAACATCCTGTATATTTTTTTATACAGGGTCACGTTTTGTTTGTTACATTTTATTGCACTAAAAAAGATTGGTAGTGATGTTGCTGCCTTTGCTTTTATGTGTCTCAATTAACTAAATAGAGATGTGAGACATTATGTGCAAGGGCGTACTAAACTTATTTCTATAGAAATTTCTTCCAGCCAGCCCAGAATATAGTAAAAATTTAATCACGTCATCCTATACAAAAAGTATTAGACTACAATTTACTAGTGGTTCGCCCCGAACTATGAACTCGCGACCCCATATCTCAGTAACCCCTCGACCGATTTGGCTCATGTTCGAACTTAAAAATTCTCTTGGCCTCATTTACCTGCCTACCAAATTTCATCACGATCCGACTAAATTTACTCAAGTTATCGTCGAACGAACATTCATACATACATACATACAAACGCCGGATTGTTCCAGTAGACTCGGAGAACTTCGCTCGCTTCGCTCGCTCGTTCAATTATTTAGTTGACGTTGACGGTACAGTGGACATGCGCCCTTAGGCCTTATTCACATGACAGGCGCTTAAGATGAAATACGACGCACAACTAGCCCCGCCAATGAAAAAAAAAAAACATATGTTCTTTTTGAATGCATTTTTAGCAAAAAACGCTCCTGCGATTTCTCAACACGAGGCTTAACTATTTTTAGGACCTAAGGTTTGGATTCCAGATCCTAAAACCTATGAATGCAATCGATTTTCCATTTTTTTATAAAATGGCCGATAAGCCATTTTTTTCAAACCTTAGGTCCTAAAAATAGTTAAGCCTCGCGTTGAGAAATCGCAGGAGCGTTTTTTGCTAGTTGTGAGACCTATTGAGTCTTAACGCGCGTTTGGTGTTTTGGAAACGCGCGTTTACAGCTACATACATAAAACGCGCGTTAGCATGTGTACAGCTTGAATAAAATGTATATAGTTGTAAACGCGCGTTTCCAAAACGCGCGTTAAGCGCTTGTCAGGAGAACAAGGCCTTATTCTGTTGCCGCTAAAGTGTCTATTCCAACGTTTCCAGCGGACGAGTACGACTGGGAGGTGGCCCACGAGCAGCTGGCCCATCAGCTCGAGAGCAACCGCCGGTACAACTCCAGCCTGGACCACTCCATGGAGCATGAGCAGCTGGGTATGTGTTTTCAATTAGGCGGACAGGTGGACCACCCCTTGTGAAAAGTTAGTCAATAGGTGGACCAGTCCATGTGAAAAGTAAGTTAATAGGTGGACCATTCCATGTCAATCTGTTGGCCTACGAGCAACTGGCCCATCAGCTCGAGTGCAACCGCCAGTAATACTTCAGTCTGGACCACTCAATGGAGCATGAGCAGCTGGGTATGTGTTTTAAATTGGGTGGATAGGCAAGATCGACTGAAAGCGACCAAGGGGAAGATGCCCGACACGTTGGACCGACCAAATCCGCTCCACACTCAACACCTCAGTATACGATGCTCAGTATACACTTAGCCGCAGATAGGAACAACTGGCGACGCATCGTACGATACGGATTGCTCCGTTTGAATTACCACGACCCTCAGTGATGAGGATACCGACGCAAATAGGTGGATAGGTAGGTGTACCACCCCTTGTGAAAAGTTAGTCAATAGGTGGACCACTCCTTGTGAAAAGTTAGTCAATAGGTGTACCACTACATGTATAAAGGTTCCTCTGTAGGTGGACCACTCCATGTACAAAGTTAGTCAATAGGTGGACAATTCCATGTCAATCTGGACCACCCCACGTGGAAAGTTAGTCAAATAGGTGTATAATCCCATGAATAAAGTCAATAGGTGGATCACTACATGTACTCAGTTAGTCAATAGGTGGACCACTCCATGTAAAAAGTTTGTCGATAGGTGGACCACTCTGTGTAAAGAAATAGTAAATAGGTGGACCAGTTCATGTCAATAAGTGGTCCACCTATTTGGATTCATGTCATAAGGTGGACAATCTCGTTGGTTTCTAAACTTTAATCTCTCCTCTCTTGGTATTAATGTTTTCGTTTGTGCAATAAAGAGTTACTTACTTACTTACTTACTTACTTATTACAGAAGCATCGCTATCGCAGCTAGTTTTGGACGAGACGGACGCTCCACATAACAGCTCGGCCTTCGGCGCCTCGCACGTCTGGCAACATGACTTCGGTCTACCGATGCAGCCTACTGTAAGTTGGACCCTATTTCGCAAACAAGTACCAACCCACAGCAGTTCTATTTCGAGAAAAAGACGGTTTTTGAACGAGCGAGCGAAGCGAGCGAAGTTCTCCGAGTCTATTGGAACAATCCGGCGTTTGTATGTATGTATGTATATATGTATGTATGAATGTTCGTTCGACGATAACTTGAGTAAATGAAGTCGGATCGTCACGAAATTTGGTAGGCGGGTAAATGAGGCAAAGAGAATTTTTAAGTTGGAACATGAGCCACATCGGTCCAGGGGTTACCGAGATATGGGGTTGTTAAGTTTATATGGGGTCGCGAGTTCACAGTTCGGGGCGAACCACTAGTGTATAATGAGTTTGCAAAGGGGTGGGTAGCTGGCAGCAACCACTGGTAGGATTGCCTCCACGATTGCTACAAGCCATGGATAGCTTGTTGAATATTTCTTCTTTCCTCTCGCGTCAAAACATTGTACACACGATAGCACTCTACTCCGTTACGTTACGGGTGATTTGCATATTTGTATTAGATACTTTTTGTCCAGCTTCACTAGCTCTGATCGTTCTTGGAGAAGAAGCATGGTGAAGAAACTCCAAGGATCTTGGGCTTAAAAACTTTGCCTTTGCCTCTACGTAATGAGATGATTTATACAGCGTCCAGTGGTACCTTCACTAGATGCTAAAAACCGTGTAATATCCAGTTGAAGTCACAGGAACCATCTATTTGCTTTCAGCCGGCGTCAATGCTCAAGAATGTCTGCACGGTTGAAGAGCTCGAGCGACAGTTACGTCAGAAGCCTCAGCAACCGCAACCTCCGCAGATGCACCAGAACTACTACCAGGTAGGTTTCTTATACCAGGCAAGATACCAAGTAGAAAGAAACCTGTTTTATCCCACTATCGGATAGCGGCATCTCGCTTCACGCGGTGAAATAAAACAAAAATTGCCACAAGTAAAGCGACAATCAATCGACCCCATAAGTTGAGAGATGACACATAATCTAACCGAATAGTGGAGAGTAGTGTAGGGTGCAACACAGGCTATAATGCAGCGAATACTAATATTTGCTAATATTTGTAACTGATAAACTAGTGGTTAGCCCCGAACTATGGTCACAGTGAAATTAGGGCGTTTTATTTATTGCCAAAACCAAAACATCACATACAAAAACTATCACTAGTGGTTCGCCCCGAATTATGAACTCGCGACCCCATATCTCAGCAACTCCTCGACGATTTGGCTCATGTACGAAATTAAAAATTCTCTTTGCCCCATTTACCCGCCTACCTTTTATGACGATCCGACTTTTACTCAAGTTATCGTCGAACGGACATTCATACATACAAACATACAAATGCCGGATTGTTCCAGTAGACTCGGAGAACTTCGCTCGCTCGTTCAATTATTTAAAATGTTTCTTGTGCTGCCACCATTACTCTGAGAAATAAATTATTCGTATCTATTTCTGAGAAATAAATTATTCTTATTCTTAACCTCCATTTCTCTTCTTTCAGCCAAGATTCCCCCCTGTCATCCTCCAAAGGCCGCCAGGTCTCCAGGCTCCCGTCCCGCTGCCCTTCGCGCCCCAACACAACATGGGGCCAGCGTTGGGCCCAATGGCCAACCAGATGGGCCAACACGCCAACCAGATGCCCAACAACCACATGATGGGAAACCAGAATCAGTACCTACAGCAGAATTTTGCCAATATGGGGCCGAACCAAATGATGCAGGGCCAAATGGGGCCCAATCAGATGCTCCCGAACGGGAACCAGTTTGGCCCCAATATGGGACAGTTTCCCCACATGATGGGACAGCCTAGGATGATGCCGCCCCCCGGCCTCAATATGCCGCCGAGGCAGAATTTTAGCCCTAATATGGGACAGTACAATCCGAATTTTCGGGTGAGTATTCTTTTATTAAAAAAACTAAGGCCTTTTCATCGACGTAATGAGATGATTTATGCAGCGTCCAGTGCACACTAGATGGGTGAAGAGACCATTCGGCTCTGCAGTGCCTGGGACATTGTTTGAGATGGAGTAGGCTTGCCCAGCACCTATACCATCCTGACAGCTTAGTCGGCCTAGCCCATAGAAGACATAGAAGTTAAGGGTACAGCGGAATTTTGCTAAAATGCGGCCGAACCAAATGATGCAGGGCCAAATGGGGCCCAATCAGATGCTCCCGAACGGGAACCAGTTTGGCCCCAATATGGGACAGTTTCCCCACATGATGGGGCAGCCTAGGATGATGCCGCCTCCCGGCCTCAATATGCCGCCGAGACAGAATTTTAGCCCTAATATGGGACAGTACAATCCGAATTTTCGGGTGAGTATTCTTTTATTAAAAAACTAAGGCCTTTTCATCGACGTAATGAGATGATTTATACACCGTCCAGTAGCACCTTCACTCACATTAGATGGGTGAAGAGACCACTCGGCGCTGCAGTGCCTGGGACATTGTTTTAGATAGAGTAGGCTTGCCCAGCACCTATATCCTGTAGTCTGCCTAGCCCACAGACATTGGACTCTGAAGCGAGCGGCGAGGGGAAGAAGCGAGAGACCCAGGTTCCATTCCCGGCGCAGGCATGTACACACGACAGCACGTAGACGCTTACACGCTAGAACTCTACACGGTTACGTTACGGGCGACTATGCAACAAAAGTGTACAGTCTGACGACTTTGTTTCTTTTTAAAGTTACGTACATTTGTGAATTTAAACTAGCAATACCACTCGCTAATTGTCAAGGAAAAGATCGTGAGGAAACCCGAGCGTCTGATGCGTAATACCCTCAACTTCTGTGTCTTCAAGGATCCTAGGATTAATTAATTGCGCTAATCAGTTCCGGGGCCTTAGCCTGTAACGCAATGGTGTCAAAATGGGCTCCCGATTGACGGTTTCAATTACGATTAATTAATGCTGTCGGTCCAGTGTCGGTCCTTTATAGTACAGCAAGGAATATTATGATATGAGTCTAATCCGAGAGGATTAGTTCGCTGGTTGTAGGAGTACAACGAAAAAATCCCGGTTTTGTCCTTCTACCTGGGACGCCATTGATACGCCATTGTGTTACAGGCTAAGGCGCCAAACATCAAGTCCGCTCTGAAGTTGCCACGCTGAGTTGTTAAAACATTGTGAAAGTCAATGAAAACAATATTTAAAAAAACACTTTTCTCCCGCCACAGCGTTCACATTTTATTAATTAAAAAATTTGCAGGACTCAGATCTCAGCAAAAAAAAAATGTGATCCTTATTTCCGGGTGTTATAACCCTGTAAAAAGTGTTAGGATCTTTTGTAAGATTTCGGCGATAGCTGTCAGATTTGTATTCTTAAGTTGTCACCTTGTATGGCCGCCATAAATAAAAAAAACTTGCGCAACGCGCAACTGGATGTTTGGCGCGATCTGAAGCTGATATTTTCCTCACAGTGTTTTTCGTCAATCTCATTTTCAGTTAATTTTCTCCCGTGCACTTTCACATGATTATATATTTACAACTTTATCTGAACATATTTTCCATTTTCCAGGGCCCCACAAAGCCAATGGACCAGCAGTCCGTAATGAATCAACAGAACATGATGTTGAACCAGCAGCAACAACAACAAAACATGCAACATCAACAACAACAACAACAACTACAAAAATCTACACAGTCACCGCAGACGAAGCAAACGTCACCACTGATGATGAATCAAAAGAGTCCGGGACAGCAAAAAATGCAAAAGCAACGGGTGATATACAACAGTAACCAGAAAAATGTGCCTCGAAACGATCTGGACTCTTTCGCCATGTATAATCCAGCTAAAAAGGTCCCTGAGAAGAATTCGATGGAGAATTCAGACTCATTTGGAATGTACAACAATGCTGGAAAGAATGTAATCACTTCGGAGAATCTTGTACAGTACATTCAGAACACTCATCCGATACTTCAGGTAATTTCTTGTCCTCATCAAAGTAACTAATCGTCTAAACATTTATAATAAGTTGAAAAAATTCACTCGGGACAGGACTTGAACCCGCAACCTCTCGCATACCGTGCAGGCGCTCTACCAATTGAGCTACCGAGTCAAGTAACTGTCGATGCGAATTTCTTCAACTAGTCTCCGTCTACTGGACGGGTAGTGCTTTAGAAAAAACAAAAAGTATCTAATCGTCTGTGATACTGTATTAGTTGTTAAGGCCCAGCAGTAGGTACAACTATCGCCGCCAATGGAAAAAAAACGTATTATCTTCTTTTTGGAAGCGTTTTTTGCTAAAAATTATTTACTACGTTATCAACGCGAGGCTTAACTACAGGGTGCACTCTAAGTCGATAGCGGAAATTTAAGTAGGCTATCTAATGATCAATACAAACAACTTGTACTTAGTGGCGAAAAAAAAGGAGCGAAAAAAATATCAGCTGTTCCATACAAAAGGTCGACTCAGTACTGCGCCAAATGTATGAAACAGCAGATAATTTTTTCGCTCCATTTTTGTCGCCACCTAGTACAATTTGTTTGTAGTGATCAGTAGACAGCCTACTTAAAGTTCCGCTATCGACTTAGAGTGCACCCTGTATTTTTAGGACCTAAGGTTTAGATTCCAGATCCTAGAACCTACGAATAAAATCTTTTACTCAAAAAAGCTCGTAATGTGGTCATTAATTCGACAACCTTCTTTGAGCAAAGACGGACTTGCGGGCTACTATGATTAGGCGCCAGAAAAGTTGTATAGAGTTTCATTAATGTCGTGTTTTGCGACCAGAAAAAGTGTATGGAAACCCATTAATGTCGAGTTTTGTTTAATAAAAATAGTCAGGTGCAAAAAGTATGCGGCTTGCGTCTTGCGACTTGCGACTTGCGACTTGCGACTCACGACTTGCGGCTTAATACCTCAGCCTCAAACTTAGGACCTAGGATCTAGTACCTAGGACCTAGCTCCTAGTACCTAGCACCTAGGACCTATGACTTATAACCTAGCTAGCACCTAGGACCTAGCACCTAGTACCTGTGTTTTCTCCATACAAACATAGTCCCCGATTTCCTCCCTGGATAAAGGCACTAGAGCAAACATTTTTGGTATGTTGGGACATCTCCATCCCCGGCATTCGGAATGTTTAGATTTTTTCGATAAATTCTTGTTAACAGGATCTAGGACCTACCGATAATTTATAAAAAATGCGTACTTAAAAGCGGCTTCTATTTTTTTATCATTCGCTTCGTTCACAATATCGTTCTGTTACAGATTGTGACCCTTTATAAGGCATAGCTATCCGTATTTATCATTGATTTTGGACGCTATTTCGAAGCAATAAAGTTCAAATTATGGTGGGAATATGTATGCTACAGGCTTATAGGGTTAAAACTTGGAAAGTATAATTCTAAGTCTCGTTCAAATCATTATCATGATCTTATGGGGATGAATGGGGATGGGAATCGAAATTGAAATGAATATCAAAACAAAATTGTTCTATGTTTATTTTGCGGCTTTGTAATAAAAATGTTCCCCACGTTTTGTTCACAGATGAACAACAGCTTCCACAACGCCAGCCACCATCCCATGTTGAACAACAGAAATGTTCAACAAGTGTTCAACAGCAACCAAATGATGGGACATCCCATGTTCAACAACCAGCGGCACAACGGCAGCTTTAGCAATAACAATAATAATAGGTGAGTTGTTGCTGTTAAGCTACTGCTCTGAGTGAACGCGTTATAGTTGGAGAGCTGGTGACCAATCGAGATATTTTTTCGTACAAGGCTGGGAGTTAGTAGGCTGATAGAGTAGACTTCGCTGAGTCTGGGAAAAATATTTTTTTGGTCCGGTCGCGGTTGAAAGTTAGATTTTTTCGACTTTGAAAGTTTAAATGTATGGGTTGAGTCATTTCTTTTTTGTCTACAAGGCTGGGAGTTTTTAGGCTGCCTTTTTAGTCTATGCTGATCACGAAATCACTATTTATTACTAGCCAAACGCGGTAGAAATATTGTTTTTTATAACCTAGAAAGTATGAATTTTTGGGTTATAAAAATCAAACTTTCAACCACGCTTGGCCAAAAAAACAAATAATTTCTTGTTCAACGGAGTCTCAACAACTAACCTAGAAGTTTCTAGCCTTGTACGACAAAAAAAATATACTGAACCCATACATTTAAACTTTCAAAGTCGAAAAAATCTAACTTTCAACCGCGACCGTGCCAAAAAAATATTTTTCCCAGACTCAGCAAAGTCTACTCTATCAGCCTACCAACTCCTAGCCTTGTACGAAAAAATATCTCGATTGGTCACCAGCTCTCTAACTATTAGTTAATTAGCTCACTTGCATGTTAATTAGCACCCTTACAAGTTAAAACAAACGCAGTAAAGCGTTAATTAGCCCACTAACGCGGTAATTTGAACAATGGCGCGGTAATACGCGCACTAACGCGCATATTAGCGCAATAACGCCGGTTACCGGTACAATACGTTGCTGTTAGTGCGCCAACGAAATAATAAAATACGGTAAACACAGTTTCACCCCAATTTGAACAAGCGCAATGTTCAAAAAGTGCTCAACAGCAATCAGATAATGGGACATCCAATGTCAAACAACCTTTGGGACAACTGAAGCTTTAGAAATAATAATGATAATAGGGGAGTAAGAAAAGGTTCCTGATATAAAACTGGGCCCTGTTGCACGTACGCGACAAGTCGACTTATTTGTCGAAAATTGACTTATTTGTCGGATTGTTAAGTAAATAGTGTTGCACAAACATTACAAATAAGTCAGACTGCGACAGGTGAATGAAGAATGTCCGTGGGTCTGTTAAATCACTTGAAACTTTATGACCGTGTAGCCTAAAAATTTAGAAATACACCTGTTTTTGTTTCATTCAAATCGAGCCAGTAGTTTTAAAGTTACGACGGTTTTAGTTTCCGTCCTTTTGGAGTTTTTCGCGCGAGCGCGGCAAACTCGCGTGACGTCACAACTCTACACGCACCCGACACATACACCGTAACACTCATTCAAACGGCTGTATCTTTGGAACCGTACTAGGTAGCCAGTTGAAATTTTAAGAGATTATGTTTTATTATGGTGGATTACCCAAGAAAAAATAAAAATAAAAAAATATTAAAAAATAAGAGGGGTCCCCATACAAAAAACGTTGTTTTATACTTTTTGCTCTTTAGAAAAAAACTGGTTATACGGACCCTCGGCGCGTGAGTCCGAGTTGCGCTTGGCCAGTTTTTATATTATTTTGTTATACTATGGAGTAAGCCCTATAATCATACCAAGTTTGTTGCTTGTATGTCTTACCGTTTTTTCTACAGAGCAAAAAGTATAAAACAACGTTTTTTGTATGGGGACCCCTCTTATTTTTTAATATTTTTTAATTTTTATTATTGATTTGGTAATCCACTATAATAAAACATAATCTCTGAAAATTTCAACTGGCTACCTAGTACGGTTCCAAAGATACAGCCGTTTGAATGAGTGTTACGGTGTATGTGTCGGGTGCGTGTGGAGTTGTGACGTCACAGCAGCTGACGACCGCGCGCCCGTCGCACAGGTAGTTTAAAATTAAATATCTCGAGAACTATAAGTCGTATCAAAAAAATTTTTTCACCCAAATTTTCCATTTTTAATAGAGTGTATGGTAAGATAAAAATCAAAAGTTGATGGTATTCTTCATTATTGACAAATTGTCAGGACTTGACAAGCGTTGCACAAAGCTCGACAATTATAATAAACCATGGTAGAATTCACCGACAATTGTATTCGACAAATGCATAGTCACCTGTCGGAATTCGGTACGCAAAGTTTTTTGTTCGAAAGTCCGTTATTGGCTTTATCTTATATTTAAAATAAAAAAAAAAAAACAAAATAAAAAATATTGAAATTAGTTTCTCAATATTGTCTAAAGATAATTTTAAGCCAATAACGGGCTTTCGAGCAAAAAACTTTGCGTACCCAATTGTCTGACAATTTTACAAATATGCCGAGTCGTCTTGATAATAAAATTTATGGTTGCACAAAGCAAATCCGACAAGTTTTTCACGACAATTTGTCACTTTTTGCTTGTCGCGTAAAATCTTTTATGCAACAGAAATATGTCAAGTTGTCGCGACAATTCGACAAATTTGTCAATTTTCCACCATGACTTATTTGTAGCTCGAAATCTTTGTGCAACAGAAACTTGTCAAATTGTCGGATTGTCACCTGTCGCCTGTCACCTGTCGTTGTCACGTTCGTGCAACAGGGGCCTGGTCTAAGCAATCTCAACCTTATTTCCAGGGGCCTTATGAACGGCGAGGAGGTCCAAACGAACGGGGCGCGCGACGGCGACGAATACGCCGGCCTCATGTCGCAGAGAGAGAAGCAATGGCTGATCAACATACAGATGCTGCAGCTTAATACCGGCACACCCTACCTTGACGACTTCTATTACACGGTAAATAAAATAAAATAAAATACACTTCACCAGAAATTGCGCTCACTCGGGACTCGGCCTTCGGCCTTTACCTAGACGACTTCCATTTCACGGTAAATAATATAAAATACACTTTAGCAGACATTGCGCTCACTCGGGACTCGGCCTTCGGCCTTTACCTTGACGACTTCTATTACACGGTAAATAATATAAAATACACTTTAGCAGATATTGCCTTCATTCGGGACTCGGCCTTCGGCCTTTACCTTGAAGACTTCTATTACACGGTAAATAATATAAAATACACTTTAGCATACATTGCGCTTACTCGGGTCTCGGCCTTCGGCCTTTACCTTGACGACTTCTATTACACGGTAAATAATATCTTTAATAATAAGCAATCTATTATAGACGCGCTATGAAAGAAGATAGGTTTTTTTTCATTGGTGGCCCCAGTTTCGCGTTTAGGCAAAATCTAAATACTAAATTATTTTATCTTGATTCAAAATATTCTTTGTTTGTTTCAGGTGTTCCTAGAGAGGCAGTCAAGAAAAGAAAAGGAAGGCGTCAAGGAGGCTCACAAGGCCAACCAGCAGAACCATCCCTTCTACAGCGGTGGTAAGACTGATACCTATAATATTTGCATTTATTCAGGATGAAAATAAATGTCAATTTTGTAAAGAAAACGTTGAAAAAAAACATTTTCGTTTATAACCTCAGAATTGAAAATGTTTCATAACTTTTTTGTTTTTGGTTTTAGCTCAAATTTAAAAATATGTTTGTGTGTGTAGGTGCATTTTCATAGCTTTAAGTTGTTAAAAAATTGTCAAAGTCAATGAAAACAATATTAAAAAAATACTTTCCACCCGCCACAGCGTTCAAATCACATTTTATTAATTTAAAAATCAATGGAACATCATAAAGCAAAAAAAAAAAATATGATATCCCTATCACTGGTTGCTAGTACCCTGTAAAAGAGCTAGGACCTTTTGTAACATCTTGTATAGGTTATTTCCCACGACTGCATCTGCGCTGATATTGATGTCTTGTACAATATTTTCACCCTTCTTATCTTATCTTATCTTATCATATCAGTATGGGGCCAGGATAAGAGCCTGGGACACTTCGACCCAGTGGGATCTTTTGTGTCACCCCCGTTCTTATTCCTGCTCAGGACGTGCAAAGACCGAGGTCATAAGCTTTAGAACGTCACCGAGGTTGAGGAACTTATATTCTTCCGGTCTAGGATATGCTACCCCGAGAAGACTCATGCGTTTACTTGCTAGAGCATCGCAGTCACACAGAACGTTTCACCCTTACTCAACAATGGTTTTTTGTACATTCCAGGCGTCAAACAAGAGACCCACAGCCGGGAGCGTCACAACTCACAGCGTCACAACTCGCAAAGTGAAGACGTACAGCCTAGAGCCTATGTGCCCACGCAGTTTGAGAACTCTTTGGGAAAATTACAGGTAAATAAACTACCCCGAACTATGACCTCATATCTCAGCAACCCCTCGACCGATAAATGGCTCAATCACTCACAAACTTTCCGAACTATGAACTCGCGACCTCATACCTCAGCAACCCCTCGACCGATTTGGCTCATGTTCGAACTTAAAAATTCTCTTTGCCTCATTTACCTGCCTACCGAATTTCATGACGATCCGACTTAATTTACTCAAGTTATCGTCGAACGAACATTCATACATACAAACATACAAACATACAAACGCCGGATTGTTCCAGTAGACTCGGAGAACTTCGCTCGCTCGTTCAAAAAAACAAAGTCGTGTTAGTTACACCATTTATAACTCGAGAACGGGTGGACCGATTTTTATGATTTTTGATTTGTTGGATTTCTCTCCGCCCCGAATAGCAGAATAACCATTAAAACGACGGAAAAACTCACGAGAAAAAAATAAGTCTGCGCGGACGAAGTTTATAATATTTGTGGAAAATTTTGTTAGTGAGTGTGAGATGTGGTGTGGTATTTTTATTTTATCCTTTATTATACAGGGTGTTAAAAGACCGCCAACAAAGCGGGAAACCACGTATTGTCCTCATCATAAGGAACATTTTTGCCCAAGGAACTATTCCTGGAAAATCAACGGTTTCCGAGATAATGAGGTTCAAAGTCGGACTTATCAAAACTTTTTTTTGCAGAAATGTATTCAGTATCTAGTTCTTAACATACCTTCTCAAGAAGCCATATCAAAATTATGAATATTTCTTACAAAACACGACGTTAAAATTGCAACCCGCAATGTATTCTAAACATCGGCACTTCAAGATTAAGTAACATGAACTTATACCTACGCTTGCGCAATATGACTTCTGTGCGTTACACGTCCATTGCGTGATATTTTTCAAAATGATAACCTAAAAAACCAAAATCATTTCCCAGCAATAATTTAACGAAAAAGTACTTTGTTTTGGTGTCTAGTATGAGTGGCTTTCGGGTCTGTTGGCGGTCTTTTAACACCCTGTATGTAAATAAAAATATATTTTCTTTTTTCCCAGTGCGGTAGTGTGACGGCACCTCGAAAAATCATCGACGTGGAACTAGTGCAGAGCGAAAACGCAGCGCCCGGCTCGCAGCGACCCAGCCGAGCGCCCAGCGTCGCCAGTACTACGAATCCACACGAGGTAAGCATTATATAAGCCGTGCCAATAGAGAAACGATATGAAAATGGCGGCGGGTACCTATGGTAAGGTCTGAAAAAGAGGTTACGAAAATACGATTTCGGTTCATACCTAAAACTTTCTTACATTTTTGGTTAGGAAACCAAGTTCGATTTATGAAAAATGAACTGGGTGGCAGTACATTTTTCAAAAATCGAACTTTGATTTTCGCCAATGGTAATCGGCGTCGTCTTAGCCGGTAGACCCCCTGTCAATTATATTTGCAACAGTTTGGCATCATTTGATCGATTTCTGAGTCGTTCGTCGGTCTTTCGCTGCAAGTGTAACCTTCTGCCATCATTGCTCTTTGTTTGCCCGAAGCTGCCGAGTGCTTTATCGGATAAGAGACCGTAAACAACCTTCGATCGAGACGTCCGCTTTCTTTATTGTTTTACGATGCTTTCTTTATTGATTAGGTAATTGTTCCACGTTGGGTTCGTGATTAAACAACAATCTTTATGAAAATAAGATCAAAATTATTAAAACGTAGTAAATAATACAAACCTCAACAAATAACAACACTTAACGTAAACTACAATATTGAAATAACTCGACAAACATTAAAAAATCAATAAGAGGCGAACGTATTTTGGCGTGTTTTATCAGCCAAGCGTAGGTGACTAATCAGGACTGCCTAAATGACTTTGCTAACGTTACGTGTGAGTATAGACGGAGATATGATTAAAGCGAGAGGGCGCGAGAGTGGCCGCCATTTATATCTCGTTTCTTTAATGGCACGGGTTATACAGAGTGTTACGAAGACATATAGAGCCCTCCCCACGGCGACGTTTTGTAGCGTGCTGTCGCGCGTCCGTATCGATACAGTCACTATTCGATCGCTAGCTGTGTGCCCTCGCCCACCGTAACCGCGATTCAGTCGCGATGCAAACGGCATACCGTCGCGCTTCTGTCGCGATGCAAACGCGATTCGCGTGCCACTCTTCCTCCGTTCTCTCCCCGATGTCGTCCGACACGGTCGCGCGTTTGCATCGCTACAGTCGCGATGCTGTACGGCATTAGTAGCGCATTGGTATCGCTTCTCTAGCGCGTTGCAAGCGACTAAAGCGCGTTAGTAGCGATGCTGTTGCGTGTTTACGAAACGCGCGACTGCATCGCTACAAAGTCGCTGTGGGCGAAGGCTCTAAATTTTTTTTTACGATGTTTTTTCCACCGAACTAAATCCCATAGAATCCGCATTACGTATAAAATCACAATAAAAACTTGTCCCCACAGAAACAAAAGATATCAGCAATAGAACAATACGAAACATCCTTTCGACCATACGTCTCATATTCGAATGACAACCTTATTGCATTAGTTTACAGTTTTACTGTTATTGCATGGACTACGAGCAAATAAGCTCCCAAAGTCAATTTGGGCATCTATTTTTCCAGACACATTTCAGACTTCTATGTTGTATCTAGTTTTATCCTTGATCGAAGGTTTTTTCACGTTTTTCCCGTCTCTTTATTCAATAAAAGGATCCATCTAGCGAAGCTCCTAAAAAAAGACGGTGACAAGACGTGCCACGAAATAAGAGACTTGACATACCACGTGTTTTGACATGGGCAGACAACAATTTTGGTTGTGATCCCTATCACCGGGTGTTATCACCCTGTAACTGTGTAAAAAGAGTTAGGATCTTTTGTAACACCTTGTTTTTTTTTCCGTAACTTACTATTCTTGGTGGGTAGAACAATGGACTGTGAAGCGAGAGACCCAGGTTCGATTCTCGGTGCGGGCGTGTACCTATAACTTAAATTTATTTCAAAGTTACGTATATTTGTGAATTTGCAGTAGCAATACAACTCGCTGACGGTGAAGGAAAACAACGTGAGGAAACCTGAGCGTATGAGGCATTATACCCTGAACGCAGAAATCGCCAACCCGCATTGAGCACGCGTGGTGATTAAGCTCGAACTCTCTCTCTGAGAGAAGGCCTTTGCCCAGCTAGTGGGACATGTACAATTCGGTACACAAAGTTTTTTGTTCGAAAGTCCGTTATTGGCTTAATCTTATCTTTAGACAATATTGAGAAACTAATTTCAATATTTTTTATTTTGGTTCAGTAGATACGGTTTTATGACGTCACGCGACGGTCTGCATACTGTTGGCGGTCATAGGAACAAAACATTTTAGCGCATAAAAACAAAACTACTGGACCAAATTAAAAAATATTTAAATTAGTTTCTCAATATTGTCTAAAGATAAGTTTAAGCCAATAACGGACTTTCGAACAAAAAACTTTGCGTACCGAATTGTACAGGCTACATCTAACTAACTATTCTTGATACTTACAGGTGCCTCGCGAAGTGCGTCGTACGAAGCAGCTGCTACTGGATATAGAATCATTGTACCTGATACTACTACGGTTAGAGGAGCTAAATGAACCACTGGCTATCTCTAACGCGCTTATATTGAAGGTAATAAGGTCTACTTTTAGCATTTTCAACTTTCGTAAGGCCCGCAGAGTCCGAGTGTGTGTAAGTGTTACGTAGATTACGTTGAAGCTTTACGTAGATGCAAAAGGCCTAAGGCCCCTCGCCCACGGCGACTTTTTGTAGCGAAGCTTTATGAAACGCTCCACAGCATCGCTACGAAAAGTCGACTTTTTGTAGCGATGCTTTATGAAACGCTCCACAGCATCGCTACGAAAAGTCGACTTTTTGTAGCGATGCTTTATGAAACGCGCCACAGCATCGCTACAAATGTCGCCGAGGGTTCTTATTTGTATAACTTATTTAGTTTTATCTGTTTGCAGGAGAGAGAAGAGAAGCAGAAGCTTCTAGAAGCGGCCGCGGCCGAGGGAAACGTGTTCCTTCGAAACATCGAGTCTGTGCAGCGGAGACGCACCGACAGCCCCAAACCGGACCTGACCGACAAGCGGCAGGTGAGAGCGGACCTTAAGGTCTTAGGTCCTAAATACAAGATGATACAAACGATCCTAACTCTTTTTACAGGGTAATAGAACCTGATAATAGGGATCACAACCTAAATATATTGATCAACACTTAAATTAAGTTTTTGCTCTATGGCGTTCTGTTGATTTTTAAATTAATAAAATGTGAACGCTGTGGCGCGAGCAAGATATTGTTTTTATTGAGTTTCACAACTCAACGCTATTCAAATGCACCTACACACATAAACATGTGTTTAAATTTGAGCTAATACCAAAAACACAAAAGTTATAAAAAAACATAACGTTTTTTTACAAAATTCACATTCTATTGACCAGTAGGTCCCGTAAAAAGGGTTAGGATGTTTTGTAACACGTTGTATAGTTAATACTGTGGTTGAGGACATCGAGTTGATGCAGCGGAGGCGCACGACAGACCCAAACCGGACTTGACGGACAATTTAATTAATTTATTTATTTCATTTACCAACAGGTGGTGAATCTAACGATGAACCCGAACCCGCCGCCGACGGTCAAGAATCTTCTCGACGAAAACAAGGACGAGCTCATAAACAAGATGTTCCTTGGACTATTGCACGAGGACCGGGTGCAACAGTTTATGATGGTCCGGAAGGGCAAGGTATGTACACCAAACATAAATAACAAAACTAAGGCCTGGATTCAATAACCCAACTGAGGCCTGGATTCAATAACCCAACTGAGGCCTGGATTCAATAACCCAACTGAGGCCTGGATTCAATGACCCGACTAAGGCCTGGATTCAATAACCCAACTAAGGCCTGGAGTTAATAACCCAACTAAGGCCTGGATTTAATAACCCAACTAAGGCCTGGATTCAATAACCCAACTAAAGCCTGCATTCAATAACCCAACTAAGGATTGGATTCAATAACCCAACTAAGGCCTGGATTTAATAACCCAACTAAGGCCTGGATTCAATAACCCAACTAAGGTCTGGTTTCTTACCATCCTGGCTGTTAGTAATGCATAGCCAATGACAAGATTGTAAACGAGGGCATATTTCGTCAGAATGACGAGAATCCCAGCTAAAACCGTACTAAACATAACTTAATTCTGCAAAGAACTTTTAGTAGGGTCTGAGCTGGGTAAACTCAGCAATTTTTTTTCAGCGATTTTTGTTTCACGGCCATAAACTTAAGCATTTTGTGATGTTTTGTTTATTTGTGTTTTTTTTTATTTTTTTTAATTTATATTTTGATTGTGTCTTTTTTGCATGAATAAAATTAAATACTTCTATTTATTCTAAATTATTTGGTTTGTGTAAACAATACGACTCCTAAATGTTTTTATTTCTTTCGCCAACAGACGCTCCTGGCGCGCCTCCTAGCGCGCACGCCGGCCTCACATTCGCGCCTTCGCGCGCTCTGGGCGCGTGCTTTGCGCGCGCTCTCTTCGGCCGCGCGACGAGACACGGGCGCGCTCGCGGCGCTTGCGCAGCCCTATCGACTGTGAGTACTGTTATACACCCTGTATTATAAAGGTACTCTGAAATTTTAGGAGAAGGTCCGGCTGGTCAGTAGGAACAAGTTTTACTACGGGGACCAATGCTCTTTAGT
Organism: Zelleria hepariella; assembly: GCA_949319315.1. Lineage (NCBI taxonomy): Eukaryota > Metazoa > Arthropoda > Insecta > Lepidoptera > Yponomeutidae > Zelleria > Zelleria hepariella. Next base: position 2,092,845 of record OX439384.1, on the reverse strand, counting down.
TTTACTTTTTTAATTTTATAAAATGGGGGAAGAGTTTGTGGCAATATAACAGCGCTACGGGCAACCGTAGCATTATGCTGAGCCACAACCTTTTAACGTCCATTGCACCTACCTTATTTATGCTACGAGTATATGCTAATTTATCTGTGTGTCGTGGCAAGTAAATAATCGTTTTTTATAAATATTATATTCTAAATACGCAATATACACCTTGTTACAGAAATTTTTAGGACTAGTCAATAAAAACCTGCTCTTTTGCTATAGCCGCCAAAGCTGTCAAAACAGGGGCCTGAGTCTGTAACGCAATGGTGCCATAATGGGCTCCCAGTTGACGGCTTCAATTACGATTTGTAGAACAGCAAAGAATATTCTGATTTTAATTCTAGAGGATTAGTTCGCTGATTGTAGGAGAAAAACGAGGAAACCCCGGTTTTGTCCTTCTACTGGGACGCCATCGACACGCCATTGCGTTACAGACTTAAGCCCCTGTTGTACACACGACGTCAGTGTAAACGTCAGAGTTGTAAAGTTTGTTGTAAAGTCGCCTGTAACGTAACCGAGTAGAGTGCTAGCGTGTAAGGTACACATGCGCGAAACAGTGCACTTCGAAGTCATGATATATTTCATCACATTTCATACCGCGTGATATTACCTTATATCATGGCACCAAACATGACACATGACATCATGGTATTTCTTCATTTTGGACATGAAACATGACATCATGGTATTTCTTCATTTTGGACATGAAACATGACATCATGGTATTTCTTCATTGCAGACATGAAACATGACATCATGGTATTTCTTCATTGCAGACATGAAACATGACATCATGGTATTTCTTCATTGCAGACATGAAACATGACATCATGGTATTTCTTCATTGCAGACATGAAACATGACATTATGGTATTTCTTCATTTCAGACATGAAACATGACATCATGGTATTTCTTCATTGCAGACATGAAACATGACATCATGGTATTTCTTCATTGCAGACATGAAACATGACATCATGGTATTTCTTCATTGCAGACATGAAACATGACATCATGGTATTTCAGCACATTTTCATTGCAGTACGTACAGTGTGCTGAAATGCCATGTGTCATGTTTCATGTCATCTCGTGTGATGAAATGCTATGTGCCATGCTTTATTCTCTCGTGTAATGTGTAATATTTCATGACACCGTTGTGTAATATCTGTCTTTTGTAATATTACAAGCATTACCTACACATGTCTAGTGTAAGGGTCGACGTGCTGTCGTGTGTACAATAAATACGTCTAAACTTTGACTTTGTCTCGTTCACAGATACATAGAGAACAGCAACGGCTGGTCAGCAGTGCTAGAGTCCTGTGCTCTACTGACGGAAGCGTTTGACCCAGCACGGACCCCCCATGCGCTGACTTCGAGTGTAAGTATCATCTATTCATCACCATAAATAGCACCTAATAGGACGGTCAAATTTTACACTAGAAATCGCAAACTAAGTATATCCAAGTTTGCAGCTTCGAAAGACCTGTGCTAACTTTGCAGCACTCGAAAAACCGGGAAAATGTTTGCTCTAGTGCCGTCATCCAGGGAAGAAATCGGGAACTACCGGTTGAATGGAGAAAACACTTTCAGTAGTAGGAACAACTAGCGCCGCCAATGAAAAAATAATCATCTTCATTTTGGATGCGTTTTTTGCTACTCTTCAGTAAGTTCTCAACGCGAGGCCTAAATATTTTTAGGACCTAAGGTTGAAATCCTTTATCGTCAAAAGTGGCCACTTTCGACGATAAAGGATTTCATTCGTAGGTTCTAGAATGTGGAATCTAAACCTTAGGTCCTAAAAATACTTAAGCATCACGTTGAGAACTTACTAAAGAGTTTTTAGCAAAAAACGCATCCAAAAAGATATGATTTTTTTTCATTGGCTGCGCTAGTTGTGCCTACTACTGGGCCTTAAAAGCGTTTTCTTTCTCTGTCTTGTGATATCTCTGCTCATTTCCTTCTATCGCATTGCTGAAAGTAATTTATCATACCGCCGATTTCTGAATTGGGAAATTCGCTAAGCAAGCACTTCAGTATCGTTCTGTCTCTGCAGATTTCTCACAAAAGAGCGGGACAGAACGATACATAAGTATTTAATTAGTCTCAATTCAGAAACCGGGCCATAATCTCGCAACTCACTAACGCAACTTTCCTCCGCCCACAGCTTACTCTAAGCTGCGTATGTGCGCTCGTCGAAAAGGCGTCGACACTGGTCAACACGCCAGAAGCTACAGCGAACGAGCGACAATGGACGAAATTCCTAAAAACTTTCGCACGGGCGCTCAAAAACACCACCCTAAACGTGGCTAAGCCTATAAAACCCCTCACGGAGAGTAAGTTAACCTTTCATATAAAGCAAATCGAATCGCGGAGTACTATAGAGATTTTGCAGCGAGGCAAGACGGCGGCCGAATTCGCTGACCTTTCTAAGGCCGAATTTGCCGAGCTCCTACTTAGGCATCTTTGCTGATTATCACAGAAATCTCCTCGTGGGGATGTAAAAAGCAAGGTGGTAGGTCAAAGCGGTCGGAGTGGGAAAGGGGAAAGTCGGCAAAGCGGTCAGAGTGGGAAAGGGGAAAATCGTCAAAGCGGTCAGAGAGGGAAAAAGGAAAGTCGTCAGAGTGGGTTAGAGGGAAGTCGTCAAAGCGGTCAGAGTGGGTTAGTGGGAAGTCGTCAAAGCGGTCAGAGTGGGATATTAGTGGAAAATCGTCAAAGCGGTCAGAGTGGGTTAGTGGAAAATCGTCAAAGCGGTCAGAGTGGGATACTAGTGGAAAATCGTCAATGCTGTCAAAGTGGGTTAGTGGAAAATCGTCAAAGCGGTCAGAGTGGGTTAGTGGAAAATCGTCAAAGTGGTCAGAGTGGGAAAGGGGAAGATTGTCACAGGGGTCAGAGTAAGGGGACGAAACTGATGTTGACTAAATTAATGCAGTTGGGCGGTGAGAACAAATGGGGTGACGAAAGGGGTAAAGGGGGATCTGTAAAACACAAAATTATAGGGGAATCCAGTGTAGCTTCTCTTCAAGGGGAACTATCTAGTGGAATACCGAAATGTAACAGAGAGGATCCAGATTTTTGTAACAAAACACTATGTCAAATTGGAAAACCTAGTAATTTGAGTCGTTTACTAGAATGTCCGAGTAGGATGTCCGATTTGCCTAAATTTCAAACCGGAGAAGCTGGTTTTAAAGTATGTCAAAGCGCAAAGGAGAAATTAATCGAGAGTCATAGGGATTTTAACAATTTCCCCACGAAATTGGTGTATTTCGACGGAAAAATGGACGTCTGCGTCGACCTCGACCGCACTGTCAACTGCTTGACGGTTTTGACGGAGCTGTCAAAGTGCAAAACCAAATCCGGCGTCAGTTAACGGTCGTCTCGGACTATTAAATGAATAAATAGATCTTCTATGCAAGTTTTTAGTCCAATAGGCAAATTACACGAAAATAATTTGTCATGTTCTAAAAAAGTTTGTAGCAGTAAAAATGGTTTAGTTATTTAAAATTGCAACCCGCAATGTATTAACATCGGCACTTCAAGTTTAAGTTACATAAACTGATATCTATGCTTGCGCAATATGACTTCTGTGCGTTACACGTCCATTGCGTGATAAATTTTTTGTCAAAATCATAACAGCAATAATTTATCTAAGAAGTACTTTGTTTTGGTGTCTAGTATGCGTGGCTTTCGGGTCTGTTGGCGGTCTTTTAACACCCTGTATAGGTATTTCTCAGTTTGTTTTTTTTTTTGCACATCACACACGACTTGCTATAATGGCGATTTTTCTAGATTTAGATCCATTACGCTAAAAAAATAAATCGATCGTTTTGAATGTAATATGAAAAAATATAGCATTATGTATTTCAAAAATAACTTATAAGATCCCCATGATCATCTAATAACTTATAAAACAAAAAAATGGACATACACATCATTCATACGTAGTATATTTTCTGCGACTATTTAAATTGAATATTTAAAAAAGCAGAATTAAAAGTCTGGCAGTTTTTTGTTTAAGCCATTATTGACTTGTATTAAATAAAATACTGTTTTTTTTATTATGTATCATGTAAAATGTATATGAAAAATTATAATATTAGCTATTGTGGTATGTATTTGTTAAACGATAGGGTATAAAGGATTGGATCAAAAATACGTTTTCTCAATTCAAAGTAAAATATGTTTCAAAAAGGTTAAAATACATATTTTTGATCTAATATATTGTAAATTATTGCCATTTATATAAAAACAAAAAAGTTTGTCATTCTGATATTAGTTTAGCATAGAATGGCAACACTAAGGCCCGTGTAAAAAATACAGAACAAAAATGAAGTTTGATATCTGTTCAGAACTTTAGACGTATGGCATAATATTTTTGAATAGAGTTCAAAGCTTGATTTTGTTTTTGTGATACGGACTTGAGATCGCTTTCGAAAAAAATTATAAAATATAAAAAAATAGCAATACGATTTAGGATTTATGTGTATAAAGTAATAAAAAAAGGCGGGCTATAAAAAAACAATATTTTTCTTAAAACCTTTTCTTTCTCAATTTTTCGTGTAAATATTAAGAAAACGGTTTAAATATCTCCTTGTAGTATAAATAGTGCTTTTTAATAATTTAATTAATAAAAATACTTTGCCTTTTTAAATTACAAAATAAATAATTAAAATTATTTAACAAACTAGGGGCTTATCCATGTAATTAACAATATGGAGGAATATATGTTTTACAATCCATATATAGTTTGTGGACGTTGGTTTTCTTAGATTTTAAGACAATTTTAAACGAGGATTGACTTTTTGCAACATTTTATTATTTTCGCGCTCGCGTTTAATTATTAATTTTTTAAATCGCGTTTGACTGTGATTCTGTGTAAAAAAAATCTATGTTTAAATAATTTAATTGATATGTGTAGGTAGACTTAAATGATTTTTAAAAACTTTTAATGTTGACATTTCACAGGGGTTAAAAAATGGGATTTGACTCAATTGAGATGGAAAAAAAAGTGTTTTTTTCTTGTGTTATTTGTTAAAAAAAAGTCAGTCCTCGTTCGAAACAAAAGCAAATCACATTTCGGATATATGTTTCATGTAGATGTGTATTTGGTAACGTATCTAGAATGTAAAATAAAAATAACTTTTTGGCTTAAAAAGTGTCTTCAGGTCTTATGTATTTCCATGAAGCCATTTTATCTACTTTATTTAGGGCCGATTTTTCAACACTGTCAAACACTTAAAGCTTTAGCTCATTAATACAATTATTATTATTATTGGTGCAACAATGAAATGCAAAAATAAACAACTGTACCAGACAAAAAATCCGATACCCACTGCACCAAATTGTATGGAATAGTTGTATATTTTTTTTCGCGATATCAGAGTTGCCCAGTAGTACGTTTTTTGTACTGACAAGTTCAAAGACCCCAATCATGACCAAACTTCTTTGTAACAGCCTGTACAAACAGTGTTTGTAATACTGCATTAGATGTTGAAAAATCGACCCGTAGTCAAATAACTACATTATTTTTAATGCGGAAATTGTAAACACTTAACGACACGTTAATGTAGTAGATTTTTAACTGTACATAAGATAAATCAACTGCCAGTTTTAAATATTTAAAATTTAATAATTGTGACACAAAAAAAAACTTTTTGCTGAAGCATCTTTTTTTTTTGTTAGAAATATGTAAAATTTTTCGCCTTTTAGTAGAAGAAGGGTTATTTGTATTAGTTATCCTTTTTTTTACTGTACTAAAAATTTTTAGTTTTTAGTTTTTTTTATCCGTAAAAATAAAGAATAGAAAATTTGTTTATAGCAAGAAGCCGTTGTTTTATTCAAGCGAAATATAAAATTACATGTCAGATTTTCATGTCAGTAAATTACAAGAATACAAATGATTTCATTTGGATAAACGTTTAGGTGCTGGGCAAGCCTACTAGACATTGCAGCGCCGAGTGGTCTCTTCACCCATCTAGTGTGAGTGAAGGTGCCACTAGACGCTGTATAAACTATCTCATTACGTAGATGCATGATGCTATTTACTTGGTTGTGATTTCTTATTTTTTATGGTATTTTCTTATTTATTCAAAATTATATAAAACTTCTGTAGGCCATTTATTACTAAAGTCTAATTCTTTATTCAGGATAGTAAACTGACAGATGCTAACTGTCACTTTGCAAAATAATGTTGCCATATTTATTGTAATAGTGTTGCATTCCACTCGTGCGATTCAGCTCAGTCACAAAAAAAAAAGCGAAATACGATATTCCGCATCGTAGCCCGTGCGTCATGAATTCCGGACGGAAAAAAAACGTTGGAACGCAATATTTCCATAGATAAATTAAAAAAACACATTTTTTAAGGCATTTAACACTCCTGAAAAAAGTGGACCAAAACACACTTTCTCATTACTAATTAATAAGTTTTTAGTTAATTTCATATAATAAGCTTTTCATCAATCGGCCTATATATCGATTACGCAATTCGATTCATGTTAAACTTTTTGTCACCACACTATTTAATTTTCACCAGAGACTGGTCACACCGTAAACGTCAGTGTACTATCTTGAATGAAGAATTAGACTTTAACTCTAGGGCAAAGCTAAGCAAAGCTGCAGACCTTGAGTTCCTTCAGCAGATCGTAGACAGTCTCCACCAGCTTGTACTTCATGGAGAAAGCTTCGCGTCGCGCGTCCACTGAACCGTAGGACAAGTTGAGAGTGAAGAGGTCCGGGTAGAACTGGAAATGGGCGGTTTGGACCGGTTAGAAGCAGTTACAGCCGGCGCTCTCTCTAGGCCCGATTTACATTGGACATGTGTTTAACGAAGAAGTATAGTGAGTGAGGAAAGTGGTGTAAACCGATCAAAGTCAATGTCAAATATTTTTATTCAGTATATTTTAAAGTAAATTATAGTATTATTAGTAAATTATAGGTACAGCACGTCGACCCTTACACGCTAGCACTCTACTTGGTTACTTTACGGGCGATTTTACAACCAAAGTTTACAGTCCGACTGTCCGTGCTGTCGTAGTAGTACACTGTCAAGTGTCAATGGTAAAAAAAAGTGATGGAACAGGACAGCACATCGACCTTTACACGCTAGTACTCTACTCGGTTGCGTTACGGGCGACTTTGCAATAAAAATGTACAGTCTGACAAGCTGTCGTGTGTAGGTACTATCAACTACTGAGTATCTAGCTAAAAGTTTTTGTCCTGTACAGTCGGCCACAGTCTCAGATACGCCTTTTTGTTCGATTAGCGCCCTTATGCCGTGCGCGATAAGAGCTGCCATGGGGTATCTGAGATTGTAGCCGACCGTACCTTTGTCAGGGAAGCTATGACTTGACTAGTCTTAACTCACCGGCATTCCCTCCAGAGGCGCTGCCGAGTATTCGTTGGATAACTCATCGCAAGCCAAGATCGTAGTTCTCAGAGGATTTAGACGTAGCAGCTGTAATCTACCCTGTAGGAGAAAAATATATATGGTGAAAACCTAGGTACAACTAGCGCCGCCAATGAAAAAAATCTTCTTTTTGGATGCGTTTTTTGCTAAAAATTCGTCACTCGGTTATCAACGCGAATGTTACAGATGGTTACACACACTCATACTTATATGTTACCTATTATTAGCTGTCTCTTACTATCACAATATTGTCGTCTCTATCGCGCTAGGGCGCCTGAGCTGCGATACTGTTTTTTATGTAAACTGTGACCCTACGTCTATTTTGCCGTTGCGAGGCATTCCTTACTGGAGCGCACCAAGACCACACGCCCACACATTTGTATTACTAAATTGGATTATTTTATCGAAGTATACGCTGCATTAATAAGTTACCCAACATCGTTTTTATTCACATCCCGTTACACGAGGCTTAACAATTTTCAGAACCAAAGAATAAAGATTTTACGAAACGCATCCAGAAAGAAGAATGTTTTTTTTCCATTGGCGTCGCTAGTTGTGCCTATAAAATGCGCAATGGACAAAAGCTTCGGGGGATATTGCGAGGCTCAATATCTCTATGGAACTAACGAAATGGGAGGAACTGGAGCTACAAAACTCACCTCTCTCTTCTTATCCACTGCTTCTCTGAATTGCATGACTATGTTCCGGTAGCCAGCTTTCACGTTCCATCTGAAAAAATAAAAATGATTTTACGTCTAATAGCAACTAGCTCCATTTACAACTAGCGCCATCCATTATCGAGTAGCAGAACTAATTAAAAGTATAACGCTTTTACCGCCATCTCGAATAATCTTTTCTAACTATTAGAAGCGACAGCGTGCGTGGCAAACTTTATTCAAGTTCGACTACTCGTCACTAGGTAGCGCGAAAAACACAACGCTTTAACCGCCACCTAGCGGCCACGTCGGCAACTACTTCAAACTAGCATGCTACATTCAAGAGTTCCGCTATATGCCGCTAGATGGCGTGCTCATAAAAATATTTTTACCTGCTCCACTGGAAGTTGTAAGCCCGGGAAAGGAAGGCTATGGCATGGTACGTGTGTCTCTCGATGGTCCAATCCTTAGGGGAGGTCCCCTCGATGTGGTTATGGCTGTCGAAGTCGGGGAAAAAGTCCACGGCGGCCTCGCGCATCAACTGCAAGTGGAGATTGGTTTCGGATTTCGGAGATCTGATGAGGGACTTCGGAGATGGAGAACGGAACTCCTTAACCGACGGCAGCTAATTACTGGGAATCAGTACAATAGCTTAATAATAACAGTGTAGGTACAGTCGGCCACACGGTAGGATACCACTTTTTGTTCGATTGGCGCCCTTATGCCGGGCGCGGTAAGAGCTGCTATGGGGTATCTGTGACTGTGGCCGACCGTACCTTTTCACCAGAGAAGCCGGAATAAAAAATAAAAAAAAATAAACTGGCTGTTATTATTTTCCATGCTAAAATTACAGTTGTTGGCATAAGCAGTGGCGCCCGGAGCAATCAGAAACAGAAAATCCCTAATCTTTGGTGGTTTGACTGTGAGGTAACGCAATGGCGTGTCGATGGCGTCCCAGTAGAAGGATAAAACCAGCGAACTAATCTTCTAGAATTAGACTCAGAATATTCTTTGCTGTAGGTACTATCTATACTTATAATAAAACTCTAGCGAAGTCAATTCTGTACATTGAATATTTTTAGAAAAAAACTAGCAGGGGTTACTAATTAAACTATACTGAATCTAAAAATGCAAAAAAAACGGTTTATGTCTGTCTGTCTGTCTGTCTGTCTGTCTGTCTGTCTGTATGAACACGATAAACGCGAACACCGCTGAATAGTTTTCAACCAAACTTAACATGGTCGTAACTCACGTTTCTGGGAGTAACTTAGGCTATCCGATGTTTAGAATACATTGCGGGTTGCAATTTTAACTTCGTAAGAAATATTCATAATTTGGATATGGCTTCTTGAGAAGGTATGTTAAGAACGTGATACTGAACATATTTCGGCAAAAAAAAAAAAAAAGTCCGACTTTGAACCACATTCTCTCGAAAACCTACATTGCGGGTTGCAATTTTAACTTCATTTTTTGTAAGAAATATCCATAATTTTGATATGGCTTCTTGAGAAGGTATGTTAAGAACGTGATACTGAACACATTTCTGAAAAAAAAAAAAAAAGTCCGACTTTATTATCTCGGAAACCGTTGATTTCCCAGGCATAGTTCCTTGGGCAAAAATGTTCGTTTTGACGAGGACTATACGCATACGTAGTCTCCCGCTTTGTTGGCGGTCTTTTAACACTCGACGCTACGACTTTTGGCATTTCGGGCGCATATTGTAAATGAAAAATCGGCATTTGTTTTTATTTTATTTTGGCGGAAAATGTTAGTTCTACAAGCGTAGCATAAGGCCGGGTTAGAGCGTATCTATGGGTTTAAAACAATAGGTATCTCACTCTTTTGTTTGACGTAGAGCGGGATGGACAGAGCCATAGATACGCTCTAACCCAGCCTTATGATGCTTGCTCGAGGGAATTGTGAGTGGTTTTCGGTGGAGGTCGGACAAAGTTTATCGATGTTAGAAATGTAGTACTGTTGCGTCGCGGTCGAAATGTTCTGGGTTGGAACCCACGCGAGGTTGAAATTTTTTTTTTGTGCTTTTTTTTAAATATTTACTCTACTGAGCCCAACTTGATATTAAAAAAATATATTTTGTTTGCCGTAGAGCGGGATAGACAGAGTTATTTGCGGTAGATACGCTCTAACCTAACCTTATTCTTTGCTTGCTGGCTTAGCATGAGAATGGGTAAGACCTTATCTATGGGCTTATAACTTTATGTATCCCACTCTACGTCGAGGAAGATACATAATACACCCCCATACTTCCCAGGCAATTCTTATACTAAGCTTCCTGGTATCTTACACGGGCGATACCTAATCTAAACAAAACATATTTTATCATAAATGTATTGTTTAGATTAGGGCACACACACACAGACAGGCACACCCTCATAAACACATAAACAGACACACACACAAAGCTATCAAACTTATGACACCCCTCTTTGTTGGTCGGGGGTTAAAAAAAACCTTCCTTTTGAGTTTTCCTCCACACTCGAATTTAAATTAAATGTCAAATGTGTAAAAACGCATACGAAGTCGCGGGCACAACTAGTCATGAAATAAATCCGAAGCGGTCAACATTTTGGCACCATTGCGTTACAGACTCAGGCCCTTGGTGTATTTTTAAACTAAGCTAGTTACACACGACAGCACGTCGACCTTTACACGCTAGCACTCTACTCAGTTACGTTACGGGCGACTTTACAACAAAAGTGTACAATCTGACGTGCTGTCGTGTGTACATAAGTAGATATTTACCTACGTATCGGGCGCTTTAGGTACCTGAACCATCCTTTTCACAGAGAGTTTCTTGTCAAAGTGCTGAGTCAGCGCTGGCGTGGTCGCGTTAGTTATGAACTTGAGGACGACGGACCCGCCCAGGCACAGCCAGGTCACCGTCAGGCACAGACCGGTCACTGACACTAGGACCCCTTTGCTGGAATAGCCAAAACTCATCAATAATCACCATTTTAGGCCGGTAGATAGGAGAACTCTTCATTGCACAACAGAAAGAATATTACAGATAACTTCTTACAACAAAATAGCCAAAACTCAACAATAGGTAATCACCATTTTAAGCCGGCAACGTACGGAAGGAACTCCGGACGGAAAAGGAAACGGACGCACTAGGACCCCTTTGCTGGAATAGCCAACACTCATCAATGATCACCATTTCAAGTCAATAGGGCGGTACAGGCACTCTAGCGCTAGGTATCACGGTTCATGAGATAGGTACGTACGTTGTACCTACACCCGACAGCCCGTCGACCTTTAGACGCTAGCACTCTACTCGCTTACGTTACTGGCGACTTTACAACAAAAGTGTACAGTCTGATGTGCTGTAGTGTGTACGTACCTACAGCCTGGTGACGGACGGACGGACAGCGGAGTCTTAGTAAGTCCTTTACCCTAAAAATCTACGGAACGACATAGAGCAAATAAAAAAAAAAGGGTTTACCTACCCTATGACCGGGTGCTATTCCCCTTTAAAAAGAGTTAGGATCTTTTGTAACACCTTGTAAGCTTGGATTACCTAAACCCAAAATTTTTTTTTGGATGTTCTTGGGTTGCTGCCCAGCTTACCCATCCGGATTTGGTCGGACATCCCATCCTTGGTATGGCATATTGCTGTACTTCGGCGTGCCCAGACCGATTGGCCCTGCAAGCAAAATAATGAAAGGCCACTAAAAAAAACCATCACTCCAGCGTCTCTATTCTGTAAAAAGTCCACTCAACCTTTGAGCGGGCGTCAAAAAACTGGAAACGCTTCGGAGGTGTACACCTACTCTACACAGAGGCCTTAGCCTGTAACGCAATGGCGCGTCGATGGCGTTCCAGCAGAAGGACAAAACCGAGGTTCCCTCGTTTTTTCTCCTACAACCAGAAAACCAATCCTCTAGAATTGGAATCAGAATATTCTTTGCTGTACTATAAAAACATTAAAAGGACGGACAGCATTAGCCGTCAACTGGGATCCCATTTTGGCACCATCGCGTTACAGGCTATAAGGCCCTAGGTTAAGCTACTTACAGAGCACCCCAGTCCGGAATTGCACCGTGAGCTTGTCCTCATTATACTTGTAGTCGTTGATGTAGTTGGTGGTCCACAGGCGTCTGTTCTCCTGCCACTGAACCACCACCGGGGGCTCCAGCCACATTATGTCTTGGGGGAGTCTGCGGATGAACTTCATCGATCAACTTCTTAAAACTTTTCTCCCGCCACAGCGTTCACATTTTTATTAATTTTAAAATCAACGGAACGTCATAGAGATTTTTTTTTTTGTGATCCCCATCACCGGGTGCTATTACCCTGTAGGTAAAAAGAGTCAGGATCTTTTGTCATTGTATTTTCCTGCAAATAAACTGGTTTTGAGGATAAGTACCAACTGTGCGGTTGTTCTTAAAGAACAAGCATACCTACTAGGCTTCTAATAGTTCTGGTGGCATTATTAGTCGTGAACTCAAGCTCGAGCTCAAGCAGGTGATTTCAGAAAAGAAAATCACCGACTTGAGACCTTTGGTAATGTCAATTTTAGGCTCAAGCTAGTGTCTAATAATATGCTGACAGCTACTTCTTCTTAGCGTATCGATGGCAAAACCGTTACTTAAATCTAAACTGTTTTGGCCCAGAATTTGGCAACCTGAATTGCATCGTCACTAGCCGTCATGAGGTCCTCCTGTGTGCAGTTGTTGGGGCACGCAGGGCATGATGCATGATGGATCATGGTTTGGGGGGTACCACACAAACAGCCCAAATCGCCGCCGTCCGCGAATCCCCACCTGGCCATATTCTCCTTGCTTCGGCCGACTTGGGTCCTCAGACGATTTAGGGAGTTCCAGATAGCCCATGGTACTAAAGCCACTACTCTGGGCTTCTAACTCACTCGATAAAGACCAAGGCCAGTTTCTCGTTTCGACACATAACGAAGGAAAAATCTCAGTTAGCGGCAAATGTCACATCTCCTATTCTCACGAAGTCATCCTCGACATAAGGCACGAGATGTTTGTCTTTTTCGCCCTACATGACTCCAGTGGGAGCAGTCGAGATCGAAATGACATGAGATTTTTCCTTCGAAATGTGTCGAATGCGAGATTCCCGAGAATAGCCCCATGACATGAGATTTTTCCTTCGAGATGTGCCGAATGCGAGATTCCCGGGAAAGTGCCGCCTGGGCTTCTAAGGGTGGTATTCTAGAACGCTACTTAAACTCAGTTCAAACTAGAACGCTACTTAAACTCGGTTTAAACTCAGTTCAAACTAGAACGCTCCTTGAACTCTGTTTAAACTCAGTTTAAGTAGAGTTTAGTAGTGTCGACTGTCGATAAAACAGTGCATGTTTTGATTTGAATATCCCTCCCTTCATATCAAAACATACACTGTTTTATCAACAGTCTGAACTCTGTTTAAACTGAGTTTAAGTAGCGTTCTAGAATACCACCCTAAGAACTCACTCGATAAAGACCAAGGCCAGTTTCTCGTACTGGGCTTCGATTTTCTTCATCTCAGCCTCGATCTCCTCGGGGGTGCGGGTGACGCCCGCCGGCGGGGGGGAGGGGGCGCGCCATTGCACCTGGTACTTCATGGGGATCAGCTGCTTCGGCAGGGGCACTGGGGAGGAGGCGCGGGGATTATACAGGGTGTCCCGGAAATTGTGTCTTAGGTGATAGACTACAGGGTGCACTCTAAGGCCCGGTTTCTGAGTTGAGAATTTTGCTAAGCAAATGGGTAAGTATCGTCCTATCTCTGCAGATTTCTCACAAAAGAGCGTGACAGAGCGATACGTAAGTATGTGCTTAGTAAAATTCTCAACTCAGAAACCGGACCTAAGTCGATAGCGAAACTTTAAGTAGGGTATCTACTGATCAATACAAACAACTTGTACTAGGTGGCGAAAAAAATGGAGCAAAAAAAAATCAGCTGTTTCATACATTTGGCGCAGTACTGAGTCGACCTTTTGTATGGAACAGCTGATATTTTTTTCGCTCCATTTTTGTAGTGAGTTGTTTGTTGTTTGTAGTGATCAGTAGAAAGCCTACTTAAAGTTCCGCTATCGACTTAGAGTGCACCCTGTAGTGGTTCGCCCCGAACTACGAACTCGCGACCCCATATCTCAGCAACCCAATCGACTGCTTTGGCTCATGTTCGAACTTAAAAAATATCTTTGCCTCTATTACCTGCCTACCAAATTTCATGACGATCCAACTTTTACTCAAGTTATCATCGAATGAACATTCATACATACATGCAAACATACAAAGTTACGCCGGATTGTTCCAGTAGACTCGGAGAACTTCGCTCGTTCGTTCAATTAGATATCAGAGACCCTTAAAAAAATTAACTGACGGCGCTGATTTTCAGCTAGCCTTTCAGCTAGATATTAACACAGGTGACGCATTCAAGAATAATCAATAGTTAAAGATTAAAATTCAAAGTAAATGGGATTAGCAGTTACTGTGTACAATTAAACATAAAATTAATAAAAACCAGAATGGTTATATCATTGCAAGAGGAAACTATTAAATAGGCAGGCAGACGGATTATATTTTGTAGAAAAACTGCGGATGACTGTGCATAAACTAATAATCAGGATAATACTCGTATCTGCGAAAACACATACGCCATCAAAGAGGTGTCCAGAAAGAGGTAGGTATCTCAGGTACATCACCAGTCTTATCACTGTTATCAAGAGTACATGATCAATCTTATCACAGTTATCAGTAAATAGATAACTGAAGAGTAACTCGCAACAGGTCCCCAGAAGTCTTCAGTTATCTATTGAAGATTTGTTACCAACCTGTAAAATCAATAAGATTTCAATAAAAGTATAGTGGGTAGAACAATGGACTTGGAAGCTTGATGCCCAGGTTCGACTCCCGGTGCTCGTAGGTATTTACCAGCTTAAGTATGTAGGCATCTGAATTGCAGTACCCTTACTGGGCTCATTATTGTAACATCTTTAAAATATTGTAAAACTGCCACAAGAAGCAATAAACCACCAAATATCCACCGTAGGACGAAGATTGAAGTTTTTTTTTTTCAAAAAAACACACTTATTAACGTTTGTCGGCAAGTCTCTTGGTACTTAAATCTTATATTCAAGTAGGTTACATTGATTAATACGAGTATTCTCTATCTATTTATCTGAATTACAAAGTGTGAATAGAACTGACGGGCAGGTCGATATTATTATTGGTTCTAGAATTTCTTGTCCGAAGTAGAAATAGCCAGACCTGGCGAGGCGAGAAGATTGTTGGTGGACAAGGGTCATCAATCATCATCATCAGTTCCTGTTATCCCTAATCAGGGACATCTCAAAACATTATTGTATTCGAAACGGGTCGAATCGCGATTGGTTTTTAGGCAAATTAATTACCAACTAAAAACCTAAAATTTACTAAAAACCAATCGCGATTCGACCCGTTTCGAATACAATAATGTTTAAATATCGCGAATCATTAAAAGTGAACATCTCAAAACAGTTTTCCACTCTGGCCGATTTTGCGCCTTCATCTCAAGCTCGGATAGGTGGACAAGGGTAGGAAGTTTTTATGGGTTGTGGCTTCAGCCAAAACAAACTGGTTTTCAAACCAGCGCTGTTCCTAGGGTTCTCTGTGCAGAACCTTAGTCAGCAAAAGCTGAGCCACAACACATTGCCTTACACTTCCTATTACATCCTACATTTGAATATTACCTACTACCTATATTGTTGTTACATTTTAAGAGTATTGCAATAAACCTTTTTTTCTTTCTTTTCTTTCTTTCTTTCTTTCTTTCAAGTAATAATGGTGGTCGAGACGGAAGTTGGTGGGAAGACCACCAGCAATGGTCTTTAAGGATGCAGAGATCATGAGGGCACTTGTTTAAAAATAGATTCTTGGAGATTATTTGCCATGCCTCTTCTCCAAGAAAAAGATCTGGAGCTAGTGAAGCTAGCCTAAAAAAATACTAGTTTTTTTTTAAAATAGACGTTCTTGTTTCAGGTTGACTGCAAATAGTCTGAGTTTGGGTTGCGCGCGGAGGAACCTAGCACATGATAAGGGTGATTTTTGCTATCATCAAGATTAATTGACAAATAGCACAAACTTATCAATAACCCATTTACCTATAGAGGCCAATACAAACAAGCCATTTATTTCGCCTAAACCCATAAATCAAAATTAGCATTGAAACCAGCAAGGTCTATTTTAAATGGCCGATTAGATAAACCTTATCTCTATCGCGAACCCTATCTATCGATGGCTATAGCGTGCCAGACAAGATCAGTTTCGATTTATCAGCGTAGCTGAAACGGCAATACAACGAGCCAAGTGTAAATTAGGCAGTGAAAACAATTAATTTTGGGGTTCCGCAAGGTTTACTTATGGGTCCACATGAATTCCTATGTTGCGTTACTTAAACCATCTCATTGATAGCTCTAAAAGTGGCACCGAAGATAAATTTAAATAATTTTGTGACAGAAATATTGATTCTGATCTTAAAAACAATGACAGGACGATAGCAGAGGGTGGTGCGCTTTCTGAAGTGGTTTAGTCCAATATAATCTGTGTTGATACGTGTTTTTGTAGTGTCTGAAACAGTGTGTGATATCCAAACTTAAAATTGAATCAAAGTGAATATTTATGTGAGGCGTAGTAAAAAGTACCTACCAGGTAACAAAGTGGAAAACTACGGAGGTAGTAGGAACCCAAGTAAAAAACAAATTCAAGAAACGTGGCCTAATTGAGGTTGGGATTCGGCTAAATCAATGGTGCGATACTGGACAATAAGACATTATGATTTTGAGGATACTGTAAGTATACATTTCTCTTCACTGGCGTACACACTCACGCCATGAAGCCGTAATACAATCCACCTCACATTAAAATGCGAAATAACTATCAATATTTGGACCAAAACTGTAAGATAAAAACAGTTTTCATTGCTCGTCCTTATAGGTAGAGGCATGTACCTAATAACAGCATTGAAACTGGCTGTGTTAGATAGCTCTCACCTAATTCTAGTGTTTGATATGTGAACATTTTCGATTTGCTTAGTGTATTTGATACAGGAATCGATTTTGTGCATTTTTCTTTGCGCGCGGGCTAATTCACTATGCACCGCGCCTTAACTTATTTCTTTTCCCCCAGTGCATTGGCCTGGCTTCTCGGAGCCGCATCAGCGGGTCACACGGAGGACCCGCCGCCGGAGCCTCCAGAGCCTCCAGAGCCCGAGGTGTGTCTCACGGGACAAATGAGGGACGTACAGTCGTGGACCGACGAGCAGGGGACCATTATCGCTGACACAGGTAATTAGGGCCCCGAATGGAGATGAAACTAGTCGGATATCTGAGCCAGAGATGTGCCTCACGGGGCAAATGAGGGACGTGCAGTCGTGGGCAGACAAGCAAGAGACCATTATCGCTGACACAGGTAATAAGGGCCCCGGATGAAGGGTACGAAACTGGTTCGCTGTGATAGCATAACTATGGGACTGTAACACTTGTGTGCTATCCCTAGCTATAACTCTATCAATTAAACTCGAACTTCCGATATTCCTATTTATTATTTAAGTTAAAATATACATTTTCGTCTGCACCCAACGGCGGATCTCGTCTCAGTCTCTACTTGACAATCCTATTTACAGCCTTCCAACATATAATTTTAAACAGCCTAACTAATTGAACGAGCGAGCGAAGCGAGCGAAGTTCTCCGAGTCTACTGGAACAATCCGGCGTTTGTATGTATGTATGTATGTATGTTTGTATGTTTGTATGTTTGTATGTATGAATGTTCGTTCGACGATAACTTGAGTAATTTTTGTCGGATCGTCATGAAATTTGGTAAGCAGGTAAATGAAATTAAAAGAATTTTTAAGTTCGAACATGAGCCAAATCGGTCGAGGGGTTGCCGAGATATGGGGTTGTTAAGTTTATATGGGATGAGAGAGGGCGCCACTGCTGCCTCTCAGTAACATTGAAATAGTGCTAAAAGTGATTTTAAAAGTGATAAAAACGTAAAACAGTGAAAGCAGTAATAAAAAGTAACAAAAGTGAACTAAAAAAAAAACTGTTTGGAAACAATATTGTGGATATCGGACGTAAAACTCAGTGGAAATAATAAAAATAAACTTTTACGGGTCGCGAAATAATCCGTAACTCTATTTTAATCCAATAAATCCAAAAATAATTAAAAATTTTGCTAATTGCTAAGGTCCAAAGTACACCAGATTAGAAAATACAAATCAGCGCCATCTATAAAAAATATATCTATATTGTTATTCTACTTCCTAATAGAGGGCGTGACAAAAAAAAATATCAGAGCCATCCAGTGTTCAAAATTATAAACCAAAAAGTCCTTATGCTCAACAATAGAGGTCGCTTTACTTCAAAACTACAAGAGAGTCCTATACAAAACTTAAAATGGAAGAAATACTAGATAAACTACAAAAAAAAAAAAATATCTAGAGGCACAAAAACTTGAAATAAGAAAAAGCGGCGAACAAGTTACAGAAAACATTCAAAGAATGTTTGGCGACAAACTAAAAATGCTATAAGAAAAATCTGAAAATCTTGAAAAACGAGTGAAAAATCAAGAGCAAAGACGGGGTCACGGGGTGGGTCCAATTCTGTACCTCCTGGGAACCACACGGGGGTTATTATTATTATTAAGTTTATATGGGGTCGCGAGTTCATAGTTCGGGGCGAACCACTAGTTCAAATATTATCATCAGCCAGTAGTCCAACGGAGGTTACATCATTACAGTACCTACCGTGACTGATTTACAGACAAAACGACTGATGGTAAAAACTTGAAAGGAAAAGCTTAGAGGTAGAGTTTTCCGAAAGCCAATCAATCTTGTAGCATAATGTGTGTCAAATCAAGTAGGAGAAGGAAGAGCTGTTCTAAATAGCATCAAACATGACATACTCCAGTAAATATTAAATTATCTTACAACTTTGAGTGTCGAAAGTTTTCAAAGAAGTACAGGGGGCTAAATCTCGGGAATCTCGCATTCGACACATCCCGAAGGAAAAATCTCCCAGGCGCTGCAGCGCCGAGTGGTCTCTTCACCCATCTAGTGTGAGTGAAGGTGCCACTGGACGCTGTATAAATCATATCACTACGTAGATGCAAAGGCCTTAGTTTTTTTTCCTTCGAGATTTGTCGAATGCGAGATTCCCGAGAATTAACCCCCACCCCAGACATTGAAGAAATAAATGTAACTTGTGCAGTCTAGTTATCATCATCATCATTTTCAGCCCACATTTGCCCACTGCTGGGTATAGGCCTTTTCCCCTTAGGGTATAGGCAGTCTAGTAAAACCTGTTAATTTCGTATCCACCAGATGACACCGACCATGCGGCTATGGACCTGTCTTCGAGCCTCGGTCCAGCTGCGATCCTGGAGCGGTTCATAACCACGATGGAAGTCGGCAAGAACGGAAGGCAGAAGAGCTTCGGATACCTGAGCATGGCGCGGTGCAATCTCACTTCCGTACCTCAGGTGGGAGCTTTACATCTGCTTCGGCTGCGAATTGAGCTTTCACCAAAGTCGTATTGAGCTTTCCCTGGCTGCCCGAGGGCAAACGGCGAGGAGGTCGCCCCAAATCCACGTGGCGCCGATTGGTCACCAGTGAGGCGTGGAAGGTCGGTCTGGACTGGATCGACCATGAACCAACTGCGCAAGATCGTCCCAAGTGGAGAAATCTCCTTCGAGCCCTATGTCCCTCCTGAGGGATAACAGGATTTGAGTCAAGTCCAGAGTGGTATAACAAAGTTGTTGGAAATCACATGTAGAAGTAGACGTGTTTCAGGAATAGAGCTATTTAAATTTTCTCTGTATACCTACCTATTACATAAATTTTTCGACCTCCCCAGGTGTTCGACCTACAAGACTACCAGCAGCGCCCTCTGTACCAGACCCTGCAGTATGTCACTTTCTTCGGAAATCGCTTCAGTGATAACAGCCTTGAGGGGCAGTTGTACGATGCAGACCTGAATGCCACGGGGGCTACGGAGACGAGCTTTAGCGATTCCAAGTTCGTAAAGCAAGGTTGGTATCATTGTGTCCTAATCTGTGAAGTTCAACACTTCTTAGTTCGCACGTTTGTGATGGCCCAACTATAGTGAAATATTTAATTCCGTCCACCAGGATCCCCTAGCCCGATCCCCCAGGGGATTCCAGTGAAGTCATCGGTTCATCAGGATCCCCTCTATATAAAATTAAGCATTAAAAGATTTCGTCACACTGAATCAATTTATTTACGTACATATTTCCTTATTTTCCAGACAGACCTACTTGGGACGTGGGGTTTCGCAAGATCAAGTTCCCGTACCTGTTGGAGCTCGACTTGCGTTCCTGCAACATCCAGCACCTTCACGACGGCATCTTTGAGGGGATGCCCGCCCTCACATCCCTCTACCTGGCCAACAATAACATTATCTACGTCACAAGCCATGCCTTCTTACAGTTGACAAACTTAGTCCACCTGGATCTGAGCCACAACATGGCGTCCGAAAAGAGCAGGAACCGAATGCCTGTACTGTGGCAGTCAGATAACATATTCAGTCATTTGCCAAATTTTACTTCCTTGGACTTGTCGTTGACCAGATTGTCGCCAAGCAGCGTTACGCTCTTTCGTAGCTTGGGAAGAAGCTTCAAGCGGTTGTCCTTATGCTATACAGGACTAGAATATTTGACAGCGGACAATTTTAAGGGTACGAATTTGAAACTCCTCGACGTTTCCGGTAACGTTGGCATACTGGACGATCCAAAAGCTTTAAACGGACTCCAGCATACGTTGGAAGTATTGTACGCCGACAGCGTCGGGCTAAAGACTCTAAAAAATCTAGCGCACTTCGAGGAATTGAAGATTCTGAAGGCATCAAACAATGAAATTTCGCTCATTGAGCGGGACTTACCAACGACATGGAAAAGCTTGCAGATCCTAGACTTGGACCACAACCGACTCAGCTCCTGGGCAGGACAACTATACTCCCTAATGGAAAACCTAGACGTCCTCTCACTAAGGTACAACAGCATCAACGTGGTGAAGGCTCCGATGATACAAGACTTCCAAAACGTCTCCTTCCTCGGAGTGTCAGGCAATTTCTTCGTCTGCACATGCTACAACAGGGAGCTATTCGAAATAGCTGCGAACAACGACAAGAAGCAAGGCCTCAGCAACATAATCATCCGAAATAGCTATAACGTTACTGAACACCACGTCGGTTTCCAAGAGTATTATAGCAAGATCGCGCACAGGAACACGGTTGAACGCAACTGTGATGAATCCAATAAGTCCTGCAGACCAGACATCAATGACGACATCAACGGGGAATTCCATCTGTTCGATTACAACCCACTTTTCTACAACTGCTTTGTCATCGATGATGGTGTGACTATGGGATTCTCCGAAGTGCATCCGTGCAATATGTCGAGGAGTGACAACATTGATGACGAATACATCAGAGGCAGTTGGACGAAGATAGTCATCATTGGGGTGGTGGCCACTGTAGCATTGCCTCTGTTGATCTTAGGGTTACTCTTCAGGAGGTCGTGCAGCTATTTCTACATAACTGTGAAGAACTCTGCCATGCTAAGTCTGATGGCAGACTCCAAGTGCTACGAAGGTGTGTATTTTTTTTATTCAAATATCTTCTTTGTAAAGTTAAGACTGCTTTAGATTCTTTATTCTTCTTTCTTAATTCTTTCAATTACAAAACTTCCTCTACTTTCAAAGAATACAAGATTAAGGGATTTCAATAAAAACAAATCAGCAAAAATCAGGTGCTGATGTTTCCTCGAGATTAGCGAGTGGTACTGCTAATCATCAAAATCATCATCATCATCAATTGAAGCCATACATTGTACGTACCATCACTGGTTTAACCCTGGGAATATCTCTTTTGACTCGTCCATTGCTTCACTCACGGGTGCCACTGCTTCATACTCGGCTCCTTTGACGACAAAATTTTTATTCTAAACCCTATTCCCTCTTGCAGATGGATCAATATTCAACTACGACGTGTTCGTCTCATACTGCAACGAAGATCGACCGTGGGTCCTGGACCAGTTGCTGCCCCATGTGGAAAAAGACTGCAATGTCAGCGTCTGTCTTCATGAGAGGGATTTCCAGGTAAGTCTTCTTCTCTCAGGTCAAATTTTCGGCATTTCAGAGACGTAATAACTTTTCTAGCTAGCGGTGCCAGCAAATTCCTACCTGTCGCTTCAAATTTTCATAATTTTTGTAGTTTTTCATAATTTTAAGAATTTTCATTATTTTAATCGCCTACCGCGGCTTACTTTGGCTTCACACATTGACTTTCCTGTAGGCTAGTCCGACTAAACTGTCAGGATTGTATTATAGGTGCTGAGCAAGCCTACTCCATGTAAAACAATGTCCCTGGCACTGCAGCGCCGAGGGTTTTTTCACCCATCTAGTGTGAGTGAATGTGCCACTGGACGCTGTATGAATCATCTCATTACGTTGATGCAAAGACCTTAGTTTAGTATCGCCTCGTATTCATTTTGTCGGATATTGTGAATATGACTTGTGGATATTGAAGATCATGCTGTTTTTTTGTTGGATTTTTTAAATCTCCTATATTTTTCAGGTAGGCCTCTCAATCCTGGAGAACATAGTGTCCTGCATGGACCGGTCACGTTCTATCATGCTGGTGATATCGCAGCGGTTCCTGCTCAGCCAGTGGTGCCAGTTTGAGATGCATTTGGCACAGCACAGGTCTGTCTTCATCAAGCAAGCGTGTCATCATCATCATCATCAGCTCACCTCTGCCCGCTGTTGGGTATAGGCCTTTTTCCCCTCGCGCCACCTCTCACGGTCCCTCGCCATCCGCATCCATGGACCCTCAGCTGCTATAACGATGTCATCCGCCCATAGAGCTGCTGGTCTTCCCACCGACCGCCGTTCTTTCCTGGGCTTCCACTCTGTCACTGCCCTTCTCCATTGGCCATGCTCCCGCCTCGCCAGGTGTCCTGCCTATTTCCACTTGAGACGCACGATTTGATCACCAACAACTCACAACAACAACCTTCGTTCGACGACGGACGACGACATTTGGTGTCAAATATTTATTATTATGAGTGATATCAGCAAATGTCTTTTATCAAGCTTAAAATAAGTAGGTTCAAAAGGTTGTTTTCTTTCGGAAGGTTCAAAGAAATATCTCTCATACTTTCAGGCTACTGGAAACCCGTCGGGAAGACCTGATCCTCATTCTCCTGGAGGACATACCGCGTCGGATGCGACCCAACATCCTCCATTACCTGATGGTCACAAAGACCTACGTCCTCTGGCCCAAAGAGGATACGTCAGAACAAGCCCTGTTCTGGAGACGTGTGAAAAAGAGTATTTATACGCAGAAGATGAAGCACGCTGATAATGTGTCTTTGGCGTAAGATTATGAGCCTATGGGCATAAGTGAAGAAAAGTGTCTTTGGTTTATATTGGTTTATATTAAGAGACTGTGTTCTAAGCTTGAGAAAATGTACTTTTAGCGTAAGATAATGTACATTTGGCGTAAGACATGCCAATGCATTTTGCGTGATATAAAGTGTATTGGTGCAAGAAAAGTGTTTTTATCACGAGAAAATGTGCCTTCAAAAATGTAAATTCCTCCATCCATATCAGTTACGCGTGCCCTTGCACGACACGATTGTGTTAATTCTTCCATCGATATAATTTATGTGTGCCCTTGCATGATGTAACTTTTTACAGAATAAGCACACTGGAGGCGCGTAAAAAAAGCCTTTACACGCAAAAGTTGAATGAAACACGCCAATAATGTGTCTTTGGCGTAAGATTATGTGCCTTTAGCGTAAGATTATGTGCCTACTAGGCGTAACATAAGTTGTAAGATAATAAAATTTTCCTTTAGCATAAAATAAAATGTCTTTATCGAGCGTTTCTTTATTTATAAATCATGCTCCGGACTCCGGTGGTTTACGCATCATACCTACGCATCATAACAGATAGGTACGGTCGGCCACAGTCACATATACCCCATGGCAGCTCTTACCGCGCGCGGCATAAGGGCGCAAATCGAACAAAAAGGGATATCCTAACGTGTGGCCGACTGTACTTAGGGCGGCTTGCGCTATAATATTTTAGGGTCCTTCCCAGTTTTTTTAAATGTTTGTCAGTACCTATCTCTACTCCGCGTTTGCGGGATCCTCTAAGGTTAGGTAGAGTTGGTGAAAAGGTAGGGTAGTCATAGCATAATTGTACTTACATGTAGTCAACTCAACTTCTCCTCTCATGACCTTCGGCTGCGGCGGCAACGTCAGCAGGTCCAGGTTTAGGACCCCACCGCAGATCCTAAACGAGGAACGAAGATACGATGATAAATAACAGATTATTTTACAGTTTTTTTTTAGGACAATAATTTTACAAAAATACAAAAATAAAACAAGAGTCAATAACTGTCTACTGATCACTACAAAGAACTTGTAACGAGGAACGAAGATACGATGATAAATAACAGATTATTTTACTGATTTTTTAGGACAATTAAGTATTCTACAAATATAAATAAAGAGTCAATAACTGTCTACTGATCACTACAAAGAACTAAGGTGGCCAAAAAAATGGAGCAAAAAAAAATCTGCTGTTCCATCCCTAAGAGAGACTCAGTAGGTACTGCATCAAATGTAAAATTTCTGAGAAATAAATTATTCTTTATTCTTTAAATGTATGGAAAAGCAGATTTTTTTTTCTCATTTTTTTTTTACTTTATTGAACAGCAAAATTTCTTAGTCCAATTTTTTTTACCAAATGACTAATCCCCATAATTCGGTCATGCTGGAAAAAAATCCATAACTTTCTGCAAGCAGAACTGTCACTTTTCGAAAAAAACCCTCCTTTTGTCCGTCATTTCGACGGAAAAATTCCTCAGTCAAGTTTTTATTCTCATTTAGGTTTTAAATGTGACTTGGCGTACTGGATGAGAAAATCTATATAAATAATCTGCTTTTCCATACATTTAAAGAATAAAGAATAATTTATTTCTAAATTTTGAACCTGTATTTCCTCAGATGCAGCTCGCCGCCTCTAGTTCTAGTGTTGCAGCGTTTGAGGTATTGGGCGTAGTTTTTTTCTGTAAAGTATCACGAGTCAGGTTTACGGTAAGCTAGATACTGAAACAATATTAACTTAGGTACTTATGTTCTTGAGTAACTAAAGTATTTAAAAAAATATTTTGAGGTAGATACCGTACATAGTCTTAACAGTACATCCAGCATTCTTAACACAAAACTTGATACAAAAAAATAACAGTTTAAAAAAACTAAAAAAACACGCTTTTATAGCTAACCGAACTAAAATGTATAAAATAATTTTTAATTACAAAGAGTTTTACCCGCTTGATATATTAAATGTTACAATCATTCTATTGGCAACTACATATCTATGAGAAGCACCCCACGCTTTTTTACTCTGTATTGTATTATTCTGTTAATAACTTAAATTTTATTATAATTTTAAACTCTTTGTAATTAAAAATTATTTTATACTTTTTAGTTCGGTTAGCTATAAAAGCGTGTTTTTTTAGTTTTTTTAACAGCTTTTTGGGCAGTGCCACTGCTTCGTAGACCAGAACACATAATCGGCTGAATTATTGTTGTTTTGTGGTTTACAATAATGAAAATAATACTGTTTTATTGCCGCGAACGAAAACTCGCTGAACAAAAATAACTCAGTTTAGCTACAAAATGTAAAAAACTGTGAAAATTTTGAATTTCCCGCCACGTTGCGACGAAACGCGGGTAGCCCCGCTCCATACCTGTTTCCTCCCTGGATAATTTTACAAAAAATATGTTTAGGCCATTCATTCAATTTATGTGTACGTACCTACCTCTGCCATGTCCCTATGTTTTCCTTTTTTATTATTTTAATTATTTTAATAAAATTTATTTAAATAAATAAGATAAGAAAAAAAGGAAAATTTATATGTACCTCTGCCATGACCCTATGTTTTCCTTTTTTATTATTTTAATTATTTAATAACATTTATTTAAATAATTAAAATGAGAAAAAAAGGAAAACATAGGGACATGGCAGAGGTGCATATTGCGGTAAATAGAGATTGAACATCGAAACTGGCCATAGATTCGTCGTCGGTTAAGTGTAGGTCCTAACTTCATCGACAAACTGGTAGGAATCCTTGACATGGGCCTGTGTGTTACCTCTGAGTGGTGTTAGCACTTTTTGTGATATGTGTCGGGCTAGTTGGTATGTTGGCGCGTCGATTTGACTTACTATTGGACGTAGCGGGGCCCCGACTTTGTGTATCTTTGGTAAGCCATACAGTTTAGGTGGTTTCGGTGCCGCTGGTATGAGTTTAGACGCATCCAGACCTAGCCAGTCAGCATGTTTACTTATCAATTCTTTGGTTTTCTTCAAGATACGCGTGGTTGGATCTTTTTTCACCTTTTTGTAAGTATGTTTGTCTGACAATAGATGTTGAATTTTGGCGTTGTAGTCCGACGTTTCCATTACTACCGTGGCGTTTCCCTTATCTGCTCGGAGGACGGTGAGGTCAGGGTTGCTGTGTATCCTTAAAGCATCCTTGGAAAATGTAAAAAGTTAATAAAACGAGTGTTAAATCCGTTAAAAATCTGTGTTTAAATTATGTATAGTGCTCGTGCAAACCTAAGAAAATATTATGGCATAAACATATTTTTTTAAAAATAATTATCCAGGGAGGAAACAGGTCTCCCTTTTTTTATGGAGCAGCGGCTACCCGCGTTTCCTTTTAATGGTGTCCCCTTAGAAAAACCTCTCAAAATTTTACCTGCCATTTCAGCGAAGTAGGACCTGGGCTCGTGGAGGATCTCTGGCTCCATGAGGGTCAGGTTGTCTATCATCAGCTCGTTCTCTTTGTGATTGAGGTAACTGTCGACAGATGAAGAGGGTTTTCCTAAAATTTAAATCACCGCATCTCTTTCCCTTTGGGCACTCCGGGCACTCTCTCAGGGCCCGCGATGTAATGGGGCCCCCAAAGTCCCAATTCTAGGAGAGGAGGGGGGAGGGGGGGGAGGGGGGGGGGTCTTAGCCAAAAGTAATCAATGACTTTATCATTGAAATACGAGTATCTGTATCTTAATAAATTCCTCTGAAAGCAAAGTTGGGTGACAATATACACCGTGGAATTTTAGTGGTTTTAAAGCCGAAGGTATTTAGTTGCACTCGTGATTCCGAGCCAAATTCCAAAATTTTACTTCAAAACGAGCGAAAAAAAAAACACTTCCCAATACAAACGGCTATCGCCAATCTACACAATTTGTATGGAGAAGTGAATTTTTTTTTCGCGCGTTTTGGGATGAAAATTTGTAATTTGGCTCAGAATCACCAGTGCAACAAAATACCTTCGGCTTTAAAACCACAAAAATTGCACGGAGTATTATATGTGAAGAAAAAATACTGCGGTGAAAAAAATTCACCGCAATTTTTTTAAAATACTTACCACAATTTCATATTGAATTTTTGAATTTTTTTAGTTTTGCATAAATGTTGTCACTCACGGATTCGCCTTGATCGCCGCTTCGATCTCTTTGATTTTCTCCCGAATCTCCTTGAAGAACTCTTTCCGTTTGGCGTCGTTCTCCTTTGCCATCTTCTGCACTTGGGCAAGCTCCTTCACGTTGAATATGAACAGATCTGCAATGATTACAATGAAGAGGAGTACATGGGATATGTAAAGGTGGAGTAGGAGTCACCTAAGTATATATGATGTTCTCAACTTATACGGCCAAACGCGTCGATTATCTGAAAAATCCAGTCACGCGACAACCCAGAAACCTGGTTTATTCCGGGAATCGATAGCAGGCAGGAGGAGACCTGGAAAACCCAATATATCATAGCTTACGCCATTGGTACCAACAATCCACGAGCTCCATGTTCCATTTGGCAGCCTCAAAGGAAGAAATAGCTAAGATGATTGCCAACCTCCGATAGGAGACGGCACTACAAGAAGTAGAAGGGACTCGATCCTGAGACATCCATCACTCTTGTGAGGCAACAGTTCCATCCACGGATCGACGGAAGGTCCATCCACGGAAGAAAACCTACGAGGGACGTTCCTTTGGGCGTCGTCGTCGACCGGTTGGACGTCCAAAAGTATCACTGGAAGGACGCTGTGCAAAAGGACCTGAGCGAGCTCTAGGTAGAAGATTGCAGGATTTGTAAGCAGGGTGTGTTGGTTGGGTTATGAAGGGGTCAAAAGTGGCTCCAAATGGTTCATGTAAATATACACACGGTGCGCTCGGCAGTCTTTTCCCTGAACTTGGCTTGACGAGAGACATTCCTTTGGTTGGGCGTTCATCGGTTGGACGTCCAAAAGTATCGCTGGGAGGACGCGGTAGAAATGGACCTGAGCGAGCTCAAGGTAGAAGATTGCAGGATGTAATAAAATAAATAAAAATAAAAATAAAAAAGCCTTTATTCTACTACTACTGAATATAGTTATAAATTAAACATAACTACTATTTTACTACAAACTTAAAACTTGTAGTTCAAACATGCAAAAGACATGCTAAAAAATAATCAAATTAATATCTCACATATAACATTGCTATTAATTATTTACTTACTTATTTATTAATCAATTATTATTATTTGTTTATTTTTGTAAAGTTGATAAAATAATCTAAAGTAATAATAATAATTATTGTGACAATGTAAAAGGGATGTGATTTAAAATTGTATTATCGCACGAAATCATTAAGAATATGTATGTCAAAATTATAAATTTGATTAATAATAGCATTATGTGAGTATTCCAATTAATAAAATAATTATAATAATCATGCATTTATTCAATTATGTTAAAAGTAGTAGTCGCCTCTTTGGCGTAGGCCTCCCCCCATTTCCTCCACTGTTGACGATCTCTCGCTTTCCTCATCCAGTCTGAACCAGCCAATTGTGAAAATATGTCTGACCATCTCTTGCGTGGTCTGCCTCTCTTGCGCTTATCGTTGCGTGGAATCCATTCCGTCAGTCTTTTTGTCCATCTGTTATTTTGCATTCTGCAGACGTGGCCGGCCCATTTCCATTTGAGCATACGAATTCTTTTTATGACGTCACTCACTTTGGTCTTCCTTCTTATAGTCTCGTTCTTTATACGGTCTGATAGTCTGATTCTCAGCATGCTTCTTTCCATTTTTCTTTGGCATATTGAAATTTGTTTTTCGTGTTGTTTAGTAAGCGCCCAAGTTTGGCAACCGTATGTAAGGCAAGGTAAAATGGCTACGTCGTATAGTTTACTTTTTATATTTATGTGTATTTGATTGTTTTTCATTATTTCTTTTAGGCTCCAGTACTTTTTCCACGATAAGGCTATTCGTACGGATTGCAGGATGTGATGGTGTTTAATTCACTCCGGGTTCTGGCAGAATACCAGCGCTATGGGAATGGGATTATATCTGTCCCATAGCATATGCTGAGCCAGAACCCATTTATTGGCCATTGCACGCAGTTTTGTTAGTAAATTAAGGTGATGGGTAGCAAATAAGTACTAAGTAAGTTTCTCAACTGTGTGCCTAAACCTAATATTGTAAACTGTGTGCTCTGGTCTATACTATACTATAATTAATTACCATCGTCCACCACAGGTTCCTCCTGCAGCCGAAAAGACCTGGTGCTCTCACTTATCAGGTCCAACATGGACCTGGCTGCGCGCACGCAGATGCAGCTCGCGTCTATGGTCTTGGGCAGCGTGACCGACACCTTCATGGCCGGGAAGGCGAGCTCTATCGGTTCACTGGAAGAGAGAGAAGAAGAACTGGTTATTAGTTGACGCTGAGGAAACCAGAGCGTCTGAGGCATGCCCTTAAGGTGACGGAGAAGACACCACTAGTGCTGTCAATTTTAGGTTCTAGGATCTTGAATCTAGACCTTTAGGTTCTAAAAATAGTTAAGCCTGATTCTCATTTGACGGCCCGTTTTGAGCAGAAAACGCATCCAAAAAGATTATTTTTTTTCTATGCCAGTCGCCTAGCGCACGGGGTACCAGGTCACCCATGACCACACACAGATATAGCGGTAAAACTTATAACAACTCTCTTTTTGTATCGGGGGTTATTTTTTATTATTTCAGAAGAAACTTACGTCTCAGTCTCCAGTTCTCTTGGCTTCCTCTCCGGCATCCTGACCGTGCACCAGATGTTCAGCCGCAGACTGTTGAACTGCCTCTCGAAGGTGGCCAGCTGAATGATAAATAATTAATAATTAGACGAAAATCGCCACTGACTGGTTGCCTCAGACTGGACACCGGCGCCGTGGCAGGCCAAGGCGGAGATGGCGAGACGATCTCGAAACCATTTTAGCGGGGTGGCAAGAGGTGGCCCCAGATAGGAAAGAGCGGAGGACACAAGGGGAGGCCTTTGCCCTTTTTTTGAAAATAGGCTACAAAAAAAAATCCTTATTCAGCAGAATTACAGGACATTGATGATGATGATATCCTTTTATCCCTTATCAGGGACATAGGGCTCGAAGAAAGGATCATGCGCGGTAGCCTCTAGCTCCTTTATAGGACATTACATAAAGAAAAGACAGGCGAGCTAATCTCTGTAAGAGATTTCTTCTTCTTCTTCCCGAAAGTGGCTGGAAACCTGTCGGAGGCTCATGTCGACCCGGAAGACCGTCTAATGTACTAAGGTAAAGGTACCCTGCTCTCTAAAAAGGTACATAATAACGTAGAACAGGATAAGCAGTGTCCCAGTGATTTGTTACAATAACAAGGTCGATATGAAGCTTTAGATCTTGAGTAACAGTTTCTGAGGAAAAAATTAAATCAAATTAAATTTAAATATAAGAGAGCATAAGTACAAAAAAATCTAAAAATAAACAGTAAGTAAAATTTTGAAGGACCTGTATTTCGTATGTGAGGATGAGGTTGTGTATCAGTGTGTGAGAGGTGACATTGCTCTTTCAACCGCTTCTTCCACGTGTACACATGACAGCACGTCGGTCGACCCTTACACGCTAGCACTCTACTCGGTTACGTTACGGGCGACTTAACAACAAAAGTGTAGGTACGCTCTGACGTGCTGTCGTGTGTACATAGTGGGTCTAGTGCGAATACTCTACAATACCTTTATCGTCGGGAAGTCGAGGTTCCTCTCGATGTCGCGGAGGAGGAAGTAGGAGGCCGCCTGGATGGCGTTGTTGAGCTCCTCGCGCAGTTGGGTGCGGACCTGGAGATCGCAAATGTTTAGTTAGATAGAATAGGCTTGCCCAGCACCTATACCATACTGCCTGACAGCTTACCTAGTTGGCCTAGAAAAATGAGGGCAACCGTGAAGGAAAACCTCGTGAGGAAACCCGCGGTTTTATTGGCTCCGAACGTACTGACCTCGTCTTTGGTAGGTATCTAAGGCCCGGTTTCCGAATTGAGAATTTTGCTAAGCAAATACTTAACTATCGATCTGTCACGCTCTTTTGTGAGAAATCTACAGAGACAGGACGATGCTTACCCATTTGCTTAGCGAATTTCTCAATTCAGAAACCGGGCCTAAGCAGAATATATCGAATTTAACAATTTTAACGTGACCTCGTCACTAAGCAGGGGGCAAATTCTCGGGTATGTCGCATTCGAGATTCTACGAAGAAAACCTTAGCAACAAGTCACACTCGAGATTGCCGAGAATTAGCAACCAGAACATACCTAGTAATAATGTTTACTTACTTCTTGATAGTTCTCAGCTTGTCGCACGGTGTACATCTTTGCGTTGGCACAAATCTCTTCCAGCATCACCAGCATCTGTAAAATACATTCACAAACTTAGAAACAAAACTTAGGCCTTGGCATCTACGTAATGAGATGATTTAAACAGCGTCAAGAAGCACCTTCACTCACACTAGATGGGTGAAGAGACCACTCGGCGCTGCAGTGCCTGGGACATTGTTTTAGGTGGAGTAGGCTTGCTTAGCGCCTATACCATCCTGACGTCATAAAAGTCGACTGGGAATTGGAGCTATGCTTTGGCTAGCGCATCGTCCGACAGCCCTAAGGTCCACTTGCTTCAACCAGGGTTAGCCAGTTCTGTCTAAGAGTTCTGTCTGATGATCATAGCCAGCACCTTCTACAGTCCAGATTTCCAGAACAGTGTACAGTCTTCATCAGTTGTTTGTCACAGGTTTCTTACCGGCAAAACCTCCACGCATCGTCGCTGCAGCTCGTCCACGTCGACATTGGTCTTCAGCCGCCAACAGTGCAAGTAGGTGTTCATCTGGGTCACTATGCGGGTGTCAGGGAGGCCGTCGCAGCGGAGGTATTGCGCCCACTGTTGGTAAGCCCCTTTGTTATACAGTTGAATATTTGGGAAATAAAATAAATGCCACCAATATTGCCTTCAGTTTACTAAAAATACTACAGCCTCAAGGTCACCGCGCTTACTGGAGCAATTCTTGGTGCATTCAGACTGTCCGAGCAGTCTCGTGAGGCTGTCGCGCGAGGCAAATGCTCGGTTAGTTCGGCTAAGCAGCTCGCTCAGGCTGTTCTGGACGTACGTACTGATTTATCATTCGATTTGGCTTAAAAATGTATGCTAGGCTTTAGGGAAAAGTATGTCGTCCAAATACAGCGAGGTTGAAATAATCACCACAGGCACAACTTACTTCTGCTTGCATCTGCTTCTTCAAATCATTCTCACGTTTGGTCTTCGTGAACTCTGAAAAAAATCAAAACATGTAATCGATGAATTTTTTAACATCCTTTAGCTGACTTAGAATCATCTGTATTTCGATATGTCTGTCGCCAGACGTCCTCAAATTTTTTGGGCGTATTATGCGGTCAACACGTCATACTCTGGAAAAACAGATCATTTTGGGCCAGATGGAAGGCACACGGGCAAGAGGCAGAACACCAATGCGCTGGTCCGATGCCTTAAAGAGCGCAGCAGTTGGAACCATCCAGCAAGCATCCCATCGTGCCCATAACCGTGGAGAACCATTGTATATGGTTACGAAGAAGTATTTCTATAACACTTACTGTGAAACAGGTTACATGTCTTCTGCAGCAAGTCCCTTCGGACCTCCTGCTCCTCGACCTCAAGCTGCGTCTGCGCAGCTCGCGCGGCGGCCTCCGCCTTCCGCCTCTCCTTCACACCCGCAACGAGATCCAGCCTGAGGGAGGGAGATGGCAACACATAGACACACACGTTGTGGAAATAAACTAACATAAATTTTTAGCCCCGATCCAAAAAGAGGGAAGTTTGACCACTATGTGTATTGTCTGTGGCACCTAGCTCTTAAACGGGTGAACCGATTTGGATGCGGTTTATTTGAAAGCAGGTTTATCATTATCACTCCGGCTCGATGAAATTGCCTTTTTTACCGCACAGAACAAGTGTAGGGTGGGATAGAGTAGGATAGGATAGGGTAAGATAGGGTAAGATAGGGTAAGATAGGGTAGTGTTGAGTAGGCTACTGTAGGGCAGGGTGGGGTATAGTAGGGTACAGTAGGGTAGGGTAAAATGGGGTAGGATAGGGTAGGGTAGGGTAAAGGGGTACCTAATCTGTTCCTGCTCCAGACGCCACTGCTCGACCCGTTGCTCCTGCCACAGGACCCTTTCCTTCTTGTTCATCTTCCGCCAGTTCTTGGGCTGTCACCAGATTGTAGTGTTAGTAGTAACTTTCACTTTTATTTTCCTTCGGCTATTCTATTTCAGATTAGAATATTCTTTATTGTACTAAAAGCACATAAGGAAGGACAGACAGTATTTATTGATTATGTTTTGGTGAACGATAAAAAAAAACCTAGTAAAAGGGTCTTGGATCTAAGATCTAATGTAGCCTGTTCGCAAAAATTTAATCTCGTTTGCAACTATAACAATTCGGCCATACTGGCGCACAGTAAGAGACTGGCCGCGGCGTCACCGTCTCCATAATTAAGGTCTCCGAATGAGAACCGAAACTAGTCGGCTATCCCGACATAAATACAAATAAGTGAAACCGTTTGCAAAAACTGTCAAGTTGTTTATTTTTGCTGAAAAAATGTCCTGTTTGAACGCAACGATTATTATTTGAAAGAATAATCGAATCACTGAATTTTTGCGAAAGATCCGTTGAAACCAAACTTTTCTATGACAGTGTACTCTGCTCAGAACCTACTCTACTTATGACGAAACTTTATGCCTTGTAAGGGAAGATAATATTTTGATACCAACTTACGTGAGAAGCATGAATAAAACTGAAAACTGTCGTAAAATCTTAATGACATCGCTTCGTTTTAGTTTGATGGCAGGAAAAAGGGGTTGAGTAGAGGGTTTGTGGCTGGACTTGAGGGAAGGACTGAAGAAAAACCTGCCCCCGTATTCTTTAAAATATCCCACCAAAAACATTTTCATGTAAATATTGCCACGACGAGACCATACACCACGCACTGTCAAATAGCTATCAGATCTTTTGTAGAGCCAAGCTTCTTATTCTACAAGCCTTAACTTCACAAACTCTACAATATCTTAGTCAATATTTGTGGGTAGGCAGATCCACCGTAAAAATAAATGTAAAAAAAAAAGATTGCTCATTTCAATAAGGGCTATTTTCGAGTGTTTTGACGCTCAACGGTTGAGTGGATTTTTAAGAGAATAAGTAGAGGCGCTGGGGGCGAATCTCGCATTCAACACAGTCATCTCGAAGAAAAAATCTAATTTTGCGGCAAATGTCACATCTCCTATTCTCACGAAGCCATCCTCGACATAAGGCACGAGATTTCTGCGAGATGTTTGCCTTTTTCGCTCGACATGACTCGAGCGGTCGGCAGAACAGTCGAGATCGTAATGACATGAGATTTTTCCTTCGAGATGTGTGGAATGCGAGATTCTCTAGAACTAGCCTTCTGAGCAAAGCGTCTGGTAGGTAAATGGCCGTGTGCAAAATAATTGCAGGTGCAGTATGGACCATCATATTTTTTTAACAACTTCAAAAAAGTAGGATTCAATTCGAAACTTTTTAAAATGTTTTGTTACCTTGCATTGTTAAATAGATCCGCCACACGCTAGGATACCCCTTATTGTGCGATTGACGCCCTTATTACGCGCGCGTTAAGAGCTGCCATGGGATATTCTAGACTGTAGCCGACCGTACGGTAAATATACCGGACTGGATCCATACCGCATTCTGATTCGAGGTAAAGCGGGGAGAAGAGGGTAGTATGTACCTACTTCCCCATTCCCATACCTTTTCAAACACCGGTATCTCTTCAGCAACCTTCTCCTTTTTCCCCTTTTTCCCCTTCTTCTTGGGGGGAGGGGAGGGGGGCTTCTCCTCTACTTCCTCCTTTTCTTCCTCTGCAAAAAGTGGGTAGGTATTTGTCAGCGACACGGCAGGATACCCCTTTTGGTTCTTAGATGTATTAGGTTTTCTGTGTCAACTTACCTATCGGTAAGGTGTCTTCGGACCAGACGAAAGCTTCTGTGCTTTCTGGCACAACCTCAAGTAATTCCTCCGTCTTTTTCTTCTTTTTTTTCTTATCCTGCTTTTTGTGCTCTAGAAAGAGAAAGTGAGAGTTATATTATAAATCCGTTATAATTGTAAATTATTGTGGACAGTTAAAAGTGGAATTCATACATTTTCATACATTTGGCACAGTACTAAGGCGACTTTTGTATGGAACAGCTGATATTTTTTCGCCGCCTAGTACAAATAGTTTGTATTGATCATCTGGAACTTAAAGTTTCGCTATCGACTTAGAGTGCACCCTGTAGTACCTAAGTATAAACAATAACTTACCCGAGGTAATTTGGAATCAAAATGCCCCTTGTTTGCCCGACAAACTATTTGTATGTTAATTATAAACTAAAAGGGTTACACACTACTCACAAAACAGCAACAGGAATCTTTATCTTACTTGGGAATCACTTCTAGGCGGTAACCATTGCCTAGCAACTGAGTAACTATGGATCAAACTGGAGGTTCTATATAGGTACGGAATACCTACACAACACAACATCGTCGTTTTGGTTGGATCCAGAAACGGAAATAATGGATTCCAGTATAAATAAATAAAAAAACTGGCCAAGTGCGAGTCGGACTCGCGCACGAAGCGTTCCGTACCATTATCTGTGAAAACGGCAAACATCACGTTGATGTATGGGAGACCCCTTAAATATTTATTTTATTCTGTTTTTTAGTATTTGCTG
The DNA here is from genome assembly GCA_949319315.1 of Zelleria hepariella. Classification (NCBI taxonomy): domain Eukaryota; kingdom Metazoa; phylum Arthropoda; class Insecta; order Lepidoptera; family Yponomeutidae; genus Zelleria; species Zelleria hepariella. Next base: position 2,056,596 of record OX439384.1, on the reverse strand, counting down.
TTATAGCGGCATCAGAAATACATAATCTGTGAAAATTTCAACTGTCTAACTATCACGATTCTTGAGATACTGCCTGGCGACAGTCGCACAGACAGACAGCCAGACAGACGGACAGCGGAGTCTTAGTAATAGGGTCCCGTTTGGCACACTTCGGGAACGGAACCCTAACAAAAGAAGTACCTTCAACAACGGTCTCGGGCGGTGGCAGAGACTCAAACGAGGCGCTCGTATAGGAAGTGTCGGTGTACTGGACCTCCTTCTCTCCATCCAGGTCCTGGATCGCCAGGAGGGCCTCGAAGGCCGCGTCTGGGTCTGTTGAGGGCAGAAATACCTACATACACCGTGCAATTTTAGTGGTTTTAAAGCCGAAGGTATTTCGTTGCACTCGTGATTCTGAGCCAAATTCCAAAATTTTACTTCAAAATAAGCGAAAAAAAAAACCACTTCCCCATACAAACGGCTATCGCCAATCGACACCATTTGTATGGAGAAGTGAATTTTTTTTCGCGCATTTTGGAATGAAATTTCGTATATTGGCTCAGAATCACCACTAAAATTGCACGGAGTATACGGATTACGGACACAGGTACAGATACAGATGCAGATGAAGATGATACAGGGCTGGCTGGAAGAAATTTCTCAAAAATAAGTACGCCCTTGTATACGCTCTCTTACTATCATGTTATTTAAGTTTTATTTTATTTTTGTGTGCAATAAAGTGCAACAAACAAATAACAAAGACGAAGATGTAAATACAAATAAATATGAAGATGAAGATGCTGATGCAGATGTAGATATAGATGAATATGAAGGTGAAGACGAAGATAAAGGTGAAGGTGAAGATGCAGGTGCAGATGTAGATGTAGATGTAAATGAATATGAAGGTGAAGACGAAGGTGAAGGTGAAGATGCAGATGTAGATGAATATGAAGATGACGACGAAGATGAAGGTGAAGATTGAGATAAAGATGAAGATAAAAATAAAGGATGTGAAGATGAGATGAAGATGAAGATGTAGAGATAGATGAAGATGAAGACAGTAAAATTCAATGCGTAGATCTACAGCACTACACCAGATTTATGGAGCAGCTGATGTAACTCCCTATTTCTGAGAGAAAGTGGCATTAAAAATTATTAGACTATCTTTTTGTTTACTCCACGGAGAAGAATGGATACTAAGGTCCACTTGCATCAACCAGGGTTAGCCAATTAACTCTGAGTTAACTTGAATAATTGTATGGAAATGTCAATTTAACTCAGAGTTGGTTGGCCAACACAGGCTAACCCTGACTGACGCAAGTCCGACTAAGAAGGAGAAAATTGAGTTACCTGGTTCATCTTCATGCTGAAAATAAAAATAAATAATGATTAATTCTCACTTACTGGACGCTGTGACTTGATTTTGTGTTTTTAGTAAATATAGCTTTTGCCCGCGACTTTGTCCGCGCAGACTTAGTTTTTTTTGGGTATGATTTAAACGGCCGGCAGTATATTCAGGTTTTGGGAGGCTCTAAAATGTTTTTGGTTGGCAAAAATAGCTAATTCAGCGGCAACTAGTGGTCAGCAAGAATAAAAAAAAATCGTCAGCAAGTAATGTCATATTGGGCAGCTCCAAAATTGGTTGTATAGCTAATTAAGTTATATATTCAGCCATAAAATGTAATTTAACGGCAAATTGTGACCTAAATTTAATTCAGTTTTGGCCAGCTGTAAAACTATTTTTGGTAGGCGAGCTAACATTGTTCTTACAGAAACAAATGTACGCAACTTCTGTGCTGCATTAAGTAATTGAAAATCATTTAAATAATTAATGATTACCTACCTAACCTGCGGTTATTTTATTTGGTTAACTAGGTAAATAAAAATATTATGAATTGTATATTTAAATCAAAATGCTTTATTTACAAAAAAAAGAGCATTAGGCAGGAACTAGGTATCATGTATTGATTATAAAAAATAGATACTTACAAGTATATTTTGGCAATAAAGATATAAAATATTGATAAAAAACTCTTAGGTGCCAAATTAAAAAAAAACTTGGTTATTTCTTCTTTCCATCAAGTACCTTCTGTTTTCACTGGCAAAAATTTGCTTTTTCAGTAAAATCGCACATCAAATAAACGTAATGAAGCTCATTTTAATTTATTTGTTAACCAATACTTTAATTTGCAGACCCACCAATATTATAGCTTACAGATATTATTTTTGAGCTAACCAATTGTATAATCTTGCCGACCAATTAATTATTCTGCCTATCGTTTATTTATTTCGCCAACAAATTAATTATCTGGGGGCACGGCAGTGCCCCCGCCAGGTCGAGCGCGAAGCAAACACTGCCGTACCATCCTTTACTGGAACCATTTCGCCGCATTTTCAGGCCCCTATTTGAGAACCTCTGGATACGACCAGAACGTAGAAATTTTCGTCATCTAGTAAGCTATAATCACATACTTAAAATCCAAAATTTCAAGTCTGTAGGTCATTTAGTTCCGAAGTTAAGCGAAAGCAAAGTTTCGCATTTATGACACACACTCACTCACTCACTCACTCACTCACTCATGATCATCATAATAGAACTAGTACTTCCCATAAACTCAGAGAGCTGAAATTTGGTACAGAGTTAGGGTTGAATGGCCACATAAAGGGAAAACTATAAAAACTAGGATAATCGAAGATCTGGAGTAAGTACCTGGTGACCCTGATTAGAAAACACAAGAGCCCTAATAGAACTAGTACTTCCCATAAACTCAGAGAGCTGAAATTTTGTACAAAGTTAGGGTTTAATGGGCACATAAAGGAAAAACTATAAAAACTAGGATAATCGAAGATCTGGAGTACCTGGTGACCCTGATTAGAAAACACAAGAGCCCTAATAGAACTAGTACTTCCCATAAACTCAGAGAGCTGAAATTTGGTACAGAGTTAGGGTTTAATGGGCACATAAAGAGAAAACTATAAAAACTAGGATAATCGAAGATCTGGAGTACCTGGTGACCTTGATTAGAAAACACAAGAGCCCTAATAGAACTAGTACTTCCCATAAACTCAGAGAGCTAAAATTTGGTACAGAGTTAGGGTTTAATGGGCACATAAAGGGAAAAACTATAAAAACTAGGATAATCGAAGATCTGGAGTACCTGGTGACCCTGATTAGAAAACACAAGAGCCCTAATAGAACTAGTACTTCCCATAAACTCAGAGAGCTGAAATTTGGTACAGAGTTAGGGTTTAATGGGCACATAAATGGAAAACTATAAAAACTAGGATAATCGAAGATCTGGAGTACCTGGTGACCCTGATTAGAAAACACAAGAGCCCTAATAGAACTAGTACTTCCCATAAACTCAGAGAGCTGAAATTTGGTACAGAGTTAGGGTTTAATGGCCACATAAAGGGAAAACTATAAAAACTAGGATAATCGAAGATCTGGAGTACCTGGTGACCCTGATTAGAAAACACAAGAGCCCAACCAAACTATTATAGATCGACATATACCGCCCTTACAAAAAATATTCAACTTGGTGGGCCGCTTCATTTGATGCCAAAAATCTAAGGTCTGAAGTATCTGATGAAGAACCCTCAGCTGGTATCAGCTTTATTAGAGATATTATGGTAATGCCCCTTCTACTATTGTTACATAAAAAAATCGACTGTCATTGCAAAAATCCAGCGTAGTGGGACACATCTTCATTTAATCTAGCCTATAGCGTCCCACTAGTGGTTCGCTCCGAACTATGAACTCGCGATCTCAGTTACAGATGTATAACTTTGCTTACGCCATTCGCGCAGGCGCGCACGCGCTTTGCATTTAAACTATACAACCCCATATCTCGGCAACCCATCGACCGATTTGGCTCATGTTCAAATTTGAAAAATTCTTTTTATTTAGTTTACCCGCTTATCAAATTTCATAACGATCAGACCAAATTTACTCAAGTTATCGTCGAACAAACATTCATACATACAAACATACATACATACAAACGCCGGATTGTTCCAGCAGACTCGGAGGACTTCGCTCGCTTCGCTCGCTCGTTCAACATGAAATAGTCGGACGATTAACTTTATTCTACTCGAACATTACACAAATTTAAAAACTGTGTCAAATAAGAAAATCTAATAAAATTAATCAATATGCCCTCGTTTCTACAAAAAGAAGTGAAATCCCACCAAAAACATTCTGTAAAAACTAGCCAGGTCTCGATGGATCTGCTTGTTTATCTCTAAAAAAGTAATGAAATCTAGACAAAGTCGTGCCAAGTCTAAGGTTCCTTACTGCGATTTCTTTATTATTATAGTTAATGTTGTGAGACTTGGCTGTTGAAGGGTACACAAGGGTACAAAACCAGGTGCTCCATGACACCATTGCACCAATCTGTCGCCAGAACCGCTTGTGTACCCTTCAACGGCCAAGTCTCACAACATTAACTATAATAATAAAGAAATCGCAGTAAGGAACCTTAGACTTGGCACGACTTTGTCTAGATTTCATTACTTTTTTAGAGATAAACAAGCAGATCCATCGAGACCTGGCTAGTTTTTACAGAATGTTTTTGGTGGGATTAAGCTGACACAAAAGGTTATTTCTTGCTGTCAATATTATAATTTTTTGCTAACCACTTATTGCAAATCATTTTGATTTTATTGCCGGAAAAAAAATTGTTCGCTGCTCAAATGAAATAAAAGCTGCAATTTCTTGCTGACCAAATAGTTATATTGCAGCCTGAAAATTTACTTCCGTTTTTTTTCCGTTATCACAATAAAAAATAGCTTATAGCACTCAGCGATAACGTAGATTTCCATTAGTGAAATAATTTTTAAAATCGGATCAGGTTTTGGAGATCCTACATACTTACAAACTTTTCCTCTTTATAATATTAGTGTAGATACGTCATTGGGTCCGTGTTAGTAACTTACTCCCTTCCTCTTTTTCTTGTCCTTTTTGCCTTTTTTGCCACCTTTTTTATCACCTTCGGCACCTTTCTTTTCCTTTGGATCCGGTTTTTTCTTTTCCTTCTTTTCTTTCTTAGCCATTTCAAGGCTTACGAGGAATTTCAAGTGAAATCAACAAAAGCGTATTCTAAGCAGAAAAAGTGCAAGAATTTATTCTGTGAAATTTTGCTGCCCGGGTTTGTTTTTTAAAGGTATAAGTATAGATGTACATCGCGTTATGCCACTGCAGCTGTTTCAAATAATGTTATCTAGAGAAAATACATAAATTAAAATAAAATTTAATGGAAGTATCAAAAAGTCATAACAAACTTTTATCAAACTGTCACTGACAATACGAGCTGTTTTTTAATGTCTATGAAAAGAAAAAAAAGCAATGACTTTTTGTACACACAAGGTTTTCTTTATTTATTGCGTTTCGACCTTGGCGGATACCATTGAACAGTCGGCCACAGTCTCAGATACCCCTTTTTGTTCGATTGGCGCCCATATGCCGCGCGCGATAAGAGCTGCCATAGGGTATCTGAGATTGTGGCCGACCGTACCTGGAAGAAATAGCTGCCAGTAATAAGGCCGCAAAAATTTAACTTGTATTTTTATTATGTTCTTATTTTTTCTTATTACCTTTGGATTATAATTATTTTTTACCTCTTACCTCTATTCTATGCACACTTCTAATAAATTGGTGAAATGACCACTTAAGACGCTGTTGTATATAAGGTAGTTAACCCACACCTATGGGTAGGTAGTATGCCAAAGAGCAAACCAAAGTTCAGTGTCCTATTTAAATCGGAGCTCACACCAAAGTACCAAATGCCAAATCATCATTTATTTGGATCTAATGAATTTGTTGAATTAACATTTAAGGTGAAGTCTACAGTTAAATAGTGCTTCCGTTTTACATAACGGTTGTCAGTTGAAATGGAAAAAAATATTATTTTATTTCAATTGTTGTGAATTTGAAGAAGCCAAAGGAAAAAAGTCGTGAGGAAACCCGCAGCTTAGTTGGCTCTACACGTATTGACTCGTATTTCCTGTGGGCTGGGCCGACTAAGCTGTCAGGATGGTATAGGTGCTGGGCAAGCCTAATCCATCTAAAATAATGTTCCAGGCACTGCAGCGCCGAGTGGTCTCTTCATCTAGTGTGAGTGAAGGAACACACGACAGCACATCGACCCTTACACGCTAGCACTCTACTTGGTTACGTTACGGGTGACTTTACAACAAAAGTGTACACTCTGACGTGCTGTCGTGTGTACCACGCTCTGTATCATCTCATTACGTAGATGCAAAAGCATTATTTTTTTTAATTGCTTTTATTTATTCAGGGCAATTTTTAAATAGCATTTTTTCTGAAAACGCTAATTTCTAAATATGATTTCCTACAACTTTTGTTCTACGTCAGCGAGTACGTCTTTTCGAAAAACCAGTCAATCAAATGAAAAAACAAACGTCACAATCGCACAATTTATACATTTTTTATGACAAAGTGAAGTCATTACAATCCAAAGAACAATCATAATAATTAAAATTGTTTTTCTAATCGCCTTCGCCTTAAGCGGCTTGAAACACTCATTAACATTGTTGCATACAAATTAAACTTCGACATTCGAACGCTGTACTTCGCGGTAGGCGATCACGTTTTTAACTGTTTTTTTTTTAAATAAGTATGAGTAGTTCCTAAAATTTTGGTTAAAATTAGTACTTATCTTTTAACCACTTTTTGTATTTTCTAAAGCACTTACCCGTGCATTTACAATAATTATTTATGTAACATTAAAAATGTTTTTATAGGGAACATTATAAATATTTTTATGGTTAAAAAATTCGCTCCGTCCTGTCCCGGGCGAATTTTTTAACCTTATAAAAATCTTTATAGTATCTTTTTTAGGGTTTCTTAATATTGTTTTTTTTTAATAATAAATAAATGATGTTCAGTGTTTTTTATTGAGTGGGTAAAGGACGTATATGTGCAGACTACGCCGAAAAAATAAAAAAAATTAAAATACCTTCTAAAAATGGGGTTTCTTGAAGATCGGTTGCCAAGCAGTGTGCCCAGTATTCCTGAGTATTACAAAGGGAAGACCATTCTAATCACTGGAGGATCAGGTGAGACAATCTCATCAATTACTAGCTGTTGCTTGCGACTTCGTCCATGAAGACTTTAAAAAAAAACACTCAAACAACGTTTTACAAAAGATCCTAACCTTTTTTAGAGGGCGTAACAAACTGGTCAGCCAGATGTCAAATTCTGTACATTTTTTTTTTAATTTGATTTTATAACCTCAAAATAGTTTTTTATTTTTTTATATTTTTGGTAGTCTTTGATGTGTGTGTGTGTGTGTGTGTGTAGTTGCATTTGCATAGCTTTGAGTGGTTAAAACACCGTGGAAGTCAACGAAAACAATATTAAAAAAATAAAAACCAACCAAGTGCGAGTCGGACTCGCGCATGAAGGGTTCCGTACCATTATCTATAAAAACGGCAAAAATCACGTTTTGTTTTATGGGAGCCCCCTCAAATTTTGTTTTATTCTGTTTTTTTGTATTTATTTGTCGTTAAAGCGGCAACAGAAATAAATCTGGAAAAAAACATCAACTGTGGCCACTGGCCGCTGCGGCCTGGACGCCTAATGCGCTATTGGCCTAAATGCCTAAGATTTTTTTTTGACAGCCAATTTTCCTCACCGTTCTGTAATTTATTAATTAATTTAATTCGTTGCCTAAAACTGCCATTGGCTGGCAGTGACTTGTGACCGGCAAGTCGGGTCAAAACACGGTTTTACATACAGTAGACATTTGTGACTAAACAGACGGACAGCGCTTTCGTAATGCGTTTTTTTTTATGTAGCCTTGGGCCTTAGCTTGTAACACAATGGCGTATCAATGGCGTCCTAGGTAGAAGGATAAAACCGGGATTTTTTTCGTTGTTCTCCTACAACCAGCGAACTAATCCTCTAGAATTTTAGACTCATAATATTCTTTGCTGTACTAAAAAAACATTAAAAGGACCGACAGCATTAATTAATCGTAATTGAAACCGTCAACCGGGAGCCCATTTTGGCACCATTGCGGTACGGGCTAAGGGCCCTGTTTGATACCTCCCCCCCTCAGCCCAGATTTTTCGGTCCTGAGCCGAAAATTCACCGGTTTTACCTTCTAAAATCATAATTTGAAGTGAATTGTGTTATTTTGAATTTACGAGTTGCGGTTTTGCGCCCCCCTTGAAATGGCGCCCAGGGCAAGTGCCCTGGCTGCCCCACCCTAGTTACGCCACTGGGTCCACTTCAGTTTTGCCATCGCAAGACGTCGGCAATGTGGGTTTCGTAATGCGTAATGTAATACGGAAAAGGGTTTTTTTAACAAAAAATTAAAACTTAAAATACCCCCGACATTTTAGCTTTAAATTAGCATACTATCTCATAAACGGCTGAACCGATTTTGATAAAAACATACCTTAGAATACTAGCTAGAAAATCTGCTTTAAAAAAAACCGCATCCAAATTGGTTCACCCGTTTAAGAGCTACGGCTACGGTGCCACAGGCAGACACACACACACACACACACATAGCGGTCAATAACACCCCTCTTTTTGGGTCGGGGGTTAAAAAAATAAAAACAAGGCTTCTTCTGGGTATCTTTTAGTAAAATTACCGGGTTGGATTCCTGGGTAGTCTATGAAATTCTGTCCTAATCCGGATTAATCATAAACCTCATAATCCCATTTATTTTTTAACCCCCAGTGTTATAAGTTTGACCGCTTTGTGTGTGTGTCTGTCTGTCTGTGGCACCGTAGCCCTTAAACGGTAAACCGTTTTGGATGGGATTTGTTATTTATTTGAAAGCAGGTTTTTTACTGAGTGTTCTTAGATACTTATTTGAAGCTAAAAATTCGGGGGTATTTTTTTATTTTATTTAGTAGTTATAATGGAAATATTAAAAACTACTAAGTTAACTACTCACTAGTGGTAAATCTGTTACAATTGCATGGCATTATTAAATAGCCTTCTCACCAAGGTAAGTCCGAGCGGTATAATTTACTCTCGAGGAAAATCTCTGAAGCAGGAAATTACCTCAAATGGAAAGAACAACTACCAAATTAAAAATTTAAAATAGGTACCTAACCCCGACATTTTAGCTTCAAATAAGCATATCTCATAAACGGCTTAACCGATTTTGGTAAAACATTTATCTAAGAACACTCGCTAGAAAACCTGCTTTTAAATAAAAAAATAACCGCAACCAAATCGGTTCACCCGTAAAAGAGCTAGGTGCCGCAGACAGACACACAGACAGACACATTTTAAATAGCGGTCAAACTCTTTTTAGTCGGGCGTTAAAAATACAAATAAAATAGTTATTTTCATCTCCCATGCTCGGAAAGTTTGCTGTTACTAGAAACTTACAACCGTGTAAAACCTGAATTTAACCAATCTGCATTTTTGTGCGCTTCGAAATTTGAACGCCCTTTTTCTGCATGCCCCATGTCATAGGTAGGTAGGTACCTGCATAGAGGTTAGTGAAATGAGTTTCCTTCTTCTTTGCTTCTTCACAAAGGAGTAAGTGGCGTTGCCTAGCAACGGGCTGTTGATTTTATGACACTTCAAGAAGACACGATTATTTTGTAATCAAGTAGGTACAAGTTGAAGGAGTTGTTTTTTTAATTTTTTTATTAGGGCGTCGAGTTAAAATTTCGATGCGCACAAAAATACAAAGTGGTTTAAAAAAGGATCTTCTATGATCGCATGTTTAAAGTAACAGAGTACTTTCCGAGCATGGGAGTTGAAAACAAAATTATGCATTTCCCGCCACGGTATATACCGTGATATTTTAGTGGTTTTATGACCAAAGGTAATTTTTTGCACTGGTGATTCTGAGCCAAATTACAAAATTTCATTTCATAACGCCGGAAAACAATATTCATGGTGAAAAATAGTGTCGATTGGCTATAGACGTTTGTATTGGAAAGTGTTTTATTTCGCTCATTTTGGAGTAAAAATCACCAGTGCAACTAAGTACCTTCAGCTTTAAAACCAATAAAATAGCACGGTTGTACGTACTGAGGGTTTACCTACTCTGAAACTGGTAAGATTGTTTCTTATAAGTAAACAAGATTAAATAAAAAAAAAAAAAAAATCATTATGTTGTACGTTCCAGGCTTCATAGGCAAAGTGCTGATCGAGAAGCTGCTCTACTCCTGCACTGACCTGGACCGGATCTATCTGCTTATGAGAGAGAAGAAAGGAGTCAAGTCGGAGGATAGGCTAAAGGAGCTGTATGCTTCACAGGTCTGTATACAGGGTGTTAAAAGACCGCCGACAGACCCGAAAGGCGTGGCTAGTACCTATTCGTATACTAGACACGAAAACAAAATACTTTTTGCAATTATTTTGCTTCAAAAGTTTTTTGGGCAGTGCCACTGCTTTGTCGACCAGAACACTAATCAGCTGAAATATTGTTGTTCTGTTGTTTACAATAATTAAAAGAATACTGTTTTACTGCCGTTAACGAAAAATCGCTGAACAATAATAGCTCAGTTTAACATCAAAATTTAAAAAACTGTGAAAATTTTGAATTTTCCGCTACGTTGCTATCGTCCAACCTTAAGTTCAAAGTAGAGTAGGTAGGGCCAACTAGACAGGTATTATCTGACAAACAAAATATCCTACAAACTTACTTACTCCGAAGGCTCAGCGACCCGAAGTGGTTCTTGGCCTCAGACACAAGAAGTCGCCACTGGGGGGTTACCCTTAACGGTACTGCGATCATATTGACAAAGTTTTAAAATTAATTTCTTTAACTGTGAAATTTTTTAATTTCTTGCCACGCTGCTGTCTTTGAAGCTATCGTTCAACGCGACGAGAATGCAACCGATTCTTGAGAGGCGAGAATCGAATGAGGATCTGGAATCCAAACCTTAGGTCGCCTCACCTTAGCCTCGCGTTGAGAAATCGTAGGAGAGATTTTAGCAAAAAACGCAACCAAAAAGAAATTTTTTTTCATTGGCGGCGCTAGTTGTGCGTCCTACTGGGCCTTAAGGCTGGAAGATAGCAGCGTGGCGGAAAATTAAAATTTTCACAGTTTTTTACATTTTGTAGCTAAACTGAGCTACTTTCGTTCAGCGATTTTATGTTCGCGGCAATAACATAGTATTCTTTTCAATATTGTAAACAACAGAACAACAATAATTCAGCCGATAATGTGTTCTGGTCTACGACAATTTTTTTGGGCAGTGCCACTGCTTCGTAGACCAGAACCCATAATCGGCTGAATTATTGTTATTCTGTTGTTTACAATAATGAAAAGAATACTATGTTATTGCCGCAAACGAAAAATCGCTGAACAAAAATATCTCAGTTTGGCTACAAAATGTAAAAAAAAAATTTTTTGAACTTCCCGCCATTTTGCTATCGTTCACCCTTAACCCGTGTCTCCTATGCGTATTGCTACAGCCTTCTTTAGTATTGCACAATTTTTGGTCATTACACGTACGACACCTTTGATGAATCCTTTGACATATTGATGATGTCACGATTGACGACACAACGCTACTATGAAACTTATTTCACTTAGCTTGAAGTTGTGCAATTTTAGACTACTTGTTCGATAGCTCAATAAAATTGGAATAGCGCTGGCATAATAAGCCGAAGGTCATGGGTTCGTGTCCCGACGCCAGCAAATCCTATCTCCCTAACCGTGAAGAAAAATATAATGATAACCAGATTTTTATAAGGTTAAAAAATTCGCTCGGGACAGGATTTGAACCCGCAACCTCTTGCATTCCGTGCAGGCGCTCTACCGAGTCAAGTAACTGTAGAAGCGAATTTTCTAACCTCATTGAAACTCGTCTTACGGACGATGGGGCGCCATCTCGTGTAATAGTTACCTAAAGTCTGTTTGCTAATGTCAGCACTCTCATAATTTGCAGTGCTTCGACCGTCTCCGGAAGGAAAGGCCTGGTGTGTGGGAGGCTAAAGTATTCGTCATCGCTGGCGACGTCATGGAACTTGGACTCGGTAAGACGTCGCAGATAATTTAAAGGCCTTTGCATCTACATAATGAGATGATTTATACAGCGTCCAGTGGTACCCTTCACTCACACTAGAGGGATGAAGAAACCACTCGGCGCTGCAGTGCCTGGGTCATTGTTTTAGATGAAGTAGGCTTTCCCAGCACCCTATACCATCCTGACAGCTTATTCAGCAGATAGGGTGTTTTTAATAAAGGTCCTGTGAAGTGTGAAAAAGGGGTCGCATAATTCACCAAAACAAGCCACTTTTACTATCGGAGCCATGTGCGAAATCTCGAAAAAATTATCAGCTGCTTCATACATTTGGTTTGTCTTAGGAATTTTGTATGGAACAGCTGACATTAAGGTAATACCCTATGCCATTCCGACAAACTACTATCTAACTTAAATCTTGTTATTCCCTCAGGAGGGACATAGGGCTTGAAGAAGTTTTCCCCACTTGGGACGATCTTGCGCAGCCAGGGAGAAACTAGTTGTGCAGAATGGAACTCTATGAAGCCATTACTCTTGGAAGAGATTCAAACTAGTTGGCTATATCGAATTGCCCAGTACTTTCGAAAGTTCAAGTTGTATTTTTTTTCCAGGTTTGTCAGAAGAAGACCGAGCCCTCATAGTGAACAGAGTCAACATCATCTTTCATGTTGCTGCCAGTGTCAGGTATTTATTATGCTGTCTTCATGAATGAATCTGATAATAATAACTCATGACAACACAAGATAAAACAATGATTCTCAGACTAAAACTAAGTCCTTTGCATCTACGTAGTGAGATGATTTATACAGCGTCCAGTGGCACCTTCACTCACACTAGATGGGTGAAGAGATCACGCGGCGCTGCAGTGCCTGGGACATTGTCATAGAATTTTAATTGGTCATCAACAAGTTTTTTGGGCAGTGCCACCAGTGTGCTAGTTGAAGAAATTCGCATCGACAGTTACTTGACTCGGTAGCTCAATATTGGCAGAGCGCCTGCACGGTATGCGAGAGGTTGAGGGTTCAAGTCCTGTCCCGAGTGAATTTTTTATACTTATTATACCTAAATGTTTAAAATATTCCCTAGCACGGGTTACCTACTTAGTGTTTTAGAAAAAACAAAAAGTGTACAAAATCTGTCTTCACCAAAATATGGCTAAACCCTAAATAACAATATTCATCGCAGCTATCAACAACGGCCGCGGTCAGTCCATGGATGGGTGACCGCTAGTGGCAATAATATCTGAGCGCTTCCGTGCTTCGGAAGGCACGTTAAACCGTTGGTCCCGGTTGTTGTTGATTAATAACAATCGTTAAGCCATGTCAGAGACCCTTTGGGTGGCTTAAAAACTCTGACACCAGGGGTGGCCACTACCTCATACGATTACCTACCTATCGCAGCTATTTTATTATTTCTTCCAGATTTGACGACCCGTTGAGTTTCGCCACTAAACTAAATCTGCGTGGTACGAAAGAAATGGTTGAGCTGTCCAAAGATATCAAGAACTTGAATGTAAGTAGAGTGCAAGGTCATGGTTATTTATAAAATTATTTTTTATCTCCCAGGCTCGGAAAGTACGCTGTTACTAGTTACATACGATCGTGGAAAAGCGTATTTTAAACTATCTGTATTTTTGCGCGCTTCAAAATTATCTGCCGGAGTGGTTAGAGGTTGGTCAGGACCGAAAGACCAGGGGGGTTACCCTTGACGCTATTGAGATCAAACTGAAAAAGTTTTAAAATAAATTTCTCTTTGTATTCGCATAGTAATGCTTTGATTTTAAATACTTCGTAATGTTTATTCAAAGGCAAGGCTGTTTTATTCAATAAAAACACAAAATGCGTCTTAATTTGTAAAATATTAAATTTTGTAAATTGCGCCATATTGCGGCCGTATTGGAAAAATGCGTCAAGGGTAGAGGGGCTGGTCTGAAAGGGGGGAGGTCTTTGCCCAGCAGTGGGAGGACCATTCCATTTTGCCCCACCAGAGATGCCCCACTGGTGGGGCAAAATGGAATCGCACAAAAAAATATTCCATTTTGCCCCACTGGCCACCCCACTGAGTGGATGGTGGGGCAAAATGGAATTTAAATTCCATTTTGCCCCACCAGCTTTTTATAGACAAGATTATTATTGGCGAGGCTGACTCATTACAATGATGCAGTCACTGTAGCCTAGCCTAATTTTATAATAAATCGACATACATAAAACTAATTTGTTTACTTTACTAATTCATTTATTTGTTTAAAAAAAACTTTGGTGTATTATTATGGCATCTAACATTACAACATTGTTAAAATAGTACAACATAACACAAAGACCGCTTATAATCTGTATATATAAAAATGAATCGCCGTGCATTAGTCTCGCTGAAACTAAGAAACAGCTTGACCGATTTGCATATTTACTGTTTTGTTTAGTTCACCATAGTTCAGGGTAGGTTTAAAAGTAAAGAAATATGGGAAAAGTTAAAGGATTAGCTGAAAAACGGAAGAAATAAAAATTGGTCATTTTGTATTGGAATTGCCATTTTTGATGCAGAGAGTCAAACTATTTCAGGTTATACGAAGTTCACCGGGTCAGCTAGTTCTGAACAATCATTTCTATAAAATATGTGTCATTTATGAATAAATATACATAGATTTTTCATTTTAAAATCTTTACAAAACATTAAAATTAAACAATTAATTCAAGTTATTGCTTTCTTGATTTAAATTAAATATCACAAAAAATACCTAAATAAACGTTTGCTTGTTTCCATTCTTAATCACAATTTTGTATGAATGTATGTATGAACCTAATTATAATTTTAATGTTTATTAAGGATTCTGTTGGCTTTCCTAAATAAATAAATAAATAAATAAATAAATGAACACAAAAATTGTGGTAAAACAAAACTGTGGCTAAGAACTAATAGCCTCCAATTGGTATCTATTATAGCCGCGTCTTCAAAGTCAGAGTACATTTCGACAGAGTGACTACTTTGATGCTCCTTTGCTTGTGTAAAATTTACTGCATAAAATACAAAAATTTAGGAAAAGAGCCTTTTACCCGTCCAAGGTCGAGGCCCATGATGCCATTTTGAATATGCTACTTTTTGATTGGTTATTTGGTGCCGCGCTGTCTATTGTTCTAGTAATTCAAAGGACCCGGTGCACGTTGTAGTTTTCTACCTAGTTTCTTATCAGTTTGCTTACAACCTTTGACTAGCGATGGCAATAATCGAGTAAATTTAATAATCGAGTACTCTCCACTCGAGTGGTTTCAATAATCGAGTGATTCTGGTGAGTGAATAACTCGAGTGGTTGGATGAGCGTTCAGTTTGATTAGAAAAACTTTTCTAAGCAAATAAAATCTGGTGAGCGAATCACTCGAGTGGTTGGATGAGAGCTGCGTTCAGTTTGATTCAAAAAACTTTGCTAACCAAATAAAATCTGGTGAGCGAATCGCTCGAGTGGTTGGATGACGAAGGTACTACCTACACACATTCACACGCGTCACTTTACACTTTACTTTACATAAATTTAACTCATGAAGGTAAGTGCACGAGCGAGCGCAAATGAACGAAATGAACGTAAACTCTCGAGTTGCAAGAAAGTTACCTACCCACTCGAGTTGCTCGATTAATCTAGACAGCGAGCGTTGAATCGGAAGGTGTGAGTGGGCGAGCAAAAATCGCTCGAGCAAAATTCACTCGAGATAACTATCGAGTAAACAACAAATCCGTAACTCGAGTTATCCGAGTTATACAAATAATCGAGTAGCTCGAGTAGTTTCTCTCGATTATTGCCATCGCTACCTTTGACTAGGTTTGTTTGAGTGAAAATAATGGCTTCGTGTTCAAGTGGTACAGGCAGTGCATTAGTATTTTTGAAGAATTCTAAAGCTAAAGAAAACTTCTTCGTGCTGGGCACCATAATTGCAAAAAAAAAAATTACGAAAATGATTCGTCAATTTGGGAGTGCATACATAAGAGAAATGTGCCTATTTTTTTATAAACAATTTCTAGCTTTTATTTGTTGTATTCATATATTTTTACTTGTAAGTACTTGACAAAGTCCGCCGTCAAAGTCAGCTCAAGATTCTGATTGGTCTGTTTTGTGTCTGGCGATTTTATTTTGTAGGTATTTTCAAACATGACTATAAAATAAAAATCTTATTTAATTTATATGAGATCGCGCAAAAGAAACCAATTTCCATTTTAAAATATCATTTAATTTTATTTTATAGTCATGTTTGAAAATACCTACAAAATAAAACCGCCAGACACAAGCTGTAACGAGTTTCTTTTATCATTATCAACCAAGGACCAAACAAAATGTTTTAAAAATAAATGAGTTACCTTGGTACCACGACTTCAAGTCAGAGTACAATTTGGTTGTAAAGTCGCCCGTATTGTAACCGAGTAGAGTGCTAGCGTGTATTACTGACGAGATTTCACTCAGGTTAATATCTCCATTAATTGTCATAATTATCTCCATTACAAACTTCTTTTCAGTCGCAAGACCATTCTGAAACACCATGTACAATTAGTATAGTTTTTAACATTTAAACCTCAATTTGAATACTTTTATTGTATCTTTTAAGACCTTACGGGTGACTGTACTATTTGCATATCTGTATATTTTAGTATTATAAAAGACTGATTAAGCTATGGACAACAATGGAAACAAGCAAACGTTTATTTAAGTATTTTTTGTGATATTTAATTTAAATCAAGAAATCAATAACTTGAATTAATTGTTTTATATTTATTCATAAATGACACATATTTTATAGAAATGATTATTCAGAATTATAAGTGGTCTTTGTGTTATGTTGTACTATTTTAACAATGTTGTTATGTTAGAAGCCATAATAATATACCAAAGTTATTTTTTTTAAACAAATAAACGAATTAGTAAAGTTAACAAATTAGTTTTATTTATGCCGATTTATTATAAAATTAGGCTAGGCTACAGTGACTGCATCATTTTAATGAGTCAGCCTCGCCAATAATAATCTTGTCAATAAAAAGCTGGTGGGGCAAAATGGAATTTAAATTCCATTTTGCCCCACCAGCCACTCAGTGGTGTGGCCAGTGGGGCAAAATGGAATTATTTTTTGTGCGATTCCATTTTGCCCCACCAGTGGGGCATCTCTGGTGGGGCAAAATGGAATGGTCCCAGTGGGACATCCAACCGGATAAGTAAAAAAAAATAGAATTTTGAAACGTTTACCAATACTTCTACCATTGCTTGCCCAGGTGCTGGCCCACGTGTCGACCTCCTACTCGAACACGAACCGTAACCCGGTGGAGGAGGTCATGTACCCGCCGCACGCCGACTGGAGGAAGACTTTGGACGTGGTGGAGACCATGGACGAGCACACCCTGAGGATCCTGACTCCGAAGTAACTCACCTTCCTGACTTCATAATCTTTCTTTTTCTCTTGGCGTGCCTCTCCACTAATGGAGGTTGGCCGTCAGCTCTTCATATTCTTTTCTGTTCTTTGCCAAGCGAAATAGATGTCCGACGCTGGCTATCTCCGTCCATTCCTTGATGTTCCTGAGCCACGACTTTCTTCTCCTACCAGCACGCGCCTCTTCCCCTCAATCTTGCCCATCATGATCACTTGAAGAAGTCGGTACCTGTCGTGGCGAAGCACATGTCCTAGGTATCTTATCTTCTTCTTTTTTACGGTTAACATGAGTTCTCGGGAACGACTGACGCGTCGTAGAACTTCCACATTCGTGACTCTATTGACCCAACTTATTCTCAGCATCCTTCGGTAGCACCACATCTCGAATGCCTCCAGCTTCTTGCAGGTCGCGTCCTTTAGGGTGAACCCTAAAGCCTGGAGGCTTCTCAACCATACATCATAATCTTTACTACAGGGCAATTTTTAAATAGGTAGCGGGACTCGGCATTCAGCTCCGCGGGTGTGGACGTTCGGTGGGGGCGTTTGGCCCGCTCCGAGCTTCTCTCTCGGCGGGACTCGGCCTTCGGCCTCGTGAGTTTTCATACGGCCTCCGCCTCTGGCTTATCTCCAAGTGAAGTACGCCAAAATAACCACTACTTGTCTTTTCCCCCAGATACTTAGGCCTGATCCCAAACACGTACACCTTCACGAAGCAGCTGGCTGAGCACGTGGTGTACGAGCAGCGTGGCCATCTCCCTGCCGTCATCATCAGACCTTCGATCGGTAAAAAGATTTCTTGCCGAAAGTTTGAATCACGATACTGCTCAACCTGACAGTAGTGTTTTCTCCATACAAACGTTGTCCTCAATTTCCTCCCTGGATAATGGCA
Organism: Zelleria hepariella; assembly: GCA_949319315.1. NCBI lineage: Eukaryota > Metazoa > Arthropoda > Insecta > Lepidoptera > Yponomeutidae > Zelleria > Zelleria hepariella. Next base: position 2,038,355 of record OX439384.1, on the reverse strand, counting down.
CAAGAGCATACATGTTTGGTATGCTGGGACATATCGGACCGTTTAGATTTTTTCGATAAATTCTAGGAGCTAGGACTAGAGCTAGGACCTACGAAAAATAAAACAATGCGTTTTTTCAAGCGAAAGTGGCGAAAAAGAAGTCTTGTAACTGAAAAAGTAGATATTAATGATGAAGAGAATTTTGAAATCAGACTTTTGATTTTGTAGATTTTAGTGTCCGTGTTTGAGAGGAAGAGCGCACGCGACACAGCAACAGATTGGTCACCTATTCTTCTTCTTCTGTTCGCATCTTTGACCAAACGTAATTTGACCAAAAGCAACTTTGACAAACGCAATATTTTGACGAATCGCACCTTTGACCATAGGCGGAAAACCCCCGTTTTCTATGTTGTTTTTTTTTCCAGTGATCAGCAGTCTCCAGGAGCCGATGCCAGGCTGGATCGAGAACTTCAATGGTCCCGTCGGCATTCTGGTAGCTTGTGGCAAAGGTATGACGTTTTCTAAACTCACTTTATTCTAAATAGATGGCGCTGATTATCTTTATTTAGGGACAGCTTTCTTAATTTACTACTAGATGGAAATTATCAACTCTGTTTTGGAAAAATACTGACTTTGATCCTTCTTTCCCTTTACCCTTCATGTCGGAACGAAAGCTGTTGAAATAATGTTATAATTTCGCTGGTGTATCATTTACTTCCTCCTCAGGAATCATGCGCAGCATATACTCAGACCCCAACATAGTGTCGGACTACATTCCCGTGGACGTTTGCGTCAAGAACATCATCGCCACCGCCTGGGCGAGAGGGACGCAAAAGTAAGCATTTAAGTCCTTCTAGTACCTTCTCTATGAAACAAATTCTAGACGGGAAAGGTGGAGGGCAAGAGAGCTCAAGGCAGACCACCCGCTAGATGGACGAATATTACCAAAGCCACGCAAAAACCTGCACGAACTGATTCACATCGCGAGTGATAGAGCGCAATCGAGAACTCTACTCTACGCCACCTTCAATGTTGGTCACGATCCTCAGCATTGAGGGAACGACGGAATGGAATGGAGAACCTTCTTAAGAGGATATCATAGTAGGTACGGTCGGCCACAATCTCAGATACCCCATGGCAGCTCTTACCGCGCACGGCATAAGGGCGCCAATCGAACAAAAAGGGGTATCTGAGACTGTGGCCGACTGTACCTAATGTTTTCTCAACACAAACGTAGTCCCCGATTTCCTCCCTGGATAGTGGCACTAGAGCAAAATTTTTTGGTATGCTGGGACATCTCTAAATACAACTTTAAGGGTGGACGATAGCAACGTGTCGGGAAATTCAAATTTTTCGCAGTTTTTTACATTTTGTAGCTAAACTGAGCTATTTTTGTTCAGCGATTTTTCGTTCGCCGCAATAAAACAGTATTATTTTCATTATTTTAAACAACAGAACAACAATTTCCATACTTAAAATTACTCTTGGTACACCTAATTGGCAAAATTACATTGATACACCTACTTACATAAGAACACCTTTGTTAAACCACATGTAATTTATGGCAAATAAATTAAATTGAATTGAATAATTCAGCCGATTATGTGTTTTGGTCTTCGACAAGTTTTTTGGGCAGTGCCACTGCTTCGTAGACCAGAACCACAGAACACATAATCGGCTGAATTATTGTTGTTCTGTTGTTTACAATAATGAAAGTAATACTGTTTTATTGCCGCGAACGAAAAATTCCTGAACAAAAATAGCTCAGTTTAGTTATAAAATGTAAAAAACTATGAAAATTTTTAATTTCCCGCCACCTTGCTATCGTCCACCCTTAAAGTAGTTTAAAGTAGACGGACACACAAAGCGGTGAAACTTATAACACCCTTCTTCTTTGGTCGGGGGTTAATAATTTTATTTACTATGACAGGACAGGAGTTGACAGGACCGATTTGGACCTTTCTGTACCACCCTGTATGCTTAAGAAATGAAAGCTCTTCTCAATAGTTTACCCTTCTTCTTCAGCATTTATTTTTCCACTGCTGGATGTATGCCTCTTCATGTTTCTTCCATTTTAGCCGGTCTGCAGTTATTGTGGTCCAGGTTGAGCCTGCTGCGGCCTTGATGTCGTCGGACCATCGTGCAGCTGGTCTTACAGCTGGAATAGTTTTCCCGATGACTTACTCACTTAAATCCTTCAGACAATGTCCATAGGGTTAGTAACATTATTTCTTATTCATAGAAATTTTTTATTCATGCATAAAAAACACAGACAAAATATAAACAGCAAAAAAAATAATAATAATAATAATCTATAATAATAATCAATTAAACCTAAACACCACAAAAAAACACACAAATAAACAAACAATCACAAAATGCATCGTCAACTAAACTAATAAAATTAAAATAAAGTCAAAACATAAGTCAAAATCCTGTTAAAATCCTACTTAAATCCTGTTATCCCTCAGGAGGGACATAGGGCTCGAAGAAGTTTTCTCCACTTGGGACGATCTTGCGCAGTTGGTTCGAGGTCGTTCCAGTCCAGACCGACCTTCCGCGTCTCATTAGTGACCGATCGGCGCCACGTGGATTTGGGTCGACCACTCACCGTTTGCCCTCGGGTACCCAGGTTAGCACCTGCTTGGTTGGGTAGGTGTCGTGACTCCTCAGTGTGTATCCGAGCCAACCCCACTTTCTAATGAGGATTTCTTCGTTGACCGCCTTCTGCTTGGTCAGCCTCCGAATGCATCAAGTAAAAGCCCCTCTTTTGCCAACCAGACTGCAGCGCACGGATGACATACCGATCTACAACTGCTGCTCCGGTGAACTGAACAATATCAAAATGGGCGAGATGGTGAGCCTAGGGAAGAGTATCTCCGCGGAGCTACCGCTCAACGATATGCTCTGGAACCTCGGTGGAGAGATCACCACGTCGAAGACTCTTCATTACATCAAGGTAGGGTCTTTTATTGAGTACTTTTAGCCTAGTCAATGACTGCTCACCCTTATGAGGAAAGAAAAGCAGGTAAGTTTGACTTCGAAACTTTGGACTCCCCTGAGGTACGCCCTTGGGAGGAGGAGCACAAAGAAGGTTCCTTTTTTGTTTAAGGCGCTGTACTTAGTGAATAGCCCGCGCGCCAAGAAAAATGCACAAAATCGAGTCCTGTATCAAATACACAAAAAAAATCGAAAATGTTCACATATCAAACCCTAGAATTAGGTGAGACCTATCTAAAACTGTTGTTTTAGATAGGTCTCACCTAATTCTAGGGAATGCGCGCGGGCTAATTCACTATGCCCAGCGCCTTAACTATATCCCGAAAACGATGTGTCTTAGGAAATTTTGTTGTACTACACTACATAATTAAAGCTGATAAAACGCTCTATAACTTTGATATCATTCTTTTTACCTATTTCGAATCGTTTGGCCAGCATTTTGTAAAACACCTGGAAAACCAACTATTTTAACCATTCACTTGAAAGTTTTGGAATACCGGTGAAAAGCGGGCCAGAAATATGATATACCAATCTACAACTGCTGTGCCGGTGATCTGAATAATATCAAAATGGGCGAGATGGTGAGCCTAGGGAAGAGTATCTCAACGGAGCTACCGCTGAACGATATGCTCTGGAACTGCGGCGGAGAGATCACCACGTCAAAGACTATTCATTACACCAAGGTATGTAGCTTATTTTACCTTTAGCCTTGGGAGCGGTGGTAGCCTAGTGGTAACAACATTGGACTCGGAAGCGAGAGACCCAGGTTCGATTCCCGGTGCTCGGTGTACCTATGACTTTGAAGTTACGTACAAAACTACCCGCTAACGGTGAAGGAAAAACATCGTGAGGAAACTCGCGGATTAGTTGACTCCACACGTATTGACTTTTCTTTCCTGTGGGCTAGGTCGACTAAGCTGTCAGGATGGTATAGGTGCTGGGCAAGCCTACTCCATCTAAAACCATGTCCCAGGCAATGCAGCGCCAAGTGGTCTCTTTACCCATCTAGTGTGAGTGAATGTGCCACTGGACGCTGCATAGATCATCTCGTTAAGTAGATGCAAAGGACTTAGTTTTTAGCCGGCACAATGAGTGCTCATCCCTTTTGAGAAAAAAAAAAGTCGAAACAATTTAAAATCTGAAATGTAACTACCGTCTTGTATCTTGAAAGCAGTAAGTTTGACTGCGGAACTAGTTAGGTAGGAGACATACTAAAAGTCCCCATCCCTCTGAGGTATACGCCTTAGGGGGAGGAGCACAAAGAAGGTCCCTTTTAGGAAGGAAAACATAATTATTATTGACAAAAACAGTACGTGTAAAAGCAAAATGTTTTTGTTTCAGGTCATGCTGTTCCATTTACTGCCCGCCATTCTCATTGACACGATTCTTTGGATCATTGGCAAGAAACCGATGTAAGTGAATATTATGCTTTGTTGAATTTATTTTTACATACAACTAGCGCCGCCAGTGAAAAAAAAATCATAAATCTGCTTTTTGGATGTAATTTTGCTAAAAACGAGTTGAAGACACCCAGATCTTAAAACCCATAAATAAAATTTCCCCAAGTCAAAAGTGGCCGTTTTTTCTTGTGCGGGTTTTATTCGTGTATCTCACATTCTCACCCCTTTTGCTCCCCCCAGGCTGATCAAAGTCCAACGCCGCATCTACATAGCGAACCTGGCACTCCAGTACTACATAACGCAGCAATGGACTTTCAGCAACCAGAACTTTGTCGCCTTACGGTCCAAGATCAAGCTTGAAGATCAGGAGCAATTCTTCTATGACGTAGAGGGGGTTGACGTGTATAGCTACTTCAAGGATTCGATTATTGGGGGAAGGAGGTACCTGCTGAAGGAAAAGGATGAGGATCTGCCGAAGGCGAAGGTGCATTATGCTAGGTGAGTGGTGTTTTTATAGCACTCTTCTAGCAATTTTAAGCACTCTTGTAGCACTCTTCTGTCACTATCCATCCATTCAGTCGTTCCCTCATTGCTGAGGATCGTTGGATCATCATTGAAGGTGGCGGAGAGTAAAGTTCTCCATTGCGCTCTATCACTCGCGATGTGGATCAGTTCGTGCAGGTTCTGTCACTATACATAGTAGCACTCTAATATCAGTATAGTAGCACACTCGTTGCACTCTTCTATCAAGCCCTAAAACGATTTGATAGCAGCGTAGCGGGAAAGCCGCACAGTGTTATCACAGCTTTTATATTATTTTGAAGCTAGACTGAGCTATTTTTGTTCAGTAATTTTGTCGTGACACTGTCACTGCGCTTGTCTTCCGCCTCGCCAGGTGTCCTGCCCATTTTCACTCGCCCATATTACACAGCCATGTCATTACCCTCCTTTCTGGCCTTCTTTTTTTCTCTATTTTGCCCATAACTATGGTATTTGTAATTATGTAGCAAGCAGCTGGTATAACGTTAATTTCTGAAAACGGGTCCTAAGTAGGCAACCTCGCTCGCCTATAGGACACATTTTATCGCTTCGCTCGCTCGTTCAATGATTGTGTCTATTCCAGACTGGTGTTCCTGGATCGGCTGACGAAGTGCATATTCTACGGTTACATCATCTGGTGGCTCATCAACACGCAGATTGTTCATAATGTGTTCCTGGCACTCAGGGAGGTGGTGGGTTTATGATGACGGTTTTGTTGTGTTATGCTAGGCGTCCATTAGCGGCAGAACGGGCCGGGTCGGGCCGGGGCGGGCCGCAACTTAAGGCTGAAAGATAGCAGCGTGGCGGAAAATTCATTTTTTTTTTACAGTTTTTTACATTTTATAGCTAAACTGAGCTATTTTTGTTCAGCGATTTTTCGTTCGCGGCAATAACATAGTATTCTTTTCATTATTGTAAACAACAAAACAACACTAATTCAGCCGATTATGTGTTCTGGTCTACGACAAGTTTTTTGGGCAGTGCCACTGCTTCGTAGACCAGAACACATAATCGGCTGAATTATTGTTGTTCTGTTGTTTACAATAATGAAGAGAATACTGTTTCATTGCCGCGAATGAAAAATCGCTGAACAAAAATAGCTCAGTTTAGCTACAAAATGTAAAAAACTGTGAAAATTTTGAATTTTCCGCCACGTTGCTATCGTCCACCCTTAAAATCAGCTTGCCTGTATTTAAATGAAACAGCGTCCACTAGCGGCGGACTAATGCGCTGCGGCCCGCCCCGCCCCGATCCGCCGCTAGTGGACGCTGTTTCATAAATACAGGCAGGCGGATTTTAGCGTTGCGATCTTGCGATGCGCCCCGGCCCGATTCGCCTCTGGTGGACGCCAGCCTTAAATCGTCACTGCGCATGTCAAACCACGTGGCGTCTCGAGTCTCGTCTTTCGTGACGTGTATTGTACACATGAAAGCACGTAGACCCTTACACTTTTTCGTTGCAAATTCGCCCGTAATGTAAGAGAATAGAGTGCACGCGTCTAAAGGTCTACCTACGTGCTGTCTTGTGCTGAATTATTGTTGTCGTTCTTTTTGTAAGTTGTGTTGTGTGTTATTTTTGAGAAAATAAACGGTTTGTTCCTATTTGATTTTCGGTGTTATTTAATTAAACAACGTGTTAGGTACGTACAAAAGGTCCTAACTATTTTTGCAGGGTATAACCTACTGGTCAACGGCATTCCGTTGACTAGAGTCAACACTTTTCTGAAAAAAAGTTGCAAAAGCGATTTTTATTTTATAACTTCTAAATTTATTTATTTTTTAAGTTTTTTGTTTTTTAATTTAGTTCACACTCAACAAAGACATGATTGTGAGCGTAGATTTGCATAGATATAAATTGATAAAAACAATATTTTTATTTTTATTTTTCTCTTCAAAAATCTAAAGAAGGTCATAGAATAAAGAAAACAAATTATGAGATCCCTATCACCGAGTGTTATATATATGTATGTACTACCCTGTAAAAAAAGTAAGGAACTTTTGTAACACATTGGGGTTTCGCTAGTGCATAAATTATGTCAGAAAAAAAAACAAAATAATATTTTTATATGTTTAATTTAGTTCAAAAATTTAAAAAAAACTTTTAGAAGCTACAAGAAGTAAATGTCTAACCAAGTACCTAAATCTCGAGAGAAAAATTCATAGGTCACCAAAGGGTGAACAAAATAAAGGTAAGGTGTACAAAATACCTACTTCCTAAACGTACAAAAAATATTACAATACATTACCTATAATTATTTATTTAATTTAAAATATTTAATTATATCACATAGGGGGCGAGTCTTTTTACAATTATTAGTAAAAACGGACAAGCTTACAAATAAAGGGGGGTTCTATTCATAAAATAAGTAAAAATAACCTGTCCATACATGCTAAAAGGCACTATCTACAACACTTTACCTTTTCTCTGATATACAGGGTGAAACAAAATCACTTCACATTATTTTTGTGGACAAATAAACTATTTGCGATTTCAAAGTCCGTCACATAAAAAATACAATCTCAATTCTTTTAGTGAAGATGATTTTTATTTTTGTTACCCTGTAGAAAGCTGCCTTGGGGCATAATTCTTGGGAAAAATATTGAACCCACCCAATGATTTTGTTAAAATAATGGGTGCTTATAATGCTCCGATATTTTATCACACGCTAGAAAACTTTTGGCTTCGGTGTTGAAAACCCAAACTACGTATGATTGCATTTGGCAATAAAAAGTAAGTATAAAACATTAGAAAAAGTAAGTATTATGAATTACTTAATAAACTAATTACAACACATGGTTATTTAATTTATGTCTCATGAATAAAACCGATTTTAAAATAAACACTTCACTTAAAATTAAAGGCAAGATATCAGGTAGATATGGTTCTTGGAGAAATGGGATTTGAATTTGTTGGCTATTTACGGTAAAAATCCAAAATTCACTGGCATTTCTATATTTATGTGTCATAGTTCCACAATTTCCAAAATATTATACAAAAGGTAAGGCATACAGATTTTAATTATTTTACTCATGCTCGGCCATTCAGTTGTACCAACAATTGTACGTTCAAGGGGGAAGAAAAAAAAATTACCACAGCAATGGTACTAGTGGGTCGAGCAGTAGGTACATGTTTACCATCAATCGTGCAAGCAAAGATAAATTTTGAGCATTGATTGAGCAAAAATTGCATATTGTTGAAAAGTGCGCAATTGTAGGTACCTATCACATGATAGTTGAGCAAATTTTAGACAGTCAGTCCACACGATTCAGTACGTAAAATTATCTATTACAAACTAATCTATGTACTTTTACACAAACGGTGAAAACTCAGTACTACAATTTGAGAGTTGCAAAATCACAAAGATTTCACCATGTATAAGACAGGAAAATGGAATGTTAGAAAAGGAATGTAAGATAGAGGACTAAACATAACAATTACATTAACAGCAATAATAATATCAACGATGAACGTAAGAATACACCCCAACCTCAAATGTTCTTGTAAGAATTGGTTACTTCGGAATTGTTAACTTCACAATTGGTAACTTCAGAAATGTAACTTCAGGATTGGTAACTTCGGAATTGGTAACTTCAGGATTGGTAACTTCACAATTGCTAACTGCAGAATTGTTTACTTTAGAATTGGTAACTACAGGATTTGTAGCTTTACAATTGCAAATTTTAGAATTGGTCTCTTCAGGATTGGTAACTTAAGAACAGGTAGACATAACGCAGTGCTACGATTGAATCTTTTTGTACACACGACAGCACGTCAGAGCGTACAATTTTGTTGCTTAGTCGCCCGTAACGTAACGAAGCAGGGTGCTAGCTTGTAAACGTTGACGAGCTTCCTTGTGTACAATATTCTGTTATGTTACGACAACAACTATGTATCATAATTCTTCTGACCCCTTCTGGATTCAAAATCATGAGAGAGCGTACTGTTGTAGATTTCTAACCCGGTCTTCACCACGTCTCATTTCCACGTGAAAATTCTGCACGGCAGAAATAATAATTGCCTTAAATAAGAAAATAACAACATAAATGCAACCACTAACAACGTAGCAGCCTTGCCGAACGACCACTTACTGATGACCTTCCGGTGCACACTCTCATCTGGAAGGTATGGGCCATCTTCGTTTGGCTAAAACTGCTTTAGCAGTTCACGTTCTTCACCTCTTATACAAATATTCGTCTTCAATAACTCTTTTTCTTCGATGGGCCAATTGGTTACTTTTATAACGGTAAAACATTGTACAATGAATCAGTCTGCAATCAGATTAATTAGTTTGATAGTGACTTTTTCAAAAACAGGTATTGTTCGGTTTTAGATTAACCAAAATATTCAAATAAATAACGTGGCCTGAACTCAAATAAGAGAAAGAAAAGAGAGCTCTTTTGGACTCATCGAGAAACCAACGAAAAACTGAGAATATGACGGAAATGGCACTTTCGCAGAATATTCTTCAAGCATTTCAATCTGAAATATGTATCAACTCATCTTTGTCATCTTTGATTTCTAACCTGTTTAGTTTATTACACCTTTCAGATTCTCTATGGATGGAAACATCATCGAACCCACTACCATCATCAACGACTTCTAAATACCTATAGTCATCTTCACTATCAGATTGCCTAACCGCTTCGTATAGTCTACCTCCCTCTCTCTCTTCATAATCGTCTCCTGAGTCACTTTTGTACGCCTCGTTGGTCAACGCTTCATCATTAGTACCAGGTGGTAAGAGAGAATTCTTGCGTTCATCTTTGAATATGTTCCTAACATGAGTGTAGTCTTTGACCTTATCTTTGACGCTACCTATAGAGTCGTAAACCTTGTCGCTTAACATGTGACTTAGCTCTTTAATCCTGTCTCCATGCGCCTTGATGAAGCCTGAAGGTCTGCGGCCATCGGTGTACTGGGGCTCGTCAGATTCGGAACTGTCATCACTGAGCGGAATCTCGCATGCTGTATAGACGTCTTTGTCACTCCTTTGCTGCTTGTTGTTCTTCTCCTTTTCTATCCAAAGGTCGGTCCCTATGATTATGTTGCGCTGTTTCTTCGGGCTCTTGTCCAGGGTTTTGTAGAGGACCTTGAACGTCAGGCGGTAGACAGTGAGGAGGATGAGGAGGACTCCAGTGATGAAGAAGAGGTACATGGCTCCTTGCTCGACGAAGGGCAAGATGTTCAGGTAGAGCTTGAATCTTGTCTCGAGTGTTTCCGGCAAGGTGTACATTCTCTGTGAAAGGAAAACGGGAGTTGTTTAGAAAAATATGCAGTCGGTATCAGTACCGTTCCCGTTTGCTGAAGGCAAACGATTATCAAATATGATTATCAAATATTTTTTGTGAATTAGCTGTCAAAAATCGAGTAACACAAGCTGAAAAAGATCTTGTTGAAATGCTTTTGACGATGTTAAAGACAGTTAGATATCGAACTATAAGGAAAAATCGAGGAGCACAAGCTTATTTTTTATTTTATTTTTGGAGCCTGTTTTGTTTTCTACTTCTGGGCAAAGGCCTCCCCTTGTGTCCCCCACTCCTTTCCATCTGGGGCCACCTCTTGCCACCCCGGTAAAAAGGTTTCAAGATTGTCCCGCCATCTCCGCCTTGGCCTTGGCTTTTTTTTCAGTTAGCCACGTTTAGCGTGTCCCACTGCTGGGCAAAGGCCTCCCCTCTTGTCTTCCATACATCTCTGTCCTGAGCCACCTCTGACCATCCAGGCAAGAATTTATTTAGGTCGTCCCGCCATCGTCGCCTAGGCCTGCCACGTCGCCGTTTTCCTTAGCCTTGGCTTTAGTACTTGAAAAAGTATTTGATGACCCTAGCTAGAGACTAGCTCTGGTGAAGGAACAAGATACTTACAATATCGAACCAGAGCAGCGGGAGGTACATGTTGGCGAAGCGGCCGGTGTTTGTGATCCCGCCGATGTCTTCCAGAGCCATGTTAATCTGGAACTTGGCGCTCACGTCCAGCGGGAGGCCTGATTCGGGCTGCACCCAGAATCTGAAAGGTAATAAGAAAATTGGTTAAGTTGGAAAGACGTATCTATCGTTTGGCAATCTCATTCCAATGAGAATTTTATCTGTAAAGGTGTAAAAACTGTTATTATGCACCAAAAAAAAAATGACGTCGATTCTGAAATGACTCCTCCGTTCGGTCATAATTACCTATTCAAAAGCATTGTGTACGTTAAGCAACATCAACAATGGTCAGTTTAGATGGGTGACCGCTGACCAATAGTGGTAAATTCATGAGGTGCGATAAGCTTTTTATCCCGCCCCGTAAAGCCATGTCAGAGGCTTTTGGTAAAGTTTGGATGGCCTAAAAACCCTGACACACCCTGATACCGTAAGCAAATAAGAGGTTGTCAAAGTGACACTCACCTAGTCTCATGATCCTCCTTGTTCGGTGTGAGGCCCTCGACTTTGCTCGACAGCACCTCGGACCCTTTGTAGAAGTGCGGGTAGGACAGGGCGATGGGGAAGCCGTAGTAGCAATCTGTGACGTCGATCAGGCCGTCCGGCAGACACTTGCCTGGAAAAGGTGGAACATAAAGGTCAGCTTACCTAGTTTTGACAGTGTCAGCTTATAAACATTTTGCGAAATTCTGAACTGACTGATCTTTCGGTTTGAATTGGTCCAGCATTAACGTGGCGGGCACAATCAAAAGAGAAAGAAAAAAAAAATGAAAAAATATTTATTCATACTTAAGAAAATATGTCACAGACAGCTATCTTTACATGATAACAAAATGAGTGTCTTGACAATAAAACAGTATTACTCAGTTTCATTATTATAAACAAGAGATGGTGGATTTTCTTAGCGTTGCATGGAAACGATATTCAAAGTTGGAGTAATACTTGGCTACCATGGCAGGTCAACCTGAGTACAATCAGCCTGGTAGCCAGATGTCACATCTTTGAGAGTTGAATGAACTCAAGTTGACCTGTTTAACAACCCTGCAACGGTAGCCAAGCTTCACGCCAAGTTGTCGTACTATTCTCAAAATAAAAGCCAGAAGCTAAATGGGTGATTTTCTTGAAAATCTTGTGGTAAATAAGTAAATCCTCAAAACCAAATTTTCCATTGTTGTCGCTTGGCAAGAAATGAAGAAGTGCTGAAGGGCAACCTGCATTAGTTGGAGAGGCTAGCTAAGGAGAAGAAAAATTTACAATACCTTTTCTGCAAAAGCATTCGTTCTCCTTGAGGTTCTTGCCATTGTCCAAAAGGGTTTCCGGGAAGGTGTACATGTAGGCCTTGAGTCCACTCTTCACTCCTTCATCTACTGGTATCTGTGGGCAAGTAATTTTCTTTGGTTAAATTACTTCCTTCTTGTTCATTCATCACGGTTAAGGATCGCAAAGTCATAACACCAACGCGCTCCAGGCCTAAGGCAGAGAGTCTGAATCAAAACAGCTGATGGTAGAACCATATCTCGGCAACAGTTATAGAACACCATTGTACTATTATTTGACGATTGAGAGAAGTTCTCCGAGACCAGCATATCTCGGCAACCCCTCGACCGAACTAAGCTATGTTCGAACTTAAAAATATTTTAATTTAATTCCAGTAGACTCGGAGAACTTTTCTCAATCGTCAAATAATGGTACAATCTTCTTCTTCTTAGGGTGTCTCTCCCACTCAGCGAAGGTTGGCGGTCAGCTCTGCATATCCCTCTTTGTATCTCGCGAGGCGAAATAGCTGGGCAGCACTCGCGATCCCAGTCCACTCCCGTAGGTTTCTTAGCCAGGATTTTCCCCTTCGGCCGACGCGTCTCTTGCCAATGGCGCGGCTCTAATGGTACAATGGTGTTCTTTAACTTACTAAAGGACCGCCAACACTGGAAACAGAATTTCTGGCTAATGTTGATGATGATTCGATATTCTTCAACTTACCAAAGGCGCAGCCCGGCAAAGGCTCTTCCTGTAAAACAGCACGGTTTCGTTCCTCTCAACGCCTCCTTTGAACTTGGTTCCATCGGAGGCATACTGCACGTTGGAGCAATGCTTCCCGTCCCACTGAGGCAGGTCCGTGGAGCCGCGGTAGGTGTCGATGAGCCCCGAGTTGCGCACGTCACTCTCTCCGGTGAAGATAGTCTCGTAGTCGCCGTTGAAATCGTACATCTGAGGAAGTAAAGTAAGTAAAGCATTTCAACAAGAGGTTTAAAAAAAAGTAAGATGTAGCCTGTACAATTGTACAGGTCCCACTAGCTGAGCAAAGGCCTTTTCTCAGAGAGAGAGAGAGAGAGCTTAATCACCACGCGTGCTCAATGCGGGTTGGCGAAAAAGGTTTATTTCCATAAAATACCTGCTGCGTAAACCTACTCTATACAGGGTGTTTCAGAAAGGTCCTGTGTGTGACAGTGAAAGGGATCTCTTAACTCATCAAAAAACTAAGACAAATGCCCGTTTTCACCAACCACCCCTAATTTTAAAAGACCTTTTGACGCAAATTTTTAAATTAGTGGTGGTTGGTGAAAACGGGCATAAGGACTTTGCATCTACGTAATGAGATGATTTATAAAGCGTCCAGTGGCACCTTCACTCATGCTAGATGGGTGAAGAGACCACTCGGCGCTGCAGTGCCTGGGACATTGTTTTAGATGGAGTAGGCTTTAGTGCAAGCAATATTTACTATGGTACCAAGTGAGAAATCTCGAAAAAAATATCGCTTCGCCCGCTTCGCTCGCTCGTTCAAGGACCACTTACCCTATCAATAAGTCCTAGCTTGTCGAAGTATATCCAGCCAGGCAGGAAGGTGTTCCCCAGGGTCATCAGGTTGCTCTTGTAGCCCATCATGAACTCCTTGGCCGTCATCTGCACCAGCGGTTGGCTCTTCGTCATGGTGATCAGGTTGTTAAGCCCGAAACGCGTGAAGATGCTCTGCCTGGAGACCACGTTGGCTATGCTCTGTGGACGAAGGAATAACGCTGTTATACAACGTGTTACAAATCATGCTCTTTTTACAGGGTGTAACAGCTGGTCAATAGGATGTCAATTCTGTAGAAAAAAGTTGAATAAAACAATTTTTATTTTATAACATTTTTTTTTATTAGCTCAAATTTAAAAATATGTTCGTGGGTGTAGGTACATTTGCATAGCTTTGAGTTGTTAAAACATTGTGAAAAAATACTTTTCTCCCGCCACAGCGTTCACATTTTATTAATAAATCAACGGAACGTCATAGAGCAAACAAATTATAGTTTGTGATCCCTATCACCGGGTGCTATTACCCTGCAAAAAGAGTTAGCATCTTTTGTAACACCTTATAATACTCAAAGCAACTTTTACCCGAAATCTCGAAAAAAAATTGCAGCTGCTCTTCGCCAGTTGGTTTATTCTACTATATTCACCCCTGGCTTCCTTGACATATTAACAGTTGATGTTTTTGTACGGCAAAGTAGCACTCCCTCTCCAAGACTACAATTTTTTTTATTATAGTGGCCCTTTTACCGACAGCTTAGGTCATGAAAAGGGCACACTAACCTAGGTTCCGTATAACCAGATTTTTTTAATTGTATGGCGAGTCGGGCCCCTGCGTGAGTCCGACTCGCACTTGGCCAGTTGGTTTATTCTATATTCACTCCTGGCTTCCTTTACATATTAACAGTTGATGATTTTGTACGGCAAAGTAGCACTCCCTCTCCAAGACAATTTTTTTTTATTATAGTGGCCCTTTTACGGACAGTTTCGTTAGGTCATGAAAAGGGCACACTAAATCCAGCAAACGATCGAAACCGTGTGCAAGGAGGACCAATGTGCGGTAGGTCTTGCCGCCTCCGCTTGCGCTTGATGGCAAAGTCCCTAACAGTTGAAGTGATTCATAAAAAATTACGTAGCGGCTCAAAAAACTCGACAGAATTACATAAGATGAACTGGTAGGTACAGCGGAAGGTGGCAAGGCCAAAAAGCATTGATCTTGCACGGAACCTGTTTGTTACGAGGCAAGTGCACTGAACTTTAATTCATCGTTCAGATAACATACACGGAAGATTGAAGGATTGCATGTTTATCGGCGCGACAACATAGAGCAACAGAAGGCTTAGCACTCGGGCTATTTTGCTTACACTCAACTGTCACCTTAGCCACTGTTTGCTGTCACCTCAGTAGTATGAAGTGGCTAAGGTGACAGTTGAGAGTAGGCAAAATGGGGCCTACAGTACAGGGGCCTTAGCCTGTAACGCAATGATGCCAAAATGGGCTCTCAGTTGACAGCTTCAATTAAGATTTATTAATGCTGTCGGTCCTTTTAATGTTTTTGTAGTACAGCAAAGAATATTCTGATCCTAATTCTAGAGGATTAGTTCTCTGGTTGTGGGAGAAAAACGAGGGAACCCCGGTTTGGTCCTTCGGCTGGGACGCCATCGACACGCCATTGCGTTACAGGCTAAGGCCCCTGGACCCGGCTCGCACAACACAGACATGGAAATGGAATGATATTATTATATGGAGGAGGCCTACACCCGACGATGGGTGTCCCACACACATAGCGGCCAAACTTTGTTATGAGTTTGGCCGCTATGTGTGTGATCGGCGCTCTTTTTGGTCGGAGGTTAAAAAGAAAAGGTGTTGGAATCAAGAGCAGCTAAGGGAGTACAATTTCACGATAAAAGTTTTATCCCATTATCGGCTATCGCCATCTTGCTTTATTTCACCGCGTGAAGCGAGATGCGCTACTCGATAGTGGGATAAAACTTTTATCTTGAGTTGTGCTCCCCTACCTCATACTAGGTAGGTAATTGACGTTATAAAAATAAAAGTTGAGGACGCTACAATGCTACGAGTATCTATACAGGGTGTTAAAAGACCGCCAACAAAGCGGGAAACCACGTACTGTCCTCATCATGCCGAACATTTTTGCCCAAGGAACTATGCCTGGGAAATCAACGGGTTCTGGTCTGTCGGCGGTCTTTTAATACCCTGTATTGTTGGTAAAACAACGATATAATTATCGTTGAACCATTTCTATGAAATTGTATTTCTTGTGTTTCGCACGAATGCAATATTATTTGAGTCTCGTGCTTCTGAATAGGTACATCGCTACTCTCAGGGCCCTTAGCCTGTAACACAATGGTGCAAAAATGGGCTTTCAGGTGACGACTTCAATTACGATTTGCTAACGCTGTCTATCCTTTTAATGTTTTTGTAGTACAGCAAAGAATATTTTGATTCTAATTCTAGAGTATTAGTTCCCTGGTTGTAGGAGAAAAACGAGGAGAGCCCGGTTTTGTCCTTCTGCCGGGATGCCATTGATCCGCCATTGCGTTACAGGCTAAGGGCCCAGGGCCCTTAGCCTGTAATACAATGGTGCCAAAATGGGCTGTCAGGTGACGACTTCAATTACGATTTGCTAACGCTGTCTGTCCTTTTAATGTTTTTGTAGCACAGCAAAGAATATTTTGATTCTAATTCTAGAGGATTAGATAGATAGATAGATAGAGAACTCTCCATTGCGTTCGGCCCCAGGTTTCTTTTTTTTTAAATCTTCGCTTACTCGATATTCAATCTATGCACTCGCTGCAAACAATAATTTTGCATCCTTGCATAACAAATAACTATTCTTCAAAGATGTTCCAAATGACCTCTACTAACAATAATAATTGATAATGTTAAATATTAATTATTATCAATGTATACACGTAAAACTTAATTTATGCGAAGACCTCAAGAATTCGTATCCTTTATTAAACGGCTTATATCGAATTGTAATTTATTACATAATAATTTAATCCGAGCATTTAAATTCAATAGAACAGGTAGACGTTGGCAATTTAATCTGCGACGGTAGAGAGCGTCTACAAAAAGGCAATTTTGTGTTAAAAATGTCATGTTTTGTTTTGAGATGCATCGTTAATTAGTTATATTAATCACAGATATAAAAAAATCCACCCTATTTGAAATTGTTTTTTATTGTACACACATTTTTTTTTTATACTTCAGGGACTTGAGTCTGTCTGTAACGCAATGGTGCCAAAGTGGGCTTTAAGGCGCGGTGCATAGTGAATTAGCCCGCGCGCAAAGAAAAATACACACATCTGATTCCTATTTCAAATACACTACCTAAACAATTCGAAAATATTCACATATTTTTTATTCATCCAAAATATCTTCAAAACGTTTATGAAACTGGCTTTGTTAGATAGCTCTCACCTTATCCTAGTGTTTGATATGTGAAAAATTTAGATTTGTTTACTGCAGGGGTTCCCAACCTTTTTTTGTCTACTGTCCACTTTAAGAATAAATTATTTTTTAACGCCCCCCTTTTTAAACATACTTAAAAACCGCTAAGTACTTATAACGCACTCTACTCGCACTTCTACTTATACTTAGAAACGCAACTTTATAGTATTCGGACAGAGTATCTTTTTTTTTCTGGGTCTCTTACCGCCCCCCTTTAGGCCTGCAGCGCCCACAAGGGGGCGTTATCGCCCACGTTGGGAAAGACTGGTTTAGTGTATTTGATACAGGAATCGATTTTGTGCATTTTTCTTTGTGCGCGGGCTATTCACTATGCACGGCGCCTTAACTTATGAGCTGTAAAAATATACTGTTGCCAAACAAAATTGCCTAATCTGACTCTAATGGAATTAAAGGTCGCAAGGACGTCCTCTAAAGCGAGCTTAAAGGTCACAAGTCCTGATTTCTCTATTCACGTTCTTGTGGGGAGTAAACGTGATATCTATAATATCTAGTTCTAGATAGAAACGTGTTGCCTATGACGTACGATTTAATGCATTTTACATATCCAGTTTTGAGAAGATTTAAATATTTAATTACTGTTTTGTTGGTAGCGGTATGATAATAATATCTAATCGATAGGCCAACTAAGTACCTACCAACTTTGTTGCTTCTCGTAATCGGGTAAAAATACACATCTCAGCCAGACCTTTTAGCACGCTACCATTTTGCCTACTCTCAACTGTCACCTTAGCCACTTTAAGAGACCCCTTCAGGACCGTGGGAACGCAGTGACGGCCAAGCGCGTGAAACACTGTTTTCTATAGCTGTTTCACCCAGAGCGAGACGGGCGCGGGAAAAGCGAGATGCAATGCGGCTGGAGTCTACGTGTGTTCGTGTCCTTTCGCGAGTAACTACCTAGTTGTAATTGTAATGTAATAGATCTCTTTTCCCAAATTTGTTCGTAGTTCAGCTGCCATTACGACAAAAAAAAAACTGACGAGTACAACACATTATTGATGTTCCCAAGGTAGTTAGACTCCAAAAGACAGTGTAATAATGTAAGTAAATAACAGCTGAAAGTAACCCCTTTTTCGGCGCGAAAAACGCATCGCTCTAATTTCTTTTAGGCTATTTCTTTTATTATAAAAACTATTTGCAAACCTCCGTATTGGTCATCTACTGATATAAACCAAGTTTCAGCAAAATCCAGCCTGTAGTTTAGAAATTAAACCGGAACTACGTTTGTATGGGAAAATGGTGCTCTAGCACCCTCTTAACACTACTGAGGTGACAGTGAACAGTGGCTAAGGTGACAGTTGAGAGTAGGCAAAATGGTAACGTGCTAAGGGGGCAGGTGACTAAGTAATATCACATTTGTCACAGCCAAAACTAATTTTCAGACAATGTTTTAAGTCAAAAAAAAAAGTGCGCCAAGTGCGAGTCGGACTCGCGCACGAAGGGTTCCGTACCATTATCTGTAAATAAAAACTGCAATAAAATCACGTTTGTTGTATGTGAGCCCCCTTAAATATTTATTTTATTCTGTTTTTTAGTATTTGTTGTTATAGCTTTATTCAACTGTCTATCACGGTTCATGAGATATAGTC
The DNA here is from genome assembly GCA_949319315.1 of Zelleria hepariella. NCBI lineage: Eukaryota > Metazoa > Arthropoda > Insecta > Lepidoptera > Yponomeutidae > Zelleria > Zelleria hepariella. Next base: position 2,019,650 of record OX439384.1, on the reverse strand, counting down.
TGGTGACAGACGGACAGACAGACGGACGGACAACGGAGTCTTAGTAATAGGGTCCTTTGCCCTTTGGGTACGGAACCCTAAAAAGGACCTAAGGAAGATTGTCTCTCCGTTGATTAAGATCGATCGCTCCGCCTAAAGGAAGCGAAAGTGAAATGTCAAGTGCTAGGTCAACTAGCAAGTTGGTTTCCTGAACCGATCCGGTTGCGATTTTAGCAGTCTAGAACATTAAAGGCTTTCCCAACTTTTTTCAAACGCGGCCTCCGGTGGACCATTTCATCAAACTGACAATTAAATGACAAATGACATATCTATGTTATTGAAAAGAAATAGAAATAGAAAAGTCTTTATTTGGTACAAGCACATAACAATTACAATAAATAAATTACAATACAATACAATACGAGTACAATAGCCGATTAGGCATAAAAAAAGGTTACAAAAAAAGTTAGAAGTGCAACAATTTGTACACACGACAGCACGTCAGAGTGTGTGTGTATTTTCTTTGTGTGACAAAACTATTTCAATTTACCTACATTTCAATTTCAAATATCATAATCCGTAATTTAAAAACAATGCTACTCATTGAACGAGCGAGCGAAGCCAAAGGATAATCATTACCTACTGAACTGCACTGTAACCATTATTACAATCACTGAAACTGTAACTATAAATTTATGTAGTCTTTGAATAAATACCTTTTTTATCTTTATATTATCTTTAAAAAAAACTTTTGTTATTGTTTTTCCACGGGCCCCAAGGTGAAAAAGGTTGGACTGGATATTTTAAATAATGATAATATTCTTTCGCATAGCAACGCAGCAATAAAATTTATTTAATATGTATACGTTATCTGTCTCATCCACGACAAATTAAGGCTAGGAAGATGTGCCTACGGTCAACGACACACTTAGATACCCCTTTGTTTGACTGACGCACTTCAGGAAACAATATTAGGCTGTTCCGGTTCCATAAAAAACGGCTGATTATTGCAAAGACGGGGAGGTTTAGGCCTAGACTTATTCTTTATAGTTTGTGGCTTATACAAGGTGTTGTTTAACAAGGTGACACCCAAATCAAAGGTAATTATATAAAAAAAACTTATTTCTACAGGGTGCACTCTAAGTCGATAGCGAAACTTTAAGTAGGCTATCTACTGATCAGATACTGGGGCCCTGGGGCAAAAAACAAACTGGGGCCCCAACTAAACTGTTCAGGTTTTATCAAGTCAAAATTTAGATAGAAAATACAGTAGAATACTCAAACCCTAAAATTTCAGTCTAAAACGGAAAAATCTCTATAATAATAATTTCAAACCACTTTATTTGTTCTAAGTAAAAAAAATGCGCGCAGCGCGCCCCAAAATTCACCGATTTAACATTTTTTTCTAAGCCGAGGGGCCCCCTGAGCTTGGGGGCACTGGGACATTGCCCCTCCTTGCCCCTATGTAAGCTACGCCACTGGTGACACTAAACGAAACAACACATAATTGAAAGTTGTTTAAATCCACCTAATCTTCAATTTGGTGTTCAAGTACAATCTTATAGAACCTAATTTATGCTGACAAGTCTTACAAGATTCAAGCTAGAATCTTCCAAACAAGAACCTGCTTTACTGGTAGGTAACAGGGGCCCGAGTCTCTAACGCTGTGGTGCCAAAATGGGCTCCCAGTTGAAGGCTTCATTCACGATTGATTAATGCTGTCGGCCCTTTTAATGTTTTTGTAGTTCAGCAAAGAATATTCTGATTCTAATTCTAGAGGATTAGTTAGCTAGTTGTGGGATAAAAACGGGGAAACCCCGGTTTTGTCCTTCTACTGGGACGCCATCGACACGCCATTGCGTTACAGACTTTAGCCCCTGGTAGGTAACAGGCCTTCACCAAATAGGTTTTGGCCACTCAACGAGTTAAGTATAATCTATCTACACACGCTTGAATTGAATATTAGAAGTACCTAGTAATAGTATGGTCAGCTTCATAGTTATTATGTAGGTGTAGGTACGGTCGGCCACAATCTCAGATACCCCATGGCAGCTCTTACCGCGCGCGGCATAAAGGCGCCAATAAAAAAAAGGGGTATCTGAGACTGTGGCCGACTGTACAATGAGCCGTTTTCAGCACAACTTTACAAAGCATTTCATAGATAACGCCTACAGGCGTGGCCATAGCAGGACCGGAATACGGCTGTCAAATTTCGCTTGAGAGTAATTTTTACAACCGTATTCACTATTTTGTACTGCTTTTTAGGCTTTATTTTGTAAAACTATCTTAGCCTTCCAAAAATAAATAATTAAATAGTAAAAAAAAAACATAAATGATTTGCAAAACGTGGACAGCAAAAAAAAAAATACAGCAAGAATTTTACAACAAGTTTACTACCTAAATTATTGGTTGACGAGATAAAAATATAAACGATGGGCAAAATAATTACATCAGCGAGATAATTATTTAGTACAAGGGCGAACTTATTTCAATTTACTATTTAAATCGTGGTGATAAATTAACTTGAAAAATCGTAATTATTGTAAGTGTGATGCTTAATTTTTTATTCTGGGTTATTTTAAAATTTATTGGCGTTACCATATTATTCTAACTTTATTATTACTTTCTGTAAGATTTCGATGAAAACATAAATTTAATTTATTGATATTTTTAATTGATAATTCTATGGACGTAATTATCTTGCGAAATAAATAAATTACATTGAATTGTTATTTTTTCTACGTGAAATGGGTGGTTTCGCTACAAAGTAAATTCGTCACATTTTTTTAATTAGAGGTAAATACAAAAATTTGACGAATTTAGCTTGTGACGAATGGACAACAACCCCCTGGAATCGGGGGCTAAATAAAACCTTAGATTCTTCTCCATTCGTGTCGAAAGCATCAACCCTGAGTACTCAGATTAGCTTCACGAGAACTCCGCGTTCTGACTGCTTCAGTGTGAACGGTTCCAAGCAACCCCATACATTAGAAAGAACGCGTAACGCAGAACTCTATACGAGGAACGCAGAACTCTATACGCGGAACGCAGAACTCTATACGCGGAACGCAGAACTCTATACGCGGAACGCAGAACTCTAACGCGGAATGCAGAACTCTAGGCGGTGTGTGCGGCACCTAAGATTAAATTAAGTTTTTGTTTGAATGTTTGGTACACTCGGGTAGACCAGTACCTACCTACCTATTGAAGGTAAATGCCACTAGCTCTGCAAGTAGGCCAAAATGGGGCCTTTGACTGAATGGGTAGGGTTAAACGCATTAGGCCTTTGCTGCATAATTTATACCTAATTGGTTAGTATATCTACCTTGGTTAAAGGCCACGAAATTAAGTGACTAAGTTGCGGTGTGTGTGGAAATGAAGCCGTGTTTTGTTTTGCCCTCTAAAGCTAGGATAAACGAACTGTCAGCGTAGGCTTTGGTGCAATTTTTGGTAACTGGTTCAAAGATTTCACCGTCCCCACCCTCAGGGGTTTAATTGTCTAACTTTTTAATCTATCGCGAGTTGCGACGCGACCCCTTTCAATTTGACGTTTGAAGGGTACTGACGAACTTCACACTGCATTTGTTTGATAAAAACTGTCATTGAAAGGAGGTTTAAGGGTAGACGATAGCAACGTGGCGGGAAATTCTAAATTTTCACAGTTTTTTACATTTTGTAGCTAAACTGAGCTAAAATGTAAAAAACTGTGAAAATTTTGAATTTCTCGCCACGTTGCTATCATCCCACCTTTAAGGATTGCGGCTCGATTTTGAAGGGTATTGAGTGAATAAAATAGAAAAACCGTTCACTCAATATCATTCAATTTGTGTGGCGTTTTGACTCATTCGTTCTTTTAGCGATTGTGATTTAAAACTTAGACAATTCCATTCTAAAGTCCCGATACCATTGAAAGGGACCGCAATATAGGCAGGCACTGCAGCGCAGAGTGGTCTCTTCACCCATATAGTGTGAGTGAAGGTGCCACTGGACGCTGTATAAATCATCTCATTACGTACCTAGATGCAAAGGCCTTAGTTTGAGGAATCTAAAAGCCCGATAGCCCAGTGGGACAAAAAAAGAACTCACCAACAAAGCGATGTGGGGTAGGAACAGCACGTCGTCCTCCTTATGCCCCTCCGAGAGCTCGTCCACCCAGGTCAGGGGGTGTTTGGGGATCGCGGACAGCGTCCCGTTTTCGTTGAAGCTCACCAGCTCATGCTCCAGCGCTTCCCTGGTGGTGGAGAGGAATAATTGCATCAGAAAATGTGTATGTAGGTAATCGTATGAGGTAGTGGCTACCCCTGGTGTGAGGGATTGGAACTGAAAATCGGGGGACTCTTGAAGGCGCATGATTTAACGATTGTTATTAATCAACAACAACCGGGACCAACGTGCCTTCCGAAGCACGGAAGCGCTCAGATATTATTGCCACTAGCGGTCACCCAACCATCCATGGGCTGACCGCGCCCGATGTTGCTTAACTTCGCCAATCGATTAAGGCCCGGTTTCTGAATTGAGAATTTTGCTAAGCAAATACTTTACTATCGTTCTGTCACGCTCTTTTGTGAGAAATCTGCAGAGACAGGACGATACTTACCCATTTTCATGGCGAATTTCTCAATTCAGAAACCGGCAGTAAGTATATTATGGCCCGGTTTCTGAATTGAGAATTTTACTAAGCATATACTTAAGTATCGTTCTGTCACGTTCTATTGTGAGTAATCTGCAGAGACAGAGCGATATTTAAGTGCTTACTTAGCGAATTTCTCAATTCAGAAATCGGCCCTATGGCTAGTCCAACTGGGCTGTGAGCGCTTCAAGAAGTAGGTTGGAAGATATAAGATCGCCATTTGTACTGTTATTTTTTTAATGACTGCAAAAAAGGAGGAGGTACTCAATTCGAACTGTATTTTCTTTTTTATGAGTGTTTCCTCAGAACAATTTTCTACGTGAACCGAGAGGGTATACTTCCCATGTGGAAAGTCGTAGAACAAAAGTTGTTGGAAATCACATTAAAGAAGTTGGGGTGTTTGAGGAAAAAAGCTATTTAAAAACAGAACTCTATTCTAAAAGGACTGTCTGCCGATTTCTGAATTCAGAAATTCGAAAAGCATTTGGTTAGTGAAATTCTCAATTCAGAAACCGGGCCTAACTGCCGGTTTCTGAATTGAGAAATTCGCAAAAGCAAATGGGTAAGTATCGTCCTGTCTCTGCAGATTTCTCACAAAAGAGCGTGACAGAACGATAGTTAAGTATTTGCTCAGCAAAATTCTCAATTCAGAAACCGGACCTGTGCCCACCACATTACACTCACATTCAACTCTGTTATTGTTGTGTGACGTCATTAGATTAATAATAATATTCGTTGGATCAATAATGAAATTAACTAAACCACATTAGACAAAATTGCTCAAGTCATTTGCTAATAGTCTACCGTTGTTGATCAAATCAATCAATATTTTAGTGACGCAAAGCAAGATTCCTGAGTTTTAATCAGTCTTCCTAAGCGATATTTTGTACGTACACACGACAGCACGTCAGAGTGTACACTTTTGTTTTAAAGTCGCCCCTAACGTAAACGAGTAGAGTACTAGCGTGTAAGCGTCTACGTGCTGTCGTGTGTACTTATGTAAGTACCTACTTCCACTGTATAACAATTCACAAACGAAGGACAGCATTTGACTTTTCTGAGATCACCTACTTGAGTTCGATCACCCTAACTGTCGGTTTCTGATTTGAGAAATTCGCTAAGCAAGGACTTAAATATCGTTCTGCCTCTGCGGATTTCTCACAAAAGAACATGACAGAACGATAGTTAAGTATTTACTTAGTAAAGTTCTCAATTCAGAAACCGGGCCTAACTGCCGGTTTCTGATTTGAGAAATTCGCTAAGCAAGTACTTAAATATCGTTCTGCCTCTGCGGATTTCTCACGAAAGAACGTGACAGAACGATAGTTAAGTATTTAAGTACTTAGTAAAATTCTCAATTCCCAAACGGGGCCTTACGCCCGGTTTCTGAATTGAGAATTTTGCTAAGCAAATACTTTACTATCGTTCTGTCACGCTCTTTTGTGAGAAATCTGCAGAGACAGGAAGATACTTACCCATTTGCTTAGCGAATTTCTCAACTCAGAAACCGGCAGTTAGGCCCGGATTCTGAATTGAGAATTTCACTAACCAAATGCTTAAGTATCGTCCTACCTGCAGAGGTAGAGATCTGCAGAGATGTCACACAAAAGAGCGTGACAGAACGATACTTAAGCATTTGGTTAGTGAAATTCTCAATTCGGAAGGCAAAGTTTTTTGTTCGAAAGTCCGTTATTGGCTTAATCTTATCTTTAGACAATATTGAGAAACTAATTTCAATATTTTTTATTTTGGTTCAGTAGTTTGGATTTTACAACGTTTCAAAGATACGGTTTTATGACGTCACGCGACGGTCTGCATACTGTTGGCGGTCATAGGAACAAAACATTTTAGCGCATAAAAACAAAACTACTGGACCAAAATAAAAAATATTGAAATTAGATTCTCAATATTGTCTAAAGACAAGATTAAGCCAATAACGAACTTTCGAACAAAAAACTTTGCCTTCCGAATTCAGAAACCGGGCCTTAGCCTACTAAAGGTACCTAAGTACTAAAAGTTTTCGTCATATTCACTTACTTGTAGACGTAAGGGCCAACCTCCTTGACCTTTATCTTATCGTCCTTGCCATCCATGTAATCCTGCGCGTTGGTGACGTTGAACAGGTATATCTTGACGTAGAGGTCCACCTCAGGCTTCTTCCACATCTCGAAGATCTCGCCGCCTTCGCTGAAGACCACTTTCTGCAAATGATATTTGGAGTTAGACAGCTCTTTCTCTTTTAGCGTTAAGAACGCCGTCTGTACTTTAAGGCCGGCTTGCACCACTTTCTTAAATGTGGTTTAAACAGCTTTTGACTAAAATCTTCATACAAAAGTCGATTTAAATGGCGACTTAAGTGGCATTTAATTTTAAGAAGTGGTGCAAGACGGCCTTAGGTTAAGAAAATCCTTGTAAACTCTAATTTTTAATTCGAGTCCACGGAATGACAGTTGCTAGTATGCTACTGTCAGATAAAGCCTTTGTAGCAACTGTCATTCCGTGGACTCGCATTAAAAATTAGAGTTTAAATTAATTTCTGGTGTACACACGGCAGCACATCAGAGTGTACAATTTTGCTGTAAAGTCGTCCGTAACGTAGCCGAGTAGGTACGTGCTAGCGTGTAAGGGTCCACATGCTGTCGTGTGTACAATAAAATGTTCTCTCTCTCTCTATCTCTCTCCCTCTCTTGGTACCAAAGCAGTTCTACAATCTTCAATACGCGCCACGAAAGATGAGACTAGTTTACTAGTTGGACTAGCCATTCTTAATCGATTGACGAAGTTAAGCAACATCGGGCGCGGTCAGTCCATGGATGCGTGACCGCAACCACAAAACAGATTTTTTTTGTGGTCGACGAACTAGTGGTATTGTTGAAAAAACAAGTTCGAGCAAATCAGCTGAATTATTGTTGTTTAGAATAATGAAAACTAGACATACAATTTTATTGTCGTGAAGGAAAAAGTGTTTGAATAAAAATTGCGCAGTTTAGCTAAAAAAATATTTTAAAAAAACAGTGAAATGCATTTTCCGCCACGTTACTTTCAAATGAAAGTGAATAAAATAAAATAAAATAAATTGGAGTAGAATACAACATACTTGTTTGAACAGGAAGTCGTATGGATGCGCGAACAGGATGAAACAGCCGACCCCCAGCGCGCAGAATCCAAACATGAGCAGTATGAACAGACCTGCAACAAAGGGAAACAACAAATTAGGGAAATGAACACTGCGTAAAAACTACCCGGAAAACTGCTAATAGAATCGAGTAAAGAAAATCGAATTTTATAAATCAAGAACCCAGTATCTAAGTGACTCAACTCTAATTTTAAAAACCGAGTCCACGGAGTGACAGTTGCTACTGTCAGATAAATTGGAAATAGTTTAGCTTTATCTTACAGTAGCAACTGTCATTCGATGGACTCGGTTTCTAAATAAGAGTTTAGATAGTTCATCTTGATTTAAAATCTCTTCCACTTTCAAATCATAATAACTTTAAAAGGGATCGTGAATTCGTGATAGTGATAGATATTGTAGTTACACAATTTAGCCCCAGAGTTCAAAGATCGATTTTTTTTTTTAGATGAAAGATAAATTTTATTTCTTACGGTTAAAAACACTGATTTAAATTAGGAATCGTTCCACCAAACGTTGACCCTTTTGTAGACAAACTGGTTCAATTAATGAGGGTGCTAAAAAAGGTATACATATAAAAGGATTTGATCTTCGTAGTTATTGTTTATATTGATTTATTGCTATAAAACGTTCAGCCCTTTAGCATCAATCAACATATTCTAAGTTAGATAAGTACAATAAATATTCGTCATCGACAAAGAAAAAAACGTTATCATCTTAACTTCATTGGCATAACGGGTTTAGGTTTGACGTAGGTTTTTTCAAACGGGTATATCGTGTCTTATATAAAGTCAATGCATAGAATATTGTATTGAATGATTGATAGTCAACAATGGACTCGGACGCGAGAGACCCAGGTTCGATTCCCGGTGCGGGCATGTACCTGTGACTTTAATTTATTTCAAAGTTACGTACATTTGTGAATTTGTAGTAGCAATAGGTAGGTACCACTCGCTAACTGTGAAAGAAAACATCGTGAGGAAACCTTAGCGTATACCTTTAACGCGAAAATCGCCAATCCGCATTGAGCACGCTGAGAGATGGCCTTTGCCCAGTGGGACATGTACAATTATTGTACAGGCTACATCTTACAAAAAAACAATAAATGCGAAACCGCAGGTCTGCTCCCAATTTTTTTCTTCACAATATAATGTGGCACAACTGGACTCGGTTAGAGGCTGTCCTTCTTCGAGTCCTATGCCCTGATGAGGGTGAAATTATCATCAGCATCATGTAAAGTTGGCCACACGCTAGGATACCCCTTTTTGTTCGATTGGTGCCCTTATTCCGCGCGCGGTAAGAGCTGCCATGGGGTATCTGTGACTGTGGCCGACCGTACCTTTGCATATTTCACAGTAAGTATCAAAGCAGCCTTTATCGACTAGCCATTTTAATCGATTGGTAAAGTTAAGCAACATCGGGTGAGGTCAGTCCATGGATGGGTGACCGACCGCTAGTGGCAATAATATCTGAGCGCTTCCGTGCTTCGGAAGGCACGTGAAACCGTCCCGGAGGCACTTTGGGACACCAGGAGTGGCCACTACCTCATACCATTAAGTACCTACCTAACCTACCAACTACGATAACTGTAAAGTATCAACTATTTAGGAATAAGGATCACAATACGGAAACGATCTTATCGTCAAACCTTGGTCTTACTTATTCTAGAAATAGATCAAGGTTAAATAATAGACTTTATCGGAAAGCCCGCCTTATACGATAATTTTGTATCACAATAATACGCAATTTAAATAAATACATAACTTGGTGGATTTAGTACCGATTTGACTTTAATTACTTCGAACAGTTTCAATTCAAATGTTGGAAAGCTTTGGGAACTATGCAATCACTTCCAAGAACAAAAGAAGAAACCTAAACTCAAATTTTTAATTCGAGTCCACGGAATGACAGTTGCTACAAAGGCTTTATCTGACAGTTCCATACTAGCAACTGTCATTCCGTGGACTCGAATTAAAAATTAGAGTTTATGTTTTTTGGGTAGGTATTTGGGTTTAGGTTTAGCTAAGGGTTTAGGGCTTAGGGTAGGTATAGTATTAATCCAATCACTGACTTGGGCGCGTTATCGTAATCAACGCGTCAAAGGCAGTGAATGGAATTAATATCTATTTTATTTATTTTAGTTTATTTGGCACACCAACAGAACACACAATTAACAAATACCTATCTCATAGATTAAATAAGAAAAAAATAGGTAAAAAAACTTTTTAAGTTAAACGGTTTTATGTTAAACATACATTGCAATGTTTAAGATAAATGTACTAAAAACCAAAAATTAATAAAATAGATACAGTCGTGGGAATTATAAACATATGCATAGACTAGACTAAAATAAAACCGTGGGGCACGTCAATTGTCTACAATCGTTGATTAAAATGTTTGTTTTGTAATGTTACACTATAATTAGGCAGTTGACGTGCCCCACGGTTTTATTTTAGTCTAGTCTATGCATATGTTTATAATTCCCACGACTGTATCTATTTTATTATTTTTTGGTTTTTAGTACATTTATCTTAAACATTGCAATGTATGTTTAACATAAAACCGTTTAACTTAAAAAGTTTTTTTACCTATTTTTATTTTCTAGTTTTTAGTTTTTATTTCGCATTCTGTTTAATTCATATAGTACATTGTATTATACTGGTTGAGCACTTTCATTTGATACCCATATTGATGGGATCGATAAAACCTACGTTATCCGCCATTTTGTAGCGGCCGCCATCTTGTATTCCAATTTTTTATAGTATATTGTATTCTGCTTGTTGAGCCCTTTCATTTGATACCCATATTGATGGGATTGATAAAACCTACGTTATCCGCCATTTTGTAGCGGCCGCCATCTTGGATTTCAATTTTTTATAGTATATTGTATTCTGCTTGTTGAGCCCTTTCATTTGATACCCATATTGATGGGATTAATAAAACATAAATTATCCGCCATTTTGTAGCGGCGGCCATCTTGAATTTATAATGATAATGAATAAACATAATTGTATTGTCACCAAAATCCAAAGTGTATACAAAATTTCAGATTAATCGGTTGACAGGAAGAGGGTGAAATTTGAATTACTTTTGACCCAAGAAAGAATAAAGAATAAATAATAAAACAAACGGGGTGAGCTAAATAAAACCGTTTAAAAAAAAAAAGTTAATCGTAGCATATTTCTAGCCGGTGAAAAGTTTCTTTACCATGCATTTTTCCTAAACAAACGATCTAGCTAATGAAGCTGGCCAAATGGGTCTAACTGAAAAAACTGCTTTTTGCTGAGTCTCTGACTTTTTCAAAAGTGTTAGTTATTAAAAAAACAGCATTTTGCTTTTGAATAAAGTTCTTTTTATTTTTTAACTAAGTTTTGATTTCACTTCCAATGAAAAAAAAAATATTGCGTACTATTATTGTCATAATATTAGCATAGGTACTAGGAAAATCTTCAATTCGGTCACGCAGATTTTCCTGTTCTTAGACGCTTGCGGAATAAAAAAAATGGCTTCAACAATAAAGGAATTGTAATAAAATTTACAATGTCCTAAATAGTGTGGTGTTTCCTCAATGAATATTACATAAGTGTTAGTTGCACCATAAGTTAATGTTGTTATTGTTTAAAAAATATATTCTTTAGGCACAAAAAAGCACTGTCAAAGTTTCGGCGGAAGTTCGACTCATTCCAAACAAAACTAAACTCAAATTCAAATGTCATTTTTCTAAAAACGATTTTAGTAAAGATCTAGATTCTAGATCCTAGAACCTACGAATAAATCCCGCACAAGTCATAAGTGGCCTGTTTTTTTCTTCAAAAATTTCGAAAAACTAAGGTGCTGAAAGGATTTTTTGAAAATAAGGAGCTGAAATGGAACTGGGCTGGCCACGTCTGCCGCATGAGCCAGGACAGGTGGGCAAAGATCGCCACCGACTGGTTCCCACATGACAGACATCGAAGGCGCGGCAGGCCTAGACGAACGATGGCGGGATGACCAGGGGCCATCCTGTAACACAATGGTGCCAAAATGGGCTCCCGGTTGACGGTTTTAATTACGATTTATTAATGCTGTCGGTCCAGTGTCGGTCCTTTTGATGTATTTGTAGTACATCAAAGAATATTATGAGTCTAAGTCTAGAGGATTAGTTCGCTGGTTGTAGGAGAGGAACGAAAAAATCCCGGTTTTGTCCTTCTACCTGGGACGCCATTGATACGCCATTGTGTTACAGGCTGAGGCCCCTGAATAAGTTCTTGCCCGGATGGCCAGAGGTGGCACAGGATAGAGATGTGTGAGAGATAGAGAAGACAGGAGGGGAGGCCTTTGCCCAGCAGTGGAACAGTAACATCCAGGCTAACTAAAAAGGGGCTGAAAAGGGTCCTACAAGTTTGTACGAGAAAATTTTCACGAAGTCGTGGGGTGAGGCTAGTTGAAGCTAGTTAGTAGTAAATTTTGACTAGGCCTATAAGTGCCAAAGTTAGTCCATGTTCCTCCAAATGAAATCACGATTGTATCCATTTCAAACAAAATTATAATTACAGGACCTTTTTATAGCATACTTTGGCCAAATTATAGCTATTTATAATTAAATCTAAAGCGCAGGCTAACTATGCCTCTTTTCAAAATCTGTCATCAAAAATTCTTTAGGTGAACCAGGATGTTTTATTTTTGTTCATTATGTTCAAGTCTAGTTTAATGAAGCTAGTTTAATGTAAATAAAAATATTATTAAGAAAACTAAATATGAAAAGTCCAGTTGACGGAGACTAGTTAAAGAAATTCGCATCGACAGTTACTTGACTCGGTAGCTCAATTCGGAAGGCAAAGTTTTTTGTTCGAAAGTCCGTTATTGGCTTAATCTTATCTTTAGACAATATTGAGAAACTAATTTCAATATTTTTTATTTTGCTTCAGTAGTTTTGTTTTTATGCGCTAAAATGTTTTGTTCCTATGACCGCCAAACAGCGCCAACAGTATGCAGATCGTCGCGTGAAGGTCATAAAACCGTATCTTTGAAACGTTGTAAAATCCAAACTACTGAACCAAAATAAAAAATATTGAAATTAGTTTCTCAATATTGTCTAAAGATAAGATTAAGCCAATAACGGACTTTCGAACAAAAAACTTTGCGTACCGAATTGGTAGAGCGCCTGCACGGTATGCGAGAGGTTGCGGGCTCAAGTCCTGTCCCGAGTGAATTTATTCAACTTATTATAAATGTTTAAGTTATTCCCTAGCACGGGTTAGTGCTTTAGAAAAAACAAAAAATATGAAAGTCTTAATCAGGGTCCTTATAATAGTGTACGTCCACTTATTTCACAGCCACGTTTTGTACGGCCCAAATTATCTAACAAAATCGGGTCGTACGGTCAGCCACAGTCACAGATACCCCATGGCAGCTCTTAACGCGCGCGGCATAAGGGCGCTAATCGATTAAGAAGGGTTATCTTTGGGTGAGGCCGGCTGTACATTATCGGCTCCCAAGAATCATTTTGACATCTCGTAAAATCATGTCTAAACTAACATAGACTTTCAGATAGTTGACCCTAAATCGCGCTTTGCTAATCATAAAATTGTATGAAATATAGATAATTATGTACTTATGTAACATAATTATCTAGATATTATATTTCATACAATTTTATGACAACACGATAAAGGTTTCTATTTATTATTTCACTAGCGGCGATAAACGTACTTATGCAAGTGATTTAGTTTATTTTATTGCACGATTTCAATGCAAAATCAACTACTTATGAGAATGTGTTGTGGTAATTCACTGAACCATGCCATACAGGCAGGTACAGTGGGCCACAGTAACAGATACCGCATGGCAGCTCTTACCGCGCGCGGCATAAGGGCGCCAATCGAACAAAAAGGGGTATCCTAGCGTGTGGCCGACTGTACATGAAGGGACAATTACGTTCATTCGTCCTTTTAACCTATAAGGGCAAGGTTCAACTTAAGTAGATCACATATTTATTTCCTTTCCGGAACCACCAACGTCTTAAGCTCTTATCGGAGGGGTATAAGTACTATTATTGAACGAAAAGTGTTTTTTTTTTATTTGGCATCGAACTTGTTAATTAATTCTGTAGAAAAACCAACCAGGCATGACCAGACCAGAAATAGTTTAAACATTTTCTACTCTCTCTCGTCTCGGACATAAAATATAGCTTATTCAGTCGGAGCAATGGCGGTTGGACTTTTAGCTCAAAATCCAATCCACACTGACTGGCTTTTTTTTGTTGGAAAATTCTTAGTACACTCACTGGATTCCTTACGAATAGCAGATGGCCGTTGTTTTGTTTAAAACAAAGGCCGCAAAATAAACAAATACCTACCTAGGTAGAAGCCAGAAAATCAGTTTTAAGAATTCGGAAATACGAGTAAAAATAATGACCTACTTATTTAAATTAGAGAACTTGTAAAAAAATTACTTAGTTCTCCAGTTCTCCTACCTACTCGTATTTATCTGGCGGCACGGAGTGCCGCCGCCAAGTCGAGCTATGCAGAGGCACCCCGTACCATACTTTTCTCGAAGCAACTCGCGGCACTTTTGACCCCCCTGTATCTTCGTTGTGAGTAAAGCTAGAAGGCTAAAATTTCGGTTACTAAGAGTTTTCACGGAACCTACTTGAACCTCCAAATTACAAGTTTGTACCTATATTTAATAATGAAATATAGGAAGTCAAAGTTCGGTCAAAACGTGGGTGACATACTCATCACCGTCATGATTTTTAAGTACTTCTAGTAGGCCTACAGAGTTGAAATTTTGCATGCGGTTATTATTGAGTGAATTATGCACTATGAACATATTCTCGATTAGTAAATTATAATGTATAAAAAAGTTTAAAAAATATTTTATGCAGTCTATGCAACAACTAGCGCCATCTAGGGTTGTGTCTTGACATCAAAATAACAATATATTTACACAACAGATTAAATTCACTAGAGATTAAAAAGACAAATGTGAGAACTTATAACCCATCTTCTTCTTTGCGTGCCGTCTCCTATCGGAGGTTGGCGATCAATTTGGCTATCTCGTCCTTCGAATACCCATATAAGACGATAACAAAAAATATTCCTACTTCATGACGCTACTACTTGAAATTGTGCCTGCTGTCAGCATAAAGTATTTATTTAATTAATGCAATAATAAATGTTCATGACTATTTCCGATTGGTAAATAATAAAATTATACTGCCATACAAAATTGATAAAAATATATTAATATCGCTTTTCACCACTAGATGGCGCTACAAGTTGTAAAGTTAGCGTGCTGTTATTATAAAGTGTTTAAATTAATGCAATAAAAAAATGTACAGGCCCTCAACCCTTGACGCAATTGTTTCAATATGGCGCAATATATAAAATTCAATACTTTACGAATTAAGACGCATTTTACATTTTTATTTTTCAAAATAGCCTAACCTTTGAATGAACATTACGAAGTATATAAAATTAAAGCATGACTGTGCGAATTAAAAAATAAATAAATTAGAAGACTTTGTCAATATGAACGCAATAGCGTCTAGAGTAACCCCACAGAACTTATTTCCGTTCAGTAAATAATAAAAGTATTAATATAGCCACTTCCAACTAGATGGCGCCACTAAGTTCCTACATCGCAGTATGGTTATGTTTATACTACGCATATAAATGTCTCAGGATTTCTCCCCAGAATATCTAAAAAAAAAAATTCGTCCACTATTACACAGTGTCACTACGTTAGCAAAAAAAAAGCCACTTCACTTGATCACTCACCGTAAAACAATTAATATTGCAATGGATATGGATGGTTCCATGCAGGAATCACTTACACTTGCTGACCTATTATACTCGACGGCAATGGTGAAAACTACAACCTACGGTTCCTTATCCGAACTTATGACGGCCGCCGCTTTGTATCCGACTTAGAGGCACTTGAGAAAAACTAAGAGAGATAGGGATTGGGCTTTAAGAAAATCTGTAGCTAATATGCAAGAAATATCACCCGAGAAGAAAAAACGGAGGACTACCTACCAAAAATAAGTGAAATCCCATCAAAAACATAAATGTACAAAAACCAAGTCTCGCTTCCACCGTAAAAAGTTGTGAGATATCCATGTAAAGCCAAGTCAGTTATTTTACTTAGTACTGAAGCACGTATTCTTTTCAGTTAGTGTGAAAACACCTGTTCAACAACTTTGTCATACATTGTTTCCTAATTAGTTACCTACCAACATTTACTGACTGTATCAATATTAAACATATTTATTTCCAAAATATAAATAGTGACTTGGCAACAGCACAAATCTGTGATAATTATAATTTAGTAGATGAATTAATTTATTATTATACTTATTGCTGTGCTATTGCCAAGTCACTATTTATATTTCAGAAATAAATATGTTTAATATTGATACAGTCAGTAAATGTTGGTAGGTAACTAATTAGGAAACAATGTATGACAAAGTTGTTGAACAGGTGTTTTCACACTAACTGAAAAGAATACGTGCTTCAGTACTAAGTAAAATAACTGACTTGGCTTTACATGGATATCTCACAACTTTTTACGGTGGAAGCGAGACTTGGTTTTTGTACATTTATGTTTTTGATGGGATTAGTTTAATCATCAACCACAGAGAATTCGTTATTCCATGGGGCATCAAAACTATGGGAGCTTTCTACACATTTTTTCAATTATGATTTTTCAAAGCATCAAATATCAAAAGCGTCAAAATCGGTCTATTACTCTGTGGTTTCCATATAAACCACAGATTTAGTTAAGCGATTTAGTTAGAATCGCTGTCAAAGACACTTTGAAAAATCCCTATTACAAATGGGTTCGTCATTGATCGAGTACCACGCTGATTGGGCTGTGTCAAACAAAATATCCCACAGAACAGATACCTAGTCAGACACGTTTTTTTGACATTAGGTTATCTGCAAATAAAGTTTATAACACAACCAAGGTTAGCGTGATATCCATATCACGCACATAGGTACATAAATAACAAAAACCTGTATCAACTTCTAAGAGTTGCGAAATATCTATTAAGAATTTTGATTATTTTGCTTAGTATTAGATCGGTATTTTAAAATGGGTCAAGATTCAAGATGCTTTACTTATTTATTATCATGTAGTTATTTCTGTTTTTTGTAGGTATGACCTCAAAGTATTTTAGACGTTTTTTTTAAACCATCACAATTTACGAGGACAGTCTTACTTGTCAGCTTGAAAATGGTTCAGTGAAGTTCCTTTGTTATAAGTAATTATTTGATTTATGTTGATCTAAACTAAAACCAAAGTTTATCAAGATAGATTTGGAAACCACTAGTTTATAGTACAGGTAAAATATTCTTAATGACCACGAAAGTTTAAAAAAGCATATTCATAATAATAGGAAGGATATAGAATCCTAACTATAGTTATCTAGGTAGGTACCTACCATTTCCATAAAACCTTCATCTGTCATCGGCTTTTCAACAAAAAATAAACGAATCTATAAATAAAACATCACAGTCCTAGGAAGTGCATCTAAATATTAGATTGCCATGATAATGCTAGATTATTTTATTAGCGTCTAGATTTTATGAATTGCCAAAAAACAGATGACCTTTAGAGCTATTCATAGTGATTAATTGAGTTTTTTTGGCACTTTTTATTAGTGGCTAAACGATAATTGAGTCTCTTTATATAATAATGAATTGGGTCTATAAATAATCGCTACTATCTACGTATTTCACGTGTTTAAAATAACAAAATTCTACCATTTGAAAAGATGTCAAATATTATTTATAGTCTTCGATTTAGGCACAAATTTAACGACTCGCTAAATTTACTATAATATTAGTCGAATCGAGTTTTTAAATAACAAAAACAAGCACCGATTTAACCCCTGTATAGATGCTAAGAAAGGCCTTGAATTTATTGACCTAGCAGATACGACTAACTTGCTCTAATTTACCTACGTAATAATATTATCAAACTGTTTGTTTAATATTAGACAAAGTTCAACATTTGTTACGACTTAATTTTGTATTATACAAATACAGGGCCTCAAATCCTCTAAAGCGCTTGATTATTGACGGGTTCTAAATGAAAATAAACTGTTTGCTGGGCCCTGTTGCACGTACGCGACAAGTCGACTTATTTGTCGAAAATGTACTTATTTGTCGGATTGTCAAGTAGGTAAATGGTGTTGCACAAACATTACAAATAAGTCAGACTGCGACAGGTCAATTATTTACAAATTGTCAGGACTTGACAAGCGTTGCACAAAGCTCGACTATTGTAAAAAACAATGGTAGGATTCACCGACAATTATTATTGTATTTGACAAATTTGACATCCCTCGACAAATATGTCGAGTCGTCTTGTCAACTTATGGTTGCACAAAGCAAATCCGACAAGTTTTTCACGACAATTTGTAACTTTTTGCCTGTCGAGTAAAATCTTTTGTGCAACAGAAATATGTCAAATTGTTTCGGCAATTCGACAAATTTGACAATTTTCCACCATGACAAATTTGTCGCTCGAAATGTTTGTGCAACAGAAACTTGTCAAATTGTCGGATTTTCACCTGTCGCCTGTCACCTGTCGTTATCACGTTCGTGCAACAGGGGCGGTGTTGTTTTGTAAAGTGATACCCGACTCAGGGGTGATGATTATTTACACGATATCTACTGATGCCAAAATAATAATAATAAAAAAAAAATATCAAGTTAATTTGTGACTCAGAACATTTACAGATTAAGGCCCGGTTTCTGAGTTGAGAATTTTACTAAGCACATACTTACGTATCGCTCTGGCACGTTCTTCTGTGAGAAATCTGCAGAGACAGGACGATACTTACCAATTATTCTCAACTCAGAAACCGGGCCTTTATCTACAAGTGGCAGTGTTATCGCTAAAAGCGATTCCTTCCAGACAACCTTTGCATGGACTGGACTGAGAGAGAGAGAGTCAATATTGAAAAAAAGAGGGCATTTTAGTATTGTAGCCGCCCTACTATGTCCCAAGCACTGCAGCGCCGAGTGGTCTCTTCACCCATCTAGTGTGAGTGAAGGTGCCACTGGACGCTGTATACTCATCTCATTACGTAGAAGCAAAGTCCTTAACCGCCCTAGGATATATAACCACGTCAACTTCTTATGTGATTTCCAACAACTTTTGTTCTACGACTTTTCGTAAAGCTCGATACTTTTTATTTATTTAATGTTTCTTATCCTTTAAAAGTGTGCATTTCTACCATTCCAGCGCTGCCCCTCCACTCTCAACCACATTTCTAGCCTTCTATTTGGTACCTAATCTGAGCTAAAAAATAATAAAAAGAAAATGTTAAAAAAAATATATATGTGGAAAAAAAATTGGCTTTTGCCAAACAAAAGTCGTAGAACAAAAGTTGTTGGAAATCACATTTAGGTAGAAGTTGGGGTGTCTGAGGAAAAACGCTATTTAAAAATTGCCAATAACATGAGGGTTTTTCGAGGTTAAACTTGACGAATAAGCCTCAATAGACATTGGCACCAATTCTTATCGAAGACCTTTAAATTTTGTAGTCAAAGCAAAGTATGTCATACTTTATTATTATAAACATCACAATCAAAGTAATGATGATACGTCAGTGGTACGGTCGGCCACAATCTCAGATACCCCATGGCAGCTCATATCGCGCGCGGCATAAGGGCGCCAATCGAACAAAAAGGGGTATCTGAGACTGTGGCCGACTGTACACCACTCACACTACAGTAATTTTTTTCCAACTTGACTATTGCGGTAAACAACAATGGCGTGTCTATAAAATTTGACATTCATAGGGTTGGGACTAACTGAATGAACGAGTTGTGATTAGCTATCTTATGACTGAATGAACGAATCGGGTCTCATAAAATTACTTTAGAAATGCTCTCGCATGGGGTGATTGTTGTCAAGAGGCGTGCGATTGATATCATAAAATGCAATTTTCCACTGAGTGACCCCAGTTTAGGAAACTTTAGCTAGGTTCTGGATACATATTTTAAAAAGCAAATAAAACATTCCATTAACCACTAACATAATTGTAAAAGTCATCACTTTACTGGATTAAGGAGCATATTTTAGTCTAGTCTTAATTAGCAAAGTTTTGAACGAACTAAATGAGCTCCTTAAGGTATCACAAGCGACTTGACGACTTCAGTGAAAATAAAAATCGGTTTCTTAATCTCTCAATCAATTCGATAGCGATCAGAGCACAAGTCCGAAAAAATAAGTAAATACAGACAACATTTCCGCTTAAAAATAATCTGTATTAAAATGGCTCATAGATAATCGGAATCAATCTGAAAGTTAGGTACGAATGTTGTTTTTCAGTGGTGATACTAGTGTACCTAAAATAAATCTCATAAAAGAAATTATTTCCGTACAAATCATGCTGCACTGTCACTACTGCTGCATTCAGCCATGTCTGATGGGTTTTCATCACTGGAGTCTTCTCCTAAATTAATGATGAAAGGTGTAGTTGGTAGATCGGTCGCATTGTCTATTATTCCATCGAGCTTCATCATTTTGTCCTCAACTTCGATAATATGCTCGATGCATTTACACCAGGACTCAGCACTAATTTTACCCATACCCTCTATTGTCAGTTTCTTTATTTCCGCCATTTTAAATGTTTTATTGTTTCTGCCAACGTGTGACTTGAGCTGTGCCCAAATCAATTCAATCGGATTGAGCTCGCAGTGGTATGGCGGAAGGCGCAATACAATCACACCTTTTTTAGCCGCCATTTCATCGATAACTTTCGTTTTGTACTTTTCTCTGTCAAATTCAGTCAGTGAGAAAATTTTCTGTGGAATAAATACGAAAATATTTTTTATTTAACGGGTTCATTACTGCAGTATATTATTTATTATTGTTTTAGGTGTTATTTTTCAGCGTTTCATTCATTTTTCAAATCGTTCTTTCGTTCACTTATGCCCATCTCAATAGTAAAATGTCAAAGCTAATCTGTGTGTTTTGTTAACCTGTGTCCTGATATTCTAAAGAATTAAAAATAACAAAAATAAGGACAAATATGACCAGTTCTGTATATAATTCAGTGCGTTAGTACTTAAGGTAATGTTCAAAAGTTATTGTGGTTCTTTACGATTTGTAATTCCGTTGGTATGCTGCGATTTGTGTTCGAGTAATGTTTGTTTAGCCGGAACCTCAAGTTGGAAAAACTCGACTTTAGAGGGTGCATCTCCCTCCAACACTACTCATACAACGTGTTACAAAACATCCTAAATCTTTTTACAGGGTGCTACCTACTGGTCAATAGGATCCCACCAAAAACATTCTGTAAAAACTAGCCAGGTCTCGATGGATCTGCTTGTTTATCTCTAAAAAAGTAATGAAATCTAGACAAAGTCGTGCCAAGTCTAAGGTTCCTTACTGTGATTTCTTTATTATTATAGTTAATATTGTGAGACTTGGCCGTTGAAGGGTACACAAGCGCTTCTGGCGACAGATTGTTGCAATAGTGTCATGGAGACCCTGGTTTTGTACCCTTGTGTACCCCTCAACAGCCAAGTCTCACAACATTAACTATAATAATAAAGAAATCGCAGTAAGGAACCTTAGACTTGGCACGACTTTGTCTAGATTTCATTACTTTTTTAGAGATAAACAAGCAGATCCATCGAGACCTGGCTAGTTTTTACAGAATGTTTTTGGTGGGATTTCACTTCTTTTTGTAGAAACGAGGGCATATTGATTAATTTTATTAGATTTTCTTATTTGACACAGTTTTTAAATTTGTGTAATGTTCGAGTAGAATAAAGTTAATCGTCCGACTATTTCTTGTTGAACGAGCGAGCGAAGCGAGCGAAGTCCTCCGAGTCTGCTGGAACAATCCGGCGTTTGTATGTATGAATGTTTGTTCGACAATAACTTGAATAAATTTGGTCGGATCGTTATGAAATTTGATAGGCGGATAAACTAAATTAAAAGAATTTTTAAATTCGAACATGAGCCAAATCGGTCGATGGGTTGCCGAGATATGGGGTTGTATAATTTAAATGCAAAGCGCGCGCGCGCCTGCGCGAATGGCGTAAGCAAAGTTATACATCTATAACTGAGGTCGCGAGTTCATAGTTCGGAGCGAACCACTAGTGGGACGCTATAGGCTAGATTAAATGAAGATGTTTATGGGAAGTACTAGTTCTATTAGGGCTCTTGTGTTTTCTAATCAGGGTCACCAGGTACTCCAGATCTTCGATTATCCTAGTTTTTATAGTTTTCCCTTTATGTGGCCATTAAACCCTAACTCTGTACCAAATTTCAGCTCTCTGAGTTTATGGGAAGTACTAGTTCTATTAGGGCTCTTGTGTTTTCTAATCAGGGTCACCAGGTACTCCAGATCTTCGAGTATCCTAGTTTTTATAGTTTTCCCTTTATGTGCCCATTAAACCCTAACTTTGTACCAAATTTCAGCTCTCTGAGTTTATGGGAAGTACTAGTTCTATTAGGGCTCTTGTGTTTTCTAATCAGGGTCACCAGGTACTCCAGATCTTCGATTATCCTAGTTTTTATAGTTTTCCCTTTATGTGGCCATTCAACCCTAACTCTGTACCAAATTTCAGCTCTCTGAGTTAATGGGAAGTACTAGTTCTATTATGATGATCATGAGTGAGTGAGTGAGTGAGTGTGTGTCATAAATGCGAAACTTTGCTTTCGGTTAACTTCGGAACTAAATGACCTACAGACTTGAAATTTTGGATTTTAAGTATGTGATTATAGCTTACTAGATGACGAAAGTTTCTGCGTTCTGGTCTTATCCAGAGGTTCTCAAATAGGGGCCTGAAAATGCGGCGAAATGGTTCCAGTAAAGGATGGTACGGCAGTGTTTGCTTCGCGCTCGACCTGGCGGGGGCACTGCCGTGCCCCCAGATGTCAATTCTAAGTTAAATTTTTATTTTACAACCACATAATTGATTTTTTTTAATAACTTTTTTGGTTTTGGCATCAGCTCAAATTTAAAAATAAGTTTGTGAGTGTAGGTGCATTAGCATATCTTTGAGTTGTTAAAACACTGAGAAAGTCAATGAAAACAATATTTAAAAAATACTTTTCGTGCCACTGCGTTCACCTTGTATTTGAACGAGCGATCAAAGCGAGAGAAGTCCTCCGAGTCTACTGGAACAATCCGGCGTTTGTATGTTTGTATGTATGTGTGTATGTATGAATGTTCGTTCGACGATAACTTGAGTTTTGTTTGAATTGGTCAGATCTTTATGTTTGGTAGGCGGGAAAATCAAATTAAAAGAATTTTTAAATTCGCACATGAGCCAAATCGGTCGAGGGGTTGCAAATATATGGGGTCGCGAGTTCACAGTTCGTGGCGAACCACTGGTTATTATAGTGGCCCTTTTATCAACAGCCATGGTCATAAAAAGGGCACACTGACCAACAAACGATCGAAACCGGGTGCCAGAACCTATGTGCGGTAGGTCTTGCCACCTCTGCTTGCGCTTCGGTACTCTGCGAGGGCTCGTGGATGCCTCCACTACCTTCTCTGCAGGGGCCTTAGCCTGTAACGCAAAAAAGTCGCTCACCAATCGCAATTCGTGCAATCGACCTAGGTACAGTCGGCCACAAGCTAGGATACCCCTATTTGTTCGATTGGCGCCCTTATGCCGCGCGATGTAAGAGCCAC
The DNA here is from genome assembly GCA_949319315.1 of Zelleria hepariella. NCBI lineage: Eukaryota > Metazoa > Arthropoda > Insecta > Lepidoptera > Yponomeutidae > Zelleria > Zelleria hepariella. The sequence goes on along the minus strand of OX439384.1, from coordinate 1,996,253 downwards.
CATGGGGTATCCTAGGCTGTGGCCGACCGTACCTAGGTACATAAACTTGGGCAAGGTCTTCGTTGTGCTTAGGCTGCCAATTATAAACCCACAACGTTCGAATGAAGCTAAATTGGAAATATCTGGACTAAAACCAGGCAAGGCAAGGTACGTTATTAAAATTAACGCGAGACCTACAGTGTTAGTGTTATAAAGTACAGAACGACACTTTCGTACTGAACGCAGAAAAGGCGATAAACTATAACATACTCTACCTTCGTCAACCACACGCTAGGATACCCCTTTCCGTTTGATTGGCGCCCTTATGCCGCGCGCGGTAAGAGCTGCCATGGGGTATCTGTGACTGTGGTGGGGGGGGGGGGGGGCAAACCGGTTAGCTATACGATACCGTGTACAGGTCGCGTCATGTAAAAACTAAAAAGAACGCTAGAAAAAAGCGGAGGGGGTGTGTTTGCGCATGGTTACACTCGCGCACGTAAGCACTGTGAGTACTGGGACTATTGTTTTATTTTTTAACTATAGCCATATTGCTGTGCTGAAATACCATGATGACATGTTTCATGTATGCAATGAAAGTGTGCTGAAATACCATGATGTCATGTTTCATGTCTGCAATGAAGAAATACCATGATGTCATGTTTCATGTCATCTGGTGTAATGAAATGAATAACTGTACTGCAATGAAAGTGTGCTGGAATATGACGTGTCATGTTTCATGACGTGTCATGTTTCATGACATGTCATGTTTAATTTCATTAATTCAATTCAGCACACGTCATGAAATGAAACATGACATGTCATGTTTAATTTCATGACATGTCATGTTTCATTTCATGACGTGTGCTGAATTGAATTGTTATGTGTCATGTTTGGTGCCATGATATAAAGTAATATCACGCGGTATGAAATGTCATGAAATATATCATGACTTCGAAGTGCACTGTTTCGCGCATGTCTACTACACAGCCTATACAGACCGATAAATCGCCTAATGCGCAGCTCGACCGGTAGCGTTTTTTTTACATGACGCGACCAGGCTTTGGATTAAACGGGACCACAGTTTTTCTGTTTTAAGCTATATTGCAATGGGCAGACCTAAAATTTAATTTAAACCTAAAAAACTTGGAATGCCCGACTAAATGGCGGTTAAGACCTAGATCGTGAAATTATTTTGCGCACTTTGGAATTTTTTAAACTGGAAAGGGCGTGTAACCTAAATGGCTTACGTAAGTTAGGCGAATGTTAAATGTAACTAGTTTATTATGTAAGGTAGGTAGGGAAGTCAAGATCAGGGGGGCTACCCTTGACGCCATTGCGTTCATATTGACAAAGTTTTTTATCAATTTACCTTTGATATCGCATAGTCATGCTTTAATTTTATATAATTCGTAATGGTTATTCAAAGGTGAGGCTATTTTGTACAATAAAAATACAACGCGTACAAAACATCCTAACTCTTTTTACAGGTGTAACCTAGTGGTGAACAGGATGTCAAATCTGTAAAATAAAGTTAAAAAAAAACAATTTTTATCTTATAACCTCAAAATTTAAAAAAGTTCATAACATTTTTGTTTTTGGTATTAGCTCAAATTTTAAAATATGTTTGTGTTTGTAGGTGCATTTACGTAGCTTTGAGTTGTTAAAACATTGTGAAAGTCAATGAAAACAATATTTAAAAAATACCATTCTCCCGCCACAGCGTTAACATTTTATTAATTTAAAAATCAACGGAACGACATAGAGCAAAAAAAAAATAGGTTGTGATCCCTATCACCGGGTGCTATTACCCTGTAAAATTAGTTACGTACTTTTGTAACACCTTGTATATGTCTTAATTCGTGAAATATTGTATTTTGTAAATTGCGCCGTATTGAAAAAAATTGCGACAAGGATAGAGGGGCTGGATCAGGGGAGCGATTCTTGGTAGCCGTAGATAACTGTGAAGAGAACCATCGTGGGCAAACCTTAGTTTTGAGAAATTGGCGGCTTGAAATGGCCAATCAATGGTTATGTGTGTGATGAATCTGCTATTGGAAAGAAGTTGCAAGTTTATGTCAGGTCTCGACTGAAATTTTTTGATTAGTTAATATTTTTAGGGTTCCGGACCTCAAAAGGAAAAACAGAACCGTTATAGGATCACTTTGTGGTCCGTCTGTCTGTCTGTCTGTCAAGACCTTTTTCTCAAAACGCGTGGAGGTATCAGGTTGAAATACAATGTATATCAAAGTGTGCAGCCTAGCGCCCTCTATATTACGAGTAGTTCCAAACTTCAATTTTACATGGCACCTCGTCTTTATTTTTCTTCCAAATAAATGCATAGAAGACGGTATGGAACGGAACCCTCGGTGCGCGAGTCCCACTCGCACGTGGCGCACTTTTTTTAGGTGATATTCTTAAGCATCGTTATACAGGGTGGATTTTTGAGATGAGACCATAGAATTCCATAGAAAATGTATGGGGATTTTTTTTGTACTGCCATTTCTAGTACTCAAACCTCAGTTGACTCTTTAGTGTCTTTCGATCTCTACATGAAAGAGGATCGGTTGACATTTTTTTTTTTGTGTTTTAGCATTTTTTTCACTGACCGTAGATACATTTTTTTCCAAAATCTGTGAATGCAGTTCATAAAATCTCAAAAAGATATGAAAGGTCCTAAGAACCTTTTCCTGTAACTATAACGGTTAAGGTACGGTCGGCCACAGTCACAGATAACCCATGGCAAATCTTACCGCGCGTGCGGCATAAGGGCGCCAATCGAACAAAAAGGGGTATCCTAGCGTGTGGCCGACTGTACCTGTCCTTACTGCCCCGTCTCAAAAATCCACCCTGTATTAATTATTCAATGATGATGATGATGCGCTTCGATAAGAATACGCTTGTAAGTAGGTATCTAGCGAAACAAGTTGTAGGAAGTCAATTAAGATCTTTTCCTCAAAGTCTGCGGTTAGGCTTTCTACGAGCGACCTAATTTTTAACACTCCGAAAGGTCGACGAACGGTGAAAAACAACAAAAACACTTATTATTGGTTCTCAAAGTCGACGAGATAAACTTAGTACACCTAAGTTCGTTCACCCACTTGGACCTATTTATAACCCACTGTGCACTTAAATAACCTACTACAGGGTGCACTCTAAGTCGATAGCGGAAGAGGGCGTTAGAGGCAGAGCACCATTTTCCCAACTTAGTTCCGGTTTAATTTCTAAACTACAGGCTGGATTTCGCTGATACTTGGTTTATATCAGTAGATGACCAATATTGAGGTTTGCAAATAGTTTTTATAATAAAAAAAATAGCCTGAAAGAAATTAGAGCGATGCGTTTTTCGCGCCGAAAAAGGGGTTACTTTCGGCTGTTATTTACTTATATTATTACACTGTCTATACTTATCTGTCTATGTCTGTACTTGTCAGAAAAAAAAAAGATTTTTCAAATACCTAATAAAATGTAGAAATGGCAGCTGAACTACGAAAAATTTTGGGAAATTAGATCTATTACATTATAACTACAACTAAGTAGATACTCGCGAAATGACACGAACACACGTAGACGTAGTACAGCCGCATTGCCTCTCACTTTTCCCGCGCCCCGTCTCGCTTTGGGTGAAACAGCTATAGAAAACAGTGTTTCACGCGCTTGGCCGTCACTGAGTTCCCACGGTCCTGAAGGGGCCTCTTAAGTAGGCTGTCTACTGATCACTACAAACAAGTATGGAGCGAAAAAATATCAGCTGTTCCATACAAAAGGTCGACTCAGTACTGCGCCAAATGTATGAAACAGCTGATATTTTTTTCGCTCCATTTTTTTCGCCACCTAGTGCAAGTTGTTTGTAGTGATCAGTATCGACTTAGAGTGCAGCCTGTAGATATAGGACAGCGGTTGGTTACCTATGAACCTCAACAAGGTTTAAAGGTGTTTTAAATTTTTATTTCAAGGTATTTTAATTTTTATTTTAGTTGTTATCGTATCAACCTACGTATCGTATCTAAGTCGAATAGTCACCAACTCTCCAGATAAAATAGTTAGGTGGTATTGAAGAGTTTTCCGTAAAAATTCCGCTAAAAAGGCTGACTAAATTCTTATCTTCCTGGGGGTCTACCGGCTAAGACTAAGCCGATTACCATTGGCCAAAGAAAAATTAACCGGGGTGGCAGTAAAAGGAACTAGGTGGCAGTACATTTTTCAAAAATCGAACTTCGTTTTTCGCTAATGGTAATCGGCTTCATCTTAGCCGGTAGACCCCCTGAACAAAACACAAAGACTAGTCAGTGGAAAAATTTCGTGTCCATAAGGTTGCAATTTGCAACTTAAACGCATCACTTCCGTACTTAATCGTTTGAACGGAACCGTTGTTTTATTTCCTCAACCGTCTAGCTATTTTTGGTCCGAGCAAAAAAGCATAAAGTTCAGGTTTTTAGACCGTTTAAAGTCTAAAAATAAGACTTGGCTTTGAAAAAAACTGAGTGATGACTCAGCTTGTTTTGATTTTGAATGGGTGTGGAATCTTCCATCGGATTCTATAGATTGATTAGGTTCAAGTGGTTCTCAAAGTTTGGGATTGTAAAATAAAAAAGCCACGGCCTTTTGGGAAACGTATTAATATAACCGGCCAAGTGCGAGTCGGACTCGCGCTCGAAGGGTTCCGTACCATTTATCTATAAAAACGACAAAAAATCACGTTTGGTGTATGGGAGCCCCCTTAAATTTTTTTTTTATTTTTTTTTTACTAATATTTTTTTGGTATACTCTTTACCTACAATAAAGTGTTACTATCTATGTATCTATGTGAGAGTTGAAATGCCACTGGACGCTGCATAAATCAGAAAAACACTTTTAGAAGTACGGTCGGCCACAGTCACACATACCCCATGGCAGCTTTTACCGCGCGCGGCAAAATCAAGGCGCCAATCGAACAAAAAGGGGTATCCTAGCGTGTGGCCGACGTACTTGTAAGTATCTGGTTTTGAACTAACGACTTAACAGTACCACCTAACCGATTGACGTCAGAGCTTTTTTTCGAAGCAAAAAAGCGCTGAGAGATACCGCCCGGGCCGAACTTTCGACCACCATGTTGTTATTTTTAGACCATGTCATTCATCTTTAAATCTTTAAAAAAACTTCTTATTGCTACGGGTGTAACAGCGAGAATTGAACGAATAATACTTTTTTAAGTGTTACAACAAAAGTGGCAGACTTTAGATGCAAAAATGTATTAAAATCCGATACACAAAATTAAATATTCATGCTACGTTATTTCGTTAAGGCGCAGTGCATAGTGAATTAGCCCGCGCGCAAAAAAATGCACAAATCAGATTCCTCTATCAAATACACTAAAAAAATAGAAAATGTTCACATATCAAACACTAGAATTACTTAGGTGAGAGTGTGAGACCTATCTAACAAGCCAGTTTGATGTTGATATCCCTAACAGATTGCAAGATATTTTCGCTGAAAAAAAGTGCGCTGCCTATTTTTTATTCATCCAAAATATCTTCAAAACGTTTATATTTTATATTTTTCAGGACTAGAGGCACACTGCTCTCCACGATAATAACCAATGTTTACCTTGCTTTTTGCACCAACAAGACTGAAAATTGAGATTTGAGCATTTATGATCTGCATTGAAAAATACACGCTAGACGGCAAAATTCGATTTCAGAGTAGTATACCTTTTTGGAACGATTTTTTTAATATTCAATATTCTTGTTATTGTCTTTTTTATTTTGATCACTTCGAAGTCTAGAATTTTTATGTCTCTAGATTATTTAATACAGCGGTTCTTAACCTATGGTCCGAGGACTAGCACCTTGTCCACCACTGCAATTTTTGTCATCTTTTTTTACCGTCAATGCAGTATTGTATTATTATTTTTAAGATTCGTCACTATTGTGTGTGGCTAATAAAAACTGATAAACTTCAACTTAGCAACCGTGCGGATTTTTTCACAGAATGAGCACACTGTACCGATGCAGCGAGGATTGTATTTTATTTATTTGTAGTTTGATTTTCACTTTTAATGATCTTTTTTATTTAGTTTGATTTTGTTACAAATAAGATAAGTAAGTAAGTTACCAAAGTAATAAAATAATTAAGGTCCAACGATAGCAGCCTGGCGAAAAATTTTTTTTTTCACAGTTTTAAAATTGTTGGTGTTTTTGTTGTTTACAATAATTAAAATAATACTATTTTATTGCCGTGAAAGAAAAATCGCTACACAAAAATAGGTCAGTTATCTTCAAATTTTAAAAAAGCTGTGAAAAATATAAATTTCCTGCCACGCTGCCATTGTTCTACCTTTTAAAGGCCTTTGCATCTACGTAATGAGATGATTTATGCAGCGTCTAGTGGTACCTTCACTCACTCTAGATGGGTGAAGAGACTCCTCGGCGCTGCAGTGCCTGGTTCATTGGTTTAGATGGTAGGCCTTGCCCAGCACCTATACCATCCTGACAGCTTTTTGTTGGACCTTAATCATTAACTTAATAATATTTTAATTCACGTGCTTAGCAGCGAAACATGCGTGACATACTGTTTGACTAAAAACCGGTTATGTTAAGCGATGCTAACCTGGTTTTTAGTCTAGCTAGGCAGGTTATTTTGATCTGGGCCTTTGCGGCCGATAGCTACGTAGCATTCAAATTAAAAAAAAACACATCCTAATCGGGTCACCCGTTTAAGAGCTACGTACGGTCCCACAGAGAGACACACAAACACACACACATAGCGTTCAAACTTATAACACCCCTCTTTTTGTATCGGGGGTTAAAAACGAAGGTTCCCAGAGGTATATCGCACTTAGGTATATGCAGATTTCATCTGAAATTTCGAATAAGTAGGAACGGTTTGTGTGAATATAGGGTAATTTTCATCAGATAAATTATTACATAATTTTGGTGGCACTTTTTACTTATGTTTTTTAGCTAAGCGTGCTTATTGAATAGCCCGCGCGCCAAGAAAAATGCACAAAATTGAGTCCTGTATCCAATACACTAAAAAAATTGAAAATTTTCACATATCAAACCCTAGAATTAGGTGAGACCTATCTAAAACAGCCAGTTTCGTGTTAAATATCTTCAAAACGTTTATGAATCTCAACACAAAACTGGCTGTTTTAGATAGGTCTCACCTAATTCTAGGATTTGATAGTAAACATTTTCGATTTTTTTGGTGTATTTGATACAGGAATCGATTTTGTGCATTTTTCTTTGCGCGCGGGCTAATTCACTATGCCCAGCGCCTTAAGTTAATGTTCTGTGTAAAGTTATGTAGTGGAGTAATTAATCAACACGTAACTGTACAGCAAGAACATAATTTTCTCTCTTTCTCACAAATAAAAAGTGCCAGCAAAATTAGGTAATAATTTATCTAATGAACATGAGTACATGACCCTAAATAGGATAGGTCATATTTATCTAATACCTACCTATTATTTTCTTCATGAACAAAAGAAAACTACTAAGCTCTCGAAAGCTATGCAAAAACTACTTAGTACGTAGATAAAGTATACAAGCTGTGTCAATCAAACTACGACCTCTTGCTTCCTAGAAACGCATAAAACCAGAACGCTCTCGAACATCTGTTGTTCAATTTTTTTTTCTTCGTTCGTGTCACTTAGGTTAAGTTAGATTTAAGAACACCTGTTTTTGTTTCAGTCTCTTGAATGACAGATACCTAATATTTATTTTCAAAAATTCTGCAGATATACGCCCAATTTCATTGTCTTTATTTGCCTCAATCATCATTGTAGACAACTTTTCTTTTGAAACCGAAACATAATACATATGTTGGTAGGTATTAAATATATTTATAAAGTTTAGCATTAGTGTACAGTTTTACTTTAATTGCATAGACTACGAGCAAATAAGCTCCCAAAGGCAGTTTGGGCATCTATTTTTCCAGACACATTACAGAGTTCTATGTTGTATCAAGTTTTATCCTTGATCGAAGCGGGAAATTCAAAATTTTCACAGTTTTTTACATTTTGTAGCTAAACTGAACTACACAGTTTTTTAGCTCAATTTAGCTACAAAATGTAAAAAACTGTGAACATTTTGAATTTCCCGCCACCTTGCTACCGTCCACCCTTAAACTAACGCTTGGGCGAGGCCCAAGATTTGAGAATTTGGGAAGGCGGGGGTGTCCGCACGTCAAGGTTATTATAGAACAACTTGAACAAGGCAATTTGTCCATTAAACAAATTTTAGAAAAAAAACTTAAGTATTTTTAGTTTCAAGCGTTAGGTAGGTACTCAAACTATCGTCCCTGTGTCAGGTGTCACTGACCAAAACAACATCCTGTATGGTCAATGAAGACCTGTGACAGTAAGTATACATTAAAACGCATCTTACATCAAAATAACACGTTTAAGGAGTACGTTATTATCATGTTGACATTGAATAACTTTAAGGCATTATTATGGCCTTTAATTCTCCGATATCACACTCTGATAATTTTTTATAATATATTTTTTATATAAATAACATTTTTTTAAATAACAAGCTTGTTTCCGTTTTGAATTGTGAATATTTTGGTTAATTTTATCTTTCCTGCAAGGACATGTTAGGTACATCAAAATCAAGTAGGTACGTTAGGTAAGTAATAGTAAGTATGTACCTATCAGATGATTTTGATACAATGTCCGGTGAACTCCGGTGGCAGCATCTTCACTCACACTACAGGGTGCACTCTAAGTCGATAGCTGTACTTTAAGTGAGCTGTCTACTGACCAATACAAACAACTTGTACAAGGTGGCGACAAAAATGGAGCGAAAAAAATTATAGCTGTTTCATACATTTGGCGCAGTACTGAGTTGACCTTTTGTATGGAACAGCTGATATATTTTTCACTGGGCTAGCTAGGCCGACTTAACTGTCAGGATGGTATAGGCGCTGGGCAAGCCTACTCCATCTAAAACAATGTCTCAGGCACTGCGGCGCCGAGTGCAGAGTGGTCTCTTCGTCTCTTCACCCATCTAGTGTGAGTGAAGGTGCCACTGGACGCTGTATAAATCATCGCAATACGTAGATGCAAAGGCCTTTATTTATAGCTAATATATGCATATTATGTAAAGTAAATAGGTATTTAATTTTGACTTAATAAGTAATCAACAACATTGACGTCATGGACTCGCATCAAGATGCCATGAAGTGAAAAGGCCTAGGAATGCAACAGAATGCAAAAGCTCGTTCTGCACAAATAGGTTGAGAGCTGGTGGTGACCAATCGGGATAGTTTTTCGCACAAGGCTGGGAGTTTGTAGGCTGATAGAGTAGACTTCGCTGAATCTGAGAAACATATTTTTTTGGCCCGTTGGCGGTTGAAAGTTAGATTTTTTTCCACAAGGTAAATGGGAACTTCTAGGTTAGATGTTGAGACTCCGTTGATCAGTTGTTGAAACTCCGTTGATATTTTCCTGCTTATCGGAGTCTCTACAACTAACCTAGAAGTTCCCGGCCTTGTATGAAAAAATATCTCGATTGGTCACCAGCTCCCAACCTAAAAGAGGACTCTGAACTTGAGATAAAATGAACAGGACGTGAATACGGACCAGCTTCTCAGACCACGCACTTTTTCCGCACTTTTGTAGTCTGCTTTTTATGGCCCTTAATTGCTCTTCATCTTTTATACTATTTTAATCAGCTATTGTAGATTTAATCAAAGTTTAATTCGAACTTTACGGCTCTGGGGCTCCTTGTTTTCTTTTTCCGCGTTGACTTTTTCTGCGCTTGTTGATTTTTAGATTACGTTTCATATCATAATTTTTCACTAATTTCCCAATTCCAAATTGTAGATATTACTTTACTTAATTAATTGTATAATATGTAATATTCGATGTTTTTTCACTAATTGTCTTTTTTTTCACTTATGATATGATATTACGATATTATTATGATATGATATTATATTGCTGTTAGGCCTTATTTTATACGCGTTTTATCATGGTTTCATAGAGCGTTTTATTATCTATTTGATGAAAAATATTATGAATGATAATAATAATTTTCATTTACATGTACAATTTTATTCCGAAAATGCTATGCAATACAGAAATTAATCAACATTGTAGGGTAAAGTATTGAAATTGTTATTATTATTTATTGTATATCCAGATAACCTATAATAAATTATATAGCACAATTTTATCGCATTGCAAACTAATCTCTTGCACTAAGGGTTCATACAGACATAGCGGTATGTTGTGCGACGAGTGAAAAAGAGCCTATGACATTTATTTTTTTGTCATTTTTACTTTTATTTATTTATTACTTTACCGTATTAAAATAAAATAAAAAGAAAAGTTGGAATCTGTTGGATTTCACTTGATATTTACATTTAATTACTTTTATTCGTTTTAAATCTAGATTTCTTTGGTTACCTAATGAGGTACTTTGAATTAATAAATATGCCATTTGTTTTTTTTTTTTTCATCAATGAGAGGTGAGTATAAGAATTTTCGAAATATTCGAATTCGAAAACTCGATCAAATTATTGCAGTTTTCTAATTCGATTCGTTTCTGATTTTCTACAAACTTTCGTAACTAAAATACAAGGAACGTACCTACTTCATAATATATTAATATACATTGTAGTCATATTAAATAAAATAATAATAATTTATATCATGTTTTGTCCCATCATTGTCACTTTTATAATTATTACATTACCTAATATTTTATATTACATTAAATAATATTTGCAATAATAATTTATTATTTTCTTTTATTGCGATCGATCGAGTCAATAATTTACGTACAATAATAGTAAAGTTAATGACATAATCGCATGATTGTTTGCACTGGCATAGTCGTGATTTACGTTGCAATTACATACGTCATATCACCGAACTAAATCCCATAGAATCCGCATTACGTTTAAAATCACAATAAAAACTTGTCCCCACAGAAACCAAAGATATCAGCAATAGAACAATACGAAACATCATTTCGACCATACGTCTAATATTCAACCTTCTAAATTTCAACCTTATTGCATTAGGCTCCCAAAGGCAATTTGGGCATCTATTTTTCCAGACATATTTCAGAGTTCTATGTTGTATCTAGTTTTATCCTTGATCGAAGCGTCATATAAATTATTTTTACTTCTTTACGTCATAAAATCCTCGCTAATTTCTAATCACGCGAAATATTATATAATTATTATTATTGCAATTAAATTACAACGAAGGTGCATTAATGTAATTTTTCCATGCAAAGGAGTACAAAAACTAAATTGCTAGATTCATTTCCGCAATAAAATTAAAAGATTCGTCTTCTTATTAACTTGAACTTGAAATTGAAATGAAGGTTTATTCATCACAAAACAACACGTAATAAAGTACAAATCCTACCTATTGTTTACAACAATTTGCTTATTGTTTTAGTTGCCTAGTGGTTTCGTTTGCCAAACTTAAGAGGCAACGCGGGTAGCCGTTGCTCCATACAAAAAGGGAGACCTGTTTCCTCCCTGGATAATTATTTTAGAAAAAATATGTTTATGCCATTCAATTTATATGTACGTACCTCTGCCATGTCCCTATGTTTACCTTTTTTTAATTATTTTAATAAAGTTTATTTAAACAATAAAATAAGAATAAAAGGAAAACATAGGGACATGGCAGAGGTACATATAAATTGAATGGCATAAACATAATATGTTTTCAAAAATAATTTATCCAGGGAGGACACAGGTCTCCCTTTTTGTATGGAGCAGCGGCAGCGAGCGGAAGTTTCCAGTTCGCTGAGCAGCGGCTACCCGCGTTTCCTCTTAATTCATAGGTTTCATGGGATCCAGACCTTAGTTCCTAATAAAAATTGTTAAGTCTAGTAGGGATTCTCATTTGAGGGCTCGTTTTTAGCAAAAAACGCATCCAAAAACAAGATATGATTTTGTTTTCATTGGCGGCGCTAGTGTGCCTATTTTCTTTCTACTGTCATGGTTTCAATAGCCGACTTTTTCGGGTGGATTTTCCAAAAAACTTTTATACAAACCATGACTGTACATTAAGAGGGCGCTAGAGCACCTTTCCCCCATACAAACGTAGTTCACGTATAATTTCTTAACTACAGGCTGGATTTTGCTGAAACTTGGTTTATACATATAGAAGATGTTCAATACGGAGGTTCGCAAATAGTTTTTATAATACAAAAATAGCCTGAAAGAAACGATGCGATGAGCGATGCGTTGTTCGCGCCGAAAAAGGGGTTATATTCAGCTGTTATTTACTTACATTATTACACTGTCTATTGGAGTCTAACTACCTTGGGAACATCAATAATGTATTGTACTTGTCAAAAAAAAAAGATTTTTGAAATAGCTACCTAATAAAATGTAAAAATGGCAGCTGAACTACGAAAAAAATTGGGAAAATAGATCTATTACATTACAACTACATAATTATCTCGCGAAAGAACACGAACACACGTAGACTCATACATCCGCATTGCCTCCCACATTTCCCGCGCCCCTTCTCGTTCTGGGTGAAACAGCAGAGCTATAGAAAACAGTACAAATACAAATACTTTATTTGTAAAATATGGGTTTGATGTTACAGATGATATTATAAAAAGGGTGTTTCACGCGCTTGGCCATCGCCGAATTCCCACGCTTGTACAGGGAACTCTTAATACCAAACAACAACAAAAAAACCGTTAAATCAGTTCTCATGAGATGATATGCGTGTGCGGCGATTTATTTTTATTTATGTACTTAGATATCATTCACAAAGCAACAAAGAAAAAGTAAGAGAACAAAGAAAAAAATACACCTTTAACAAAGAAAATCAGCATACATGTTGTCTTTTACGGAATCTTTTATAAGATTGCATTTCCTAAAGGCCTTGAAAATACTTCTAGACCTCTCCATTACTTAATAATACACGGATAAAATACGCTAAGCTCCATTAATAAATAAAGTTTTTAACTTTATTGCCTCGGACATAAGGGCTAAATTGTTAATAGAAAAAATGCGATGGTCGAGTGTGCAAGATGATGTTTGTATTTTGTTACATAATGTTCGCAATGTAATTAGGAGTTAAGGGGCTAAGTTGAGTTTTTTTTCTTGTGTGCAAATAAGAAAAGGTATAATTGTAGAATAAATAAATTAAAAAAAAGTACCGAAAACAAGATAGAAGGACGATATCCGCCTAACCTTGGGACCTTACTGGACCAGAGTAGCAGAGGATAGAGCTCAGTGGAGAGAGCTGGAGGAGGCCTATGCCAAGAGGCACGCCAATTTGCGAGAAATACTTTAAATATAAATAACTTGAAACATGTATTACCAAAATTGTAGCAAATTCGGAATAAAGGGGCTTTATTATTATTATTACTTGTATTTCGTGGCATTCCTTATGTATGAGCAACGCTGCGACCTGTGATGTGAAGTGCAATTTTTTTATGTAATGTGATTAATCATTATAGCATTACCCCTAATACGTGTGCCTATCGCTAGTTACAGAAAGCCTTTTTATCTTTGATGTGTCATACATACAAGGTGTTTTGTAAGTAAGACCCGACTCAGGGGTGATTATTTACACGATGCCAAAAAAAAACAAACCACAAAACAAAAAACAAGAATAAAAAAAAAACATTGAAAAATACCCAAAATCATAAAATTGTCGCCGCGCCGTACTCGCAATATCGGGCACCGCATCGCGCGCGCGAATAGAGAAGGGGGTGTCCGCACGTCACGGTTTTTATAGAACAAATTGAACAAGGTAATTTGTGAAAAAAAAACAATTAAAAAAACTTATTTTTAGTTTCAATCGTTACTAAAACTAAATACTGCCAAATCTCTCTAACCATTCAATGGAGTATAAGAGTGGAGCAAAAACCATGTAAGCAATAAAGGATTTTGTGACAGCTAAAAAAAATAAAAATATAGTTCTAAAAGCTGTGACAGATGGCGTTTTCTATCACAATGTAAATTAGTGCTTACTACAGCGAAAATACTTCTTCACTTCATTGCTCTGTGACTTCATCTTTCATACAGTAGGTACATGAAAAAAGTGCACGAATGGTAAATCCAGAAACACTTCATTTTGCTCCACAACTTTACTAATACCTAAATGTGTTTGGACGTATGTAAGAAGGCCAACGAGCGCGAACTGGCACAAAAAAGAACGTGTCTCGTCAGCGACATCTTGTTACAAATTTGGAACTATTTTGTTTATTCGTTTTTGCAAACTTTTTTTTGTCTTGGCGATGGTGAGACCCTTGACCCTCACAACAAGACAACATACCCTTAACACAGCCAACCAAGTAAAGAGCGTAGCCACAGGAAAATTACCGACCGCCTTCTCTACGTCAGTCGATGCAACTACGTCAACAATTCTGCCGTTTAACTTCTTCCCTGGTGACCTGCCGTCCCTTGCGAACAGTCCAGCGGGTGGACCGACCAGTAAAGATGGTGTTTTGACGGTAGTGGTTGAGATAATACCAGTCCGCTTTGCTGTCGCTGCGTGCTGTGAGCGGGGGAAAAAAACGTAAACAGAGATATACACGTGGTGGTGTGGTCTTGATAAAAACATATATTTTCAGGCTTTATTATTGGTTTTTAATTGAAAATACGATACGATACCTTAGAATTTCGATTTTAATCGTGAATCTAGCTACGAAATGACTAAATGTTAAGTTGTGTCCAATAAAAATCCGTAAGTAGTTAGTGGTGGTCCAGCAAGCAGAAGTAAACATGATGGTCGTAACTAGAGACTAATATATTTTTTAAGAGCAAGAAAAAAAACGAATTCGCTATTCTAACCCAAATTACCCCTAAGTTTGTTTGAGAAATGGTCACGGGGACGAAGTCGCGGGAGATGGCTAGTAGATACAATATAAATTAGTTGTTTTGATCAATATTTTGTTGTTGTCCACGATGAATAGTAAAACTTTTTATGAGCATTTATATTGGTATCAGAAAAAAAATTCTGGCCGGTTTGAAACAACAACAATCCCTTGTTGTTTTTGCTCTTATCTATTTATACAATCATCGTTTATTTTTTAACTAGGTATCATTTGACCGAGTCGGCAAATCACTCAAACCACTTCCCAATATGAAATCAGATGAAAAATTTATTTTATTTTTACCCGACTACGCGAAGCAAAAGGAGGGTTATGATTTTAGCAGCGTATGTATGTATGTATGTATGTATGTATGTATGTATGTATGTATGTATGTATGTATGTATGTTTGTGTGTTCATCTGTTCCCTCGCAGAGCCTAAACTACTCGGCCGATTTCAACAAATGAGGTGTCGTTGGATTCGTCTTAATCACCCAGGTAACATAGGATAGTTTAATTTTGAAAAAAAACAAGATGGCGGCTGTGCTGCGCCCTAAAGTGGTGGACCTAAAAATAAAAATTATCGGATACCATCGTCATGGGTATCAAATGAAAGGGCTTTAAAAGACCTTTTCAAAAATGTATAACACATGTAGCGTCAACATAACAAATAGAACAAAAAATTCAAAAATGTGTTTTTTTTGCCCTTCTTGGTTCTATTCTTGGTGATCGTCCAAAATGACTTACTTAAAAGCTCAAAAAAAAAATAGTAGTTAAAAACTAAAACCCGACTACTAAAAGGCTTAAAACAAGACCTGTTTATCCTTAAAATAGACTCATAGATAACTAGTGGTTCGCCCCGAACTACGAACTCGCGACCCCATATCTCAGCAACCCCTCGACCGATTTGGCTCATGTTCGAACTTAAAAATTCTCTTTGTCTGATTTATTTCCGCCTACCAAATTTCGTAATGATCCGACTAAGTTTACTCAAGTTATCATCGAACGAACATTCATACATACAAACATACAAACATACATACATACATACATACATACAAACGCCGGATTGTTCCAGTAGACTCGGAGAACTTCGCTCGCTTCGCTCGCTCGTTCAATTAATCGTAGTCGGAGGACACCACATTCGCATTTGATAAACCGATGGCCTCCGACTACGATTAATTATCTATGAGTCTATTTTAAGGATAAACAGGTCTTGTTTTAAGCCTTTTAGTAGTCGGGTTTTATAGCAATAAATGTTTAGGTTAAGGCCCACTTATAGGCACAACTTGCGCCAATGAAAAAAAAAACATATCTTCTTTTTGGATGCGTTTTTTGCTAAAAACGAAGCGTCAAATGATAATTACTAGTGGTTCGCCCCGAACTATGAACTCGCGACCCCATGTAAACTTAACAACCCCATATCTCAGCAACCCCTCGACCGATTTGGCTCATGTTCGAACTTAAAAATTCTCTTGGCCTCATTTACCTGCCTACCAAATTTCATGACGATCCGACTAAATTTACTCAAGTTATCGTCGAACGAACATTCATACATACATACATACATACATACATACATACATACATACATACATACATACATACATACATACATACAAACGCCGGATTGTTCCAGTAGACTCGGAGAACTTCGCTCGCTACGCTCGCTCGTTCAATAATCATTAGGCTTAACTATTTTTAGGACCTAAAGTCTAGATACCAGATACTAGTGGTTCGCCCCGAACTATGAACTCGCGACCCCATATAAACCTAATAATAATAATAACCCCCGTGTGGTTCCTGGGAGGTACAGAATTGGACCAACCCCTACAGTCTTTGCTCTTGATTTTCCACTCGTTTTTCAAGATTTTCAGATTTCCTGGGAGGTACAGAATTGGACCAACCCCTACAGTCTTTGCTCTTGATTTTCCACTCGTTTTTCAAGATTTTCAGATTTTACTTCTAGAATTTTTAGTTTTTCGCCAAACATTCTTTGAATGTTTTCTGTAACTTGTTCGCCGCTTTTTCTTATTTCAAATTTTTGTGCCTCTAGATCATTTTAAATTTTTTGTAGTTTATCTAGTATTTCTTCCATTTTAAGTTTTGTATAGGACTCTTGTAGTTTTGAAGTAAAGCGACCTCTATTGTAGCATAGAAGGACTTTTTGGTTTATAATTTTGAACACTAGATGGCTCTGATAAAAATGTTTTGTCACGCCCTCTGTTAGGAAGTAGAATAACATTTTTTTTTAAATAGATGGCACAGTTTCGTATTTTCTAATCTGGTGTACTTTGGACCTTAGCAATTAGCAAAATTTTTGGATTTATTGGATTAAAATAGAGTTCTTGTTACGGATTATTTCGCGACCCGTAAAAGTTTATTTTTATTGTTTCCACTGAGTTTTACGTCCGATATCCACAATATTGTTTCCAAACAGAATTTGTATTTATAGTTCACTTTTGTTAGTTTTTATCACTGCTTTCACTGTTTACTGATTAGATTTACGTTTTTATCACTTTTAAAATCACTGTTTAGCACTATTTTATTGTTACTGAGAGGCAGCAGTGGCGCCCTCTCTCATCCCATATAAACTTAACAACCCCATATCTCGGCAACCCCTCGACCGATTTGGCTCATGTTCGAACTTAAAAATTCTTTTAATTTCATTTACCTGCCTACCAAATTTCATGACGATCCGACAAAAATTACTCAAGTTATCGTCGAACGAACATTCATACATACAAACATACAAACATACAAACATACAAACATACAAACATACAAACATACATACATACATACATACATACAAACGCCGGATTGTTCCAGTAGACTCGGAGAACTTCGCTCGCTTCGCTCGCTCGTTCAACTAGAACCTACGAATAAATCCCGCCGCCGCCAAAAATGCCCACTTTTGGCGGCGGCGGGTGTTATTCATGGATGTAATGCCCGGTTTACATTATTCCAGCGCTGGAATGCTGGAATGCCGGCAAACCGGCACTGGAATGCACTGAACTGCATTCCAGCGCATTCCAGCAGCACCGGTTTACATTATTCCAGTAGCATTCCAGCATTCCAGCGCTGGAATAATGTAAACCGGGCTTAAGACGGTGCTAGAGCACCATTTTCGCATACAAACGTAGTTCCGGTTTAATTTCTAAACTAGAGGCTGGATTTGGCTGAATCTTTGTTTATATCAGTAGATGACCAATACGGAGGTTTGCAAATAGTTTTTATAATAAAAAAAATAGCTCCAAAGAAAGTGATGCTAGAGTGATGCGTTTTTCGCGCCGAAAAAGGGGTTACTTTCAGCTGTTATTTACTTACATTATTACACTGTCTATTGGAGTCTAACTACCTCGGGAACATCAATAACGTATTGTACTTGTCAGTTTTTTTTTAATAGCTAATAAATATAGAAATGGCAGCTGAACTACGAAAAGGGAAAATTTATCAATTACATTAAAACTACAATTAAATACTCGCGAAAGGACACGAACACACGTAGACTCATACAGCCGCATTCCCTCTCACTTTTCCCGCGCCCCATCTCGCTCTGGGTGAAACAGCTATAGAAAACAGTGTTTCACGCGCTTGGCCATCGCCGAGTTCCCACGCTTGTACATGAAATTCTTAAAGGATGGATGTTTGTAACACTCTCTGTCACGCAAAAACTGCAAAAACTAATTTGGATGGAGATCGCCTACCTACATAGCAGAATGACACATAGGGCTTAAAAACCTAGCATTTTACCGCGACTTCGTTCACGTTGGCATCGATAACGGGGGAAAACATAAGCAACTTTGTATCTAAGTCTGCGCGGACGAAGTCGCGGGCAAAAGCCAGTATTTCTATAAAAATGCGCTATTCTATTCTATTTACATATCACTTAAGTAGGTATTTTGACACTTTCGACACGTCATCAGTCATCCATCACTGTTCACTCGAAATGACTCTTGGGTTTTCTACTAATTATGAAGTATCAGCTAAACAAAAAGAATGACTGTCACAAAATAAATGCGTTGTTTGTGACTGGTTTGTGCTGGTTGTGACTATTGCATGGTGGTGACTGCATGACTTTTGCAAATAAAATACCTAAATTAGGGGTAATGTAATGAATGAGCCGTTTTCTATGCACACATTCAAAACACTTCATAGATAGCTCTTATAGGCGAGCGCATACCAGAACCGGGACACGCACAACTGTCAAATCTCGCTTATAATCTGCGCGAGAATTAATACCTTTTAGAACTAAACCGAAAATGACAGTTCTCGAGTAGCGTCAGTAAAAAAATGTTTAGTTCTACGTTCTATCATTTAGGGTTATGAAATTGAAAATACACAAAAATGTTTAATCGTTGTAATCTAAAAGGATGTAAGACAGTTCTTAGTACCTTTTTATTGTGAAAATTTTGGAGAGAACTGCTTACCCTATATTACAGGTTTTACCTTCTTAGGAAGCAGGGCACCCTTGCCTTAGTAACATTAAGGTCGATTGAAAAAATTTATATTGAATATTAAATAAATTATATTGAAATTAAATGTTATTGCATTAATTGAATAAAACGTGATAAAACTCGAGCAGACACCCACGCATTATTAGCACAGATTAATTTTGACAGTCCCGTCCCGGTTCAGCTATGGCTGTGGCCGAGAGTTTCAACTGTCAAGCATTACTTCGGAGCATTAGTAACTTTGGAGAGTTGCGCCATATTATATTGTTTATTGAACGAGCGAGCGAAGCGAGCGAAGTTCTCCGAGTCTACTGGAACAATCCGGCGTTTGTATGTATGTATGTATGTATGTATGTATGTATGTTTGTATGTTTGTATGTTTGTATGTTTGTATGTATGAATGTTCGTTCGACGATAACTTGAGTAAATTTAGTCGGATCGTCATGAAATTTGGTAGGCGGGTAAATGAGGCAAAGAGAATTTTTAAGTTCGAACATGAGCCAAATCGGTCGAGGGGTTGCTGAGATATGGGGTCGCGAGTTCGTAGTTCGGGACGAACCACTAGTATGTATGTATGTTTGTATGCTTGTATGTTTGTAGGTTTGTATGTTTGTATGTTTGTATGTTTGTATGTATGAATGTTCGTTCGACGATAACTTGAGTAAATTTGGTCGGATCATTATGAAATTTGGTAGGCGGGTAAACGAAATTAAAAGAATTTTTAAGTTCGAACATGAGCCAAATCGGTCGAGGGGTTGCCGAGATATAGGGTTGTATAGTTTATATGGAAAGCGTGCGCGCGCCTGCGCGAATGGCGTAAGCAAAGTTACACATCTGTAACTGGGGTGGCGAGTTCATAGTTCGGAGCGAACCACTAGTTTATTTATTAAACTAGGAAAGCCAACAGAATCCATAATAAACATTACAATTATAATTAGGTACCTATGTATGTACATGTTTTTTAGTCTGATAAGGAGGTAGGTAGGTCGGTAGGTAGGTCAATAGTGACCACGGACGATGCAGTGCCTGGGACATTGTTTTGACATTAGGCTTGCCCAGCACCTATAACATCCTGACAGCTTAGTCTGTATAGCCCACAGCAAAGACAAAATAGATACGAGTGGATACTACAGGGTGATCTCTAAGTCGATAGCGGAACTTTAAGTAGGCTGTCTACTGATCAATACAAACAACTTGTACTAGGTAACGAAAAAATTGGAGTGAAAAAAATATCAGCTGTTCCATACAAAAGGACGACTCAGTATTGCGCCAAATGTATGAAACAGCTGATATTTTTGTCGCTCCATTTTTGTCGCCACCTAGTACAAGTTGTTTGTATTGATCAGTAGACAGCCTACTTAAAGTTCCGCTATCGACTTAGAGTGCACCCTGTAGATAGGTACCTACTCAATAAAATTGACTATCGTCTATTTATATTTCTTCCGTTTATCAATAACTTTTTCTATCGGACCTCCCATAAAAAACCGTTTGCATAATGTAAATACCTACCAATCACTAACTATATTTGGTTGGGTTTGGTTCAGTGGTTCCCAACAAGGTGGACCGTGAGGGCATTGATGCGAGTTGTATGCATGAGTTAGCTCCAAGCTAAGGTAACAATGTTAGTGGAAGCTAGAATAATTATTATTACTCACACTACTACAATTCGATAGCGGAATTTTTAACAGGCTTTCAATACAAATAACCAACCTGTTTCATACATTTGTAAATAATTAATTAGTCATCACTTTGTATTTTTCTTTTTGGTTAATAAACTTAGGGTGGCATTAATAGTCGCCGACTCAAGAACAAAATCAAGTAGGTGATCTCAGAAATGTCAAATGCTTATGTCAAACCATCTTATTGTATTGTCTTTTTCGTACATTTCGTGCAGTACTGATTCTACCTAATGGATGGATTAGCAGATTAGTTCCCCCATTTTTTTGGCAACATCGTACGGTCGGCAGTCACAGATACCCCATGACATCTCTTACCGCGCGCGGCATAAGGGCGCCAATCGAACAAAAAGGGGTAACCTAGCGTGTGGCCGGCTGTACCTAAAGATGATTTGTTTATGTTCATGAGTAAATAGCTTGCTTACAGTTTCGATATCGAGTTTGGGGGTCCTTTTTCGAAACAAGGTTAGGAACCACTGCCACAGTTGTGTTTTCCCACTAATAGTTTTGTTTGTATAAGCGATCAAATGTTTGAACTAAAGCCTACAGTGCTAACTACCATTTATTGTTTGCCTTATTTATCACCTGATTTATTAAAGCGGCGTCTGAGAGGTCACTTCACTCATCTAGAAATGAGCCGTTTTCAAAAGCTGATTATAAAATGCTTGATAGATGGCGCAGAAAATACGGCAGTCAAATAACGCTTTTCCCCACAGATTCACAGATTAGAACCTACCTAGAACAAAAAATACACAAACTACACATTTAAAAATCAATGTTCAATCGGTTTTGTGCATTTTTCTTTGCGCGCGGGCTAATTCACTATGCACATGTAAGAAAGTGGTGCAAGTCGGCCCTAGACTTATAAATATTTTTGTTTTAAAACTAAACATAAAAGGAAAAGCTAAAAATCTACTTTTTAAAAAAAATACGATTTCGTTCAGTTCATCATCTTGTTATCACAATAGGTATATTATGTGGTTCTGCATTATTTATTCAATTCCGCGTAACCAAAACATGTTATTCGTGCGGTTAACTTTTAACCAAATTAAGTTCGTAATTACGAATTCTGAAATTATAATTTTATTACACGATACTGTTTAAAATAACTTGATTTTCTAATAATGTTTTTTGCCTTTGGGTTGTTTGACGATTTCTAATGTTTTATTGCTATCTTTATATAGAAACTCTCTCCAATTGTTCGGAATTTTAGGCCGCTGGGTAAATATTACCTATACACAAACTGGGACTTTTTTTTACATGTTAAATAGATAAAAAGTTTATTGTATTACCAAAATACACACACAAAATGAAACAAAACAGAACAAAAGTTGATAAAGTTAAATAATTCAATCAGTTTTTTTTTTTATTTTGGACTTTTTACATATTTAAAATAAGATTTAAATCCGGAATGCCTAAAATTACCGTAAGTTTTTCACTTGAGAGATCCAAACTAAAATAAAATAAATATATTCGAAGTTTAGTTTAGACTAGACTCAGATATTTATAGTTTAGTTTCAGTTGTATTATATGCTCTTTGGTTTCAGGTAGACTGAGATTGGTTAAGGGTGGTATTAATAGTCGTCTAAGATCACCTTCTTGAGCTTGATCTCAAGTAGGTGAACTTAGAAAAGTCAAATGCTAATGTCAAGCCTTGGCTAATGTGAAACTTGAGTAGCTGTCAGCATATTAATAGACACAATCTTGAGATTGACATTGACATTAGCCAAGGCTTGACATTAGCATTTGACTTATCTGAGATCACCTACTTGAGTTCGATCGTGAGTCGACAACTATTAATGCCACCCAGTCTCAGATATATATAATCGAAGTTTAGTTATAAATATTGAAGCTAGAACGCTCTTAGGAATTTAGGATCCATGGCAAACCAATTATTTTGCATCATGTCATTGGAACGGTAGGCCACAGTCTAGGATGGCTCTTACCACGCGCGGCATAAAGGCGCCAATCGAACAAAAACGGGTATCCTGTGTGGCTGACTGTACAAAACCAAACGGGTATCGAACCTGGGACGTATCACCGTTAGCAAGAAAAGCCTTTACGAAGGTCAACCGAGCGTGATCCGCAATCTTGCCTTTAGAAAGCATTTATCAGCATGACTCGGCGAAATATCTAGCATGTACAGTCGGCCACACGCTAGTATACCCCTTTTTCTTCGATTGACGCCCTTATGCCGTGCGCGGTAAGAGCTACCATGGGGTATGTGCCGACTGTACGTTGAAGACTGTGTCTTCTGTACTATTGACAAAAGGATGTTTGTTTGTCTGTTCGTCCGTTTGGCTTCTACAGTGCGTTTAACGAAAGAATTCCCTTGGGTTGAACAAAAATCCCGGAGATCGGTTGGCAGACCACCAGCCAGATGGTCCGACGACATAGCCAAAGTAGCCGGAAAACAGTGGTTGCGCCTGGCGCAGGATCGTGAGAGGTGGCGTGAGCATGAAGAGGCCTTTACTCAGCAGTGGGTGTTAACAGGCTGATGATGATGAACAAAAATAGTCCCTATTACATTGTAATAAGAGTTTCGTCAAGGGAACTCTTTCGACGCACTGTAAGCTGTGGTAAGCTCTTCAGAGTGTACACTTTTGTTGTAAAGTCCCCCGTAACGTAACAGAGTAGAGTGCTAGCGTGTAAGGGTCGACGTGCTGTCGTGTGTACACTATGGTTAAGGTTCAATGCCAGGCTCTGTTCAGGTTGCCGTGGCGGAAAATGCAGAATTTTCAGTTTTTTATTTTATTTTTTTAGCTAAATTGAGTTATTTTTGTTCAGCGATTTTTATTTCACCACCAGAAAACTGTATTATTTTCATTATTCCAAACAATAGAACAACACTAATTCAGCTGATTAATAATTAACAACAATGTCTTGTCTGTCCTAATATTTAGGAACTGCAGCGTCGAGTGGTCTCTTTACCCATCTAGTGTGAGTGAAGGTGCCACTGGACCCTGTATAAATACGTAGATGCAAAGGCCTTAGTTAATATTCAGACATTCGATTATGATTGAACTTTGGTAACTTGAGGAAGTTATCTGTGCAAGCGAAGTCGCGGGCAAAAGCTACTTTAGTAGAAACTTGTTTTAATTTATGAGGATATTTAAAATATTAAGCACAAAATATCTATTTTAAGAGGCTGATTGGTAGTTTATCTTTCCTGTGGACAAGGCCGACTAAGATGGGAGGACGGTTAGGTGCTGGGCAAGCCTACACCTGGGGCCTTAGCCTGTAACACAATGGCGTATCAATGGCGTCCCAGGCAGAAGGACAAAACCGGGATTTTTTCGTTGTTCTCCTACAACCAGCGAACTAATCCTCTAGAATTAGACTCATAATATTCTTTACTCAAAAAAGCTCGTAATGTGGTCATTAATTCGACAACCTTCTTTGAGCAAAGGAGGACTTGCGGGCTACTTAGATTAGGCGCCAGAAAAGTTGTATGAAATTTCATTAATGTCGTGTTTTGCGGCCAGAAAAACTGTATGAAAATCCATTAATGTCGAGTTTTGTTTCAAAAATAGAACTCAAAAGTCAGGCACAAAAAGTATTTATTCAGAATTTGGCTGTTTAGGTGCTGGCAGTCTACAAATTGCATAGAAAAAAAAAAGCGCGGCCATATTGTTTTCGCCGCTTCGCGCGTTGTTCGAAGTGATTTTTTCTGTGCGTGCTGTTTATGTTGTAAATAAAAGTGAACTCTTCAAGCATAATCCTCCGATTCAATGTGTTTAACAACGCCGAACATAAAAAGGAAGCGAAATAAGATATTTAAAGGTACCTATTGCCACCGAAGTCAAAGGAAAACTATAAGTTTATGTACGAAAAGTTTGCGGAATGAAAAATCAACAGAAAGTAAACTAAGACAAAAGGTAAGCTGGTTCTATTTAAATTACTCGCATTGTTTGAGTAAAGCACTATACAAGCCTTGGTCTGCAATGAGTGCGCTTCTGGCCACGCTATGATGGCCTCGAGCTTAGCTTAGCTACGCTCTCAGCCGTCAAGCTTGGTCATCATTGCAGCCCTTGCTGTCCGCGCTATAAAGGCCTCGACCTTCGGTCTCGGCCTTCATTCCAGCTTGTCCATCAAGGGCTGCAATGCTGTCCACGCTGTGAAGGCCTTGAGCTGCGCTACGCTGCGCTCTGTCGGCCATCAAAAGCGTGCCAGAAACGCACCCATTAAAGACCGCGGCAGTAATGTACTATTGCTGCACTACAAAAACATTAAAAGGACCGACACTGGACCGACAGCTTTAATAAATCGTTATTGAAACCGTCAACCGGGAGCCCATTTTGGCACCATTGCGTTACAGGCTAAGGGCCCTGATCGTTCTAGTGTGAGTGAAGATGCCACTAAACTCTGTACATGATTTTTCGGAAAGGTCCTGTGATAGTGCCCACGTCGCTTTGCTCACCAATACAAGCAACAGAAAAGTTCGTTTTTTATAACCTAGAAAGTGTGAATTTTTGGGTTATAAAAAACAAACTTTCAACCATGCTCGGCCAAAAAAAAAATATTTTCTTGATCAACAACCTAGAAGTTCCCACCCAAGTAACATTTTAGGTTGTAGAAAGGTTTTGAACAGGTTCTAGAACCTTTGTATGGAAATCTGCTCGTAAGTCTTATAACTCTCAATAAAGTTATATTAACCTTGTAATTACCTTCTGAGTGCCAAAAGGGCCCCGGTTTTAGAACCTTTCTGAGAGCTACAGCACAACCTATAGCTCAAATCCAGAACCTTTCCAATACTTGCATAGAACCTAAATATAACCTTCACAACCTTAATTTAACGTTATTATAACCTTGCAAGACAACTTATAAGTTCTAAATTAGTCTTGGATGTAACTGTATGACAACTTAGAACCTTTTTGATGGATATGAATAAATACCTTTCCAGGACTTACAAGTTTTAAATAGCTTCTGTTTAAGATTTTTTACACAGATTCAAATACTTATTTACAATGGCGTCATTCCTTTTTCGTTCGGCCATCTTTCAAAATGGCTAGATAAGCAAAGTGTTTATAAAAATAATAAGTAGCTTGGTAAAGTCAGGAAATAATCAAAATATAGTGCGATTGGCACTTCATCGTGAAACTTTACGATAATAGTGCTGTATACAAGACGGGCCTTTCATAAGTTAAACATTTCGGATATTTTTTAATAAAATAAAATAAAATAAATTGGTGATCGGTGGAAAGTCACATCAGAAATCAAACTACTATTCATATGAAAAATATATATTATAAATCGTGTAGCACATGGTATTTGATTACGCTTTATTTAATTAAAATATTGGTTTTGTTTCGTTTTTTTTTTTCATTTTTTAATATTAAATATGGCTGACGTTAGGAAATTACTTGAAAGTATTATGTTTTTCCTTTTCAGAACTGTAACAGCTAAGAGCTCTTAAGATTTTCCAAAATAAGAGCTGAAGGTAATCTCGCGGAGCTACCTCAAACGACAAGGCTGTTTTCAACGCTTCAAGGTTATTACCAGGAGTTGTCCAAGACTTACCAGTTGCGAAAACCACCACTGAGCTAAATTTGTTGCTTTTAAGTTTTGGTTGTAGGGGGACATGCGTTTGACCTTCGTTCAACAAACAGCTACAGGCTGCTCTAAGGGTGGTCATGAACTGAGATCAAAATTGAACTCTGTTTAAACTTACTATAAAGTGAGATCAATTTTGAACTAACTTTAAACTGA
Organism: Zelleria hepariella; assembly: GCA_949319315.1. Taxonomy (NCBI): domain Eukaryota; kingdom Metazoa; phylum Arthropoda; class Insecta; order Lepidoptera; family Yponomeutidae; genus Zelleria; species Zelleria hepariella. Next base: position 1,969,640 of record OX439384.1, on the reverse strand, counting down.
GTTCAAAATTGATCTCTGTTTATATTTAGTTTAGTGAGATCAATTTTGAAGTTACTTTAACCAACTGGTATTACTGAGTTCAAAATTGATATTATTATTATTCGAATCGAATCGAATCAAATCGAATCGAATCGAATCGAATCGAATCGAATCGAAACGAAACGAAACAAAACGAGTCGAATCGAATCGAATCTAATCGAATCGAATCGAATCGAAACGAAACGAATCGAATCGAATCGAATCGGCTATTGCTAGATTCATAGTACACACGACAACACGTCAGTTGTTGTAAAATCGCCCGTAACGTAACCGAGCAAAGTGCTAGCGTGTAAGGGTCGACGTGCTGTCGTGTGTACTGATTCAAGTATCAAAACTTTAACTGCCTATATCTCCTAAACGGCTAATGCTAGACCCATGTTTATGGTACTCAAAAAAAGGGTTCAACGAGCTCTACCTGATGAACGCAACAAAAATAATAAAAAGATGTATCAAAACTTTAACTGCCCATATCTCCTAAACGGCTAACGCTAGACCCATGTTCATAGTACTCTAAAAAAGGGGCTCGACGAGCTCTACCTGATGAAAGAAACAAAAATAACTAGTAGTTCGCCCCGAACTGTGAACTCGCGACCCCATATAAACTTAACAACCCTCGGCATCCCCTCGACCGATTTGGCTCATGTTCGAACTTAAAAATTCTTTTAATTTCATTTACCCGCCTACCAAATTTCATAATGATCCGACCGAATTTACTCAAGTTATCGTCGAACGAACATACATACAAACATACATACATACATACAAACATGCAAACGCCGGATTGTTCCAGTAGACTCGGAGAACTTCGCTCGCTTCGCTCGCTCGTTCAATAAAAAAGAAGTATCAAAACTTTAACTGCCCATATTTGAACGAGCGAGCGAAGTTCTCCGAGTCTACTGGAACAATCCGGCGTTTGTATGTATGTATGTATGAATGTTCGTTCGACGATAACTTGAGTAAATGTAGTCGGATGGTCATGAAATTTGGTAGGCGGGTAAATGAGGCAAATCGGTCGAGGGGTTACTGAGATAGAGGGTCGCGAGTTCAAAGTTCGGGGCGAACCACTAGTATCTCCTAAACGGCCAATGCTAGACCCAAATTAGTAATTTAATTTAAATTGATTCGATTCGAGTCGCATAGAATCGAATTAAATCAATATCAAATCAAATCAAATCCAATTCAATCGATGTATGTATGTATGTTTGAATGTTCGTTCGACGATAACTTGAGTAAATTTAGTCGGATCGTCAGGTGGGCAGGTAAATAAGGTAAAGAGAATTTTTAAGTTCAAACATGAGCCAAATCGAGGTCGAGGGGTTGCTGAGATATGGGGTCGCGAGTTCAAAGTTCGGGGCGAACCACTAGTTAATAACATTTTATTATTTTTGTTGCTTTCATCAGGTAGAGCTCGTCGAACCCTTTTTTTGAGTACCATAAAAATGGGTCTAGCATTAGCCGTTTAGGAGATATGGGTAGTTAAAGTTTTGATACTTCTTTTTTATTTTTATTTTTTTCTTTTATCAGGTAGAGCTCGTCATGCCCTTTTTTCAGAGTACCATAAACATGGGTCTAGCATTAGCCGTTTAGGAGTTATAGGCAGTTAAAGTTTTGATACTTATTTTTTATAAATTTTTAATAAATTTTTATTATTTTTGTTGCTTTCATCAGATAAAGCTCGTCAAGTCCTTTTTTTAGAGTACCATAAACATGGGTCTAGCATTAGCCGTTTCGGAGATATGAGCAGTTAAAATTTTGATACTTGAATCAGTATGAATCTAGCAATATCTGATTCGATTCGATTCTATCAGTTTCGATTCGATTCGATTCGATTCGATTACATTCGATTCGATTACATTCGATTCGATTCGATTCGATTAGATTCCGTTGGATTCGATTCGATTCGAATAATAATAATATCAATTTAGAACTCAGTTTAAAGTAAGTTCAAAATTGATCTCACTTAACTAAGTTTAAACATAGATCAATTCTAGGGTCGGCGGACATAACCACATAAGTCCTATAGAAATTGTATAGGACTTATGTGGTTAAGTCTGCCGACCCTAGAATTTTGAACTCAGTTTAAAGTAAGTTCAAAATTGATCTCACTTAACTAAGTTTAAACATAGATCAATTCTAGGGTCGGCGGACATAACCACATAAGTCCTATAGAAATTGTATAGGACTTATGTGGTTAAGTCTGCCGACCCTAGAATTTTGAACTCAGTTTAAAGTAAGTTCAAAATTGAGCTCACTTTAAACTAAGTTTAAACTGAGTTCAATTTGGATCTCAGTTTAAGTATCGTTCATGAATACCACCCTAATGCCCGTTTTCACCAACGACCCCTAATTTTAAAAGGCCTTTTAACGAAAGTTATTTGCACCTCTGCAAGTCTATGGGGCATTGATGAAGGATCATACACACTCAACATATAACGCTTGTGAGTGGAATTCGTATGGTCCTTCATCCATGATCCCTAGACTTGCAGAGGCGCAGATAATTTTCGTTAAAAGGTCTTTTAAAATTAGGGGTGGTTGGTGAAAACGGGCATAAGGCCCGGTTTCTGAATTGAGAATTTCACTAACCAAATGCTTAAGTATCGTTCTGTCACATTCTCTTGTGTGACATCTGCAGTGACAGAACGATACCTAAGCATTTGGTTAGTGAAATTCTCAATTCAGAAACCGGGCCTAAGGGTGGTATTCTAAAAGTATAAAAACATGTTTGTGGTATATGGTCCTCCCTTATTTTTCATTATTATTATTTTGTTGTCGTATCCTCCATTATTACACATACATTCTGTAAAAATTGGTATTTGTATTTTTTTTAGTGTGAAAAATGTTTTAATACTTTCCAAAAAAACCTTCACCAAAACATCTATTTCATTAAAAAAAATACATATTAATTTAATGTGTACTTATTATCTTGAATACCCAGCTTTCCATTAGTGTCACTAAATGAAAAAAAATGGCTTCATCGATTGAAAGGAACAGCTGAAAATTACAAAAAAATAAATAGCGAAATCGAACTGATACGAAGTTTACAGAGAACAGAAGTTTACAACTAGTAAATAATAAAAATAATAAAACTTACCGTTGTATTAATCATTCATAACATTTTTACGCACTTTACGCTTAAAATTTCCACTCCTTTTTTTGTATCACCCTGTGTCGGTTCATTTTTCAAGACGCGTAATGCTTACAATGTATACCTATTCTTTGAAGTCGCGGAGACAACTGTCGGGTTTTGAGGATGCCTCTCAAGCTTTAAAATATTCCTGTAGGAATTGAATCATGCCTTCAGCGCAAAACAACAGCTTATTGGTTTTGTTTTTCACCACACAGTCCTAATTTGTTTGCCTAGACAACTCTGATCTAACCTCAAAGTTGTAGGTGGGTTTTAGAAACTACTTATAAGCAATTTCAACTTTTCAAAACCTTATGGTAATATCAAGGTTAAAAATTTAACCTTTAGATCACACATAAGTTAAATGACAGCCTTTCCAGAACCTTATCAGTAGCTTACGACAACTATAAGATCCTGAGGCTGTAAGCTCTTGAAACACAAGTCATAATAACGTTAACGTTAACTCTTGTCAGCAACTTCAAGGTTTTAACAATAAACTATTAGTTTTAGGACTTAGTAATCATTCTCAAATACTAAATTTAACCAACTAGCAAATCATTAACCTTTGTACAACCCTTCTAAAACCTAAAGGCAATTTTTACAACCTAGGCCCAAATGAAATGTTACTTGGGCAGCCTTGTACGACAAAAAAAATATACTGAACCCATACATTTACACTTTCAAAGTCGAAAAAATATAACTTTCAACCGGGAACGGACCAAAAAAAATTTTTTTCCAGACTCAGCGAAGTTTACTCTATCAGCCTACTAACTCCCAGCCTTGTACGAAAAAATATCTCGATTGGTCACCAGCTCTCAACCTATGAGTGCGAAATCTCGAAACAAATACTTATCAGCTGTTACATACTTAAAATTCGATACCTACTGCACCAAAATGTTCTCCAAATGCCCAAATGTTCAAACCAAATAATAATAATAATAAGTTTATTTCTTCAAAATTTCGAAACTCAACATTACATGGTCACATAGTAAAGGTAGCTTATTGGTGAGTTAAGCGACCCCTTTCAGTGTCGCAGGACCTTTCTAACACACCATGTATAAATAATTCTGTCCTATAGGCCAACACTACGAAGTAGGTACAATCGATAGTAAAATCGATGACTCACGTAAAAATAACCAGTGGATCTATTAATTAATTAAGTAAGTAGTTTACTGGCCTCTATTCGACGTAAAAAGTGACTAATGAAAGACTACACTTACTTAAATAAATTCCATAAATTATGGGACAGATTTTCCGTAATACGAGTCCGTGACAAAGGCGATATTAGGTATGTACACGCGACAGCACGTCAGACTGTACACTTTTGCTATAAAGTCGCCCCTAACGTAACCTCCCATACAACAATAGTTATTTGTTATGCAAGAATGCAAAATTATTGTTTGCGGCGAGTGCTTGTATTGAAAACCGAGCTGGCGAAGGTTTCTAAAATTGAGCCACGAGCGTAGCGAGTGGTTCAAAAAAAGAAACCTGAGCGTAGCGAGGTATTCAGAAGCACGAGACGCAAATAATATTGCATTCGTGCGAAACACAAAACTTTTCATCTCACAGAAGCGAGGAAATGACTTTGTTAGCCAAGCGGGACAAACTCTATAGACAACTACTTACAGGCAAAACAGGTGAGTCAAATAAGTTCCTTTTAAAAGCATATTTTACTGTAGTTACGGCTGCCGCACTAAAGTTTTGAGCTTCGTTGGTATTAAAACCATTCGTTTTATTAATAATTTCCTGAAGTTTATTTATCCAGACACAAAAATAATGTAAATAAAAGAATGTTTTTTTTTCCGGGTGCATTCTGAACTTTTACCATATAAATTAAACATTTCTAGGAGATAAAAAATGAAATTAGTAATATCGTTTGAAAAAATGTATTTAACAAACCAAAACATAATTATCTATTTGATAAAACAGAAGCGCAGCATTTTTTTTTATTTACTGGTATTTAAAAATAAATATGTGTACAAAATATTGAAAAGACTATAAGAAGAAACCGCGTTTCTGAATGTTCCATTCCGTGACTTTACCTTTTTAAAAGATGCTTATGCACCATTTACATTCACAGTTTTGTATAGAGAATGGGCACGAACAATCGCTTTCGCTGAAATACGCGTTTAAACGAACTATGAATGAGGTTTTATTTTCCATCGGGATCTGGCATCTACTTAAACGGCCAGTGTTTTTTTCTTTTTCAAAACCATAGGGCGCGGGAAAGACTGTCCCGGCGTCGCGTTCAAATTTCGAAGCGCACAAAAGTTCAGATAGTTTAAATCCGGCCTTTACACGATCGTAAGTTACTAGTAACAGCAAACTTTCCGAGCGTGGGAGATGAAAACGTATTTTTTTTGCCGTTTTTATAGGTAATGGTACGAACCCATAGTGCGCGAGTCCGACACGCACTTGGCCGGTTTTTTTATCATCACCATAAAGATTTACCGTATCGATTCTCCTCTTTCTGTCAGCCACAGCCTCAATACAACGTGTTACAAAAGATCCTAACTCTTTTCGCAGGGTGTAACCTACTAGTCAATAGAAAGACATTAACTAATTAGTGTAAAAAAAGTTGAAAATTTATTTTTTTATTTAATAACCTCAATATAAAAAAAAACTAAATATTTTTGTTTTTGTATTTACTTACTTCAAATTCAAACACAGTGTATGCGTAGGTGCATTTTCAGTTTTAAGTTTATACAAGTTGTGAAAATCGATGAAAACCATATTTTTAAATTACATGTACCTACCTGTCTCGCCACAGCGCTTACATTTTCAAAGAAACGTCAAAAATTTTGGTATAAAAATTTGAATAAAAAAAAGGGATGAACAAAATAGATATCACTGTGGGACATTATACAGGCTACATAAAAAAAAAACACCGGGTGCTATTACCCAGTAAAAAGAGTTAGGACCTTTTGTAACACCTTGTATATTTATGTAAATAACGCCTCGATTCACGAGTTCTAATTAGATACAATCAAAGTCAGCGTACCTAAGTGAGTAGCGTTAGCAAGAAAATACGGTCATAGTTCAAGACCGACAGTTATTAAAACCAACAAGGAAATTGGAGTAAACATTGTGATTATTTAATTTGTTCTTGTATAATAAAGATGATGATTTGTCTCGTGCGATGAAAATCTGTACAGGAAAATGTGTTTCACACTTGCCGTGCGCTTATTGATGTTCCGTTCCCGGGAACAATGCCAATCGCTGGAAACATTGCCGGAAACATTGCCGGCAATGTTCCTCCAACTGGGAATTTTGCGGGAACTTTGCTCTAAGCTTTAGATATTTCAATATGACGTGTTTACTGAATTGTACATGGTTTTGGATTCTCTACAAGGTGTTACAAAAGATCCTAACTCTTTTTACAGGGTAATAGCACCCGGTGACAGGGATCACCACCTAAATATATTTTTTTTTGCTCTGACTAACGAACGTGATACTATAAAAATTAGAAATAATTAATTATTTAAAAAAAACTGGGAATTTATGGAAACATTGGGAATTTTTCGGAAACTTTCCGAGAATATTTGCAGTAGAAACATCGTCGGTAGTGGGAACGTTTCCGAACGTACATCACTAAGTGCGCTACGGCTATTGTAAGTTATGCAACTTTAAGGCCTTTGGCCCCAATTAGTTACATCCTATACTGTAACACTAACTAGAAGGTTTTTTTTAAATTTTTTTTTTAGGATTTTGAGCCATTTTTTATGCAACTTGTTTAAAAAGGTCCTCCTAACTCTTTTTGCAAGGTTTAACGTACTGATCAACAGAATAACATTTCTGTGAAAAAAAAGTTGAATAAAAAAATCAACGGATATATATTTTTATTAAACGGTTTTATTTAGCTCACCCCGTTTGTTTTATTTATTCTTTATTCTTTCTTGGGTCAAATTTAGTAATTCAAATTTCACCCTCTTCCTGTCAACCGATTAATCTGAAATTTTGTATACACTTTGGATTTTGGTGACAATACAATTATGTTTATTCATTATCATTATAAATTCAAGATGGCCGCCGCTACAAAATGGCGGATAATTTATGTTTTATTAATCCCATCAATATGGGTATCAAATAAAAGGGCTCAACAAGCAGAATACAATATACTATAAAAAATTGAAATCCAAGATGGCGGCCGCTACAAAATGGCGGATAACGTAGGTTTTATCAATCCCATCAATATGGGTATCAAATGAAAGGGCTCAACAAGCAGAATACAATATACTATAAAAAATTGAAATACAAGATGGCGGCCGCTACAAAATGGCGGATAACGTAGGTTTTATCGATCCCATCAATATGGGTATCAAATGAAAGTGCTCAACCAGTATAATACAATGTACTATATGAATTAAACAGAATGCGAAATAAAAACTAAAAACTAGAAAATAAAAATAGGTAAAAAAACTTTTTAAGTTAAACGGTTTTATGTTAAACATACATTGCAATGTTTAAGATAAATGTACTAAAAACCAAAAAATAATAAAATAGATACAGTCGTGGGAATTATAAACATATGCATAGACTAGACTAAAATAAAACCGTGGGGCACGTCAACTGCCTAATTATAGTGTAACATTACAAAACAAACATTTTAATCAACGATTGTAGACAATTGACGTGCCCCACGGTTTTATTTTAGTCTAGTCTATGCATATGTTTATAATTCCCACGACTGTATCTATTTTATTATTTTTTGGTTTTTAGTACATTTATCTTAAACATTGCAATGTATGTTTAACATAAAACCGTTTAACTTAAAAAGTTTTTTTACCTATTTTTTTACATTATGATTAAAATGAAATAAAAAAAAAATGAAATAAAATTTATTGCACAACCAGTGTCACAAATATTAAATCCCTGGTTCCTGAAGAAGGGTAACCTGTGTTTCAGGAACCAGTGCCTTCCTTAAAATACACGAGGTAGGTAGTACAATAATTACTGACGTAATAATTAAGATAAAAAAACAAAGTTAAAAAAGTTAAATGAAAATTATAAAAAACCACATTAGAATTAAAGGTAAAGTGTTTGACGATTCTATTAAATGTAGGTATGAGCTATGCGCCAATTTTTTTTTTCTTTCCAAAGACATAATATGACATAATATATCTTTTAGGTTTATGAAATAAGTAAGAATGAGATATTATCTCATTCTTAGGTGGCGACAAAAATGGAGCGAAAAAAATATCAGCTGTTTCATACATTTGGCGCAGTACTGAGTCGACCTTTTGTATGGAATAGCTGATATTTTTTTCACTCCATATTTTTTGGCTACCTAGTACCTACAAGTTGTTTGTATTGATCAGTAGATAGCCTACTTAAAGTTTCGCTATCGACTTAAAGCGCACCCTGTAGATGGTCTTTTTTAAAATATTTTTTAGGATTTTGAGTAATTTTTCATGTAACTTGTTTAAAAAGGTCCTAACTCTTTTTGCAAGGTGTAACGTACTGGTCAACAGAATAACATTTCTGTAAAAAAATCAACGGATATATATTTTTTACATTATGATTCTATCAAATATAGGTATGAGCTATGCTGGCCAGTGTTTTTTATTTCTTTCCAAAGACATATCTCATTTTTACTTATATTATTATTGAACGAGCGAGCGAAGCGAGCGAAGTTCTCCGAGTCTACTTGAACAATCCGGCGTTTGTATGTATGTATGTATGTATGTTTGTATGTTTGTATGTTTGTATGTTTGTATGTTTGTATGTTTGTATGTATGAATGTTCGTTCGACGATAACTTGAGTAAATTAAGTCGGATCGTCATGAAATTTGGTAGGCGGGTAAATGAGGCAAAGAGAATTTTTAAGTTCGAACATGAGCCAAATCGGTCGAGGGGTTGCTGAGATATGGGGTCGCGAGTTCATAGTTCGGGGCGAACCACTAGTTTATTTACTTATCATTACTTATTGAACTTTTGACTCGGCAGTTAGTAGAAAATCATTTAATCGTATTAATTGCTATCCGTACCTACCTACTCGGGCAAGAAAAGAGGTGCACAAAGTAAGGTAAGCAGGTTCTTGAATGAACGGTAAATAACTGATAGATTTACATGGATAGTTAGTTGTAAATCTGTTTAGTTGTCTTCTTTGTTTTTTTTTAAACTGAAAATAAGGGTTTTCCTTGCAAGTTTTAAAGCATAAGTTTATTAAATAATACTTTCGCAATTAAGGGTGGTATTAATAGTCGTCTCAGATCACCTACTTGATATCGATCTCAAGTTGGTGAACTCAGAAAAGTCAAAGGCTAATGTCCAGCCTTGGCTAATGTCAAACTTGAGTAGTTGTCAGCATATTGATAGACACTATCCTATCTTGAGATTGACATTAGCCAAGGCTTGACATTAGCATTTGACTTTTCTGAGATCACCTACTTGAGCTGACGACTATTAATGCCACCCAGAAAGAAGATTCAGAAGTCCTAGCTACAATAGCTAAGGTTGTATGTGTGATTGGAGTCTGTGACGACTGTGAAGTCATTTTACTACTTATCGATTACTATCGTTCCCAAATGCAGAAAAAATGCCACTACCTCAAAATTTTCATTCATGTATCAGGTTGTATTTATTGCGAAATATAGGAAGGTCAGACGTGACCTTCAAACGACAAACTATTATAGTTTCCATTTTTATTAACCGGCTGTGTATTAAAAAATATATTTTCGGGAGTATGTATGTATGTATTTATGCCATTATATGCATGTTTTAAGTCTTCGTAAACAACTGAATGTTTTTTTGTTATTTGGGTGACGAATAAAAAGTAAAAAGTTATTTTTTTTTTTACAAATTAATCACAGAAAAGTATTTACAGGCCAACCGCTGAAACCTGTGAAATGTTTATGTGCGGTATGGATGATTTACACAGCGTCCAGTGGCACCCTCACTCACACTAGATGGGCAAAGAGACTCATTGTAATACGTAGTAAAATTCTCTATTCAGAAACCGGCGGTAACGGTATTTATTTTTATTTTGCAGTCGGTATATTGGTTTTTAAACATTATTTCTCGAGTTCTCGATTGTTCCATAGCTATTGCTTCGCGTCCTAACCGGTATTACGAAAATTATTTTAAAATTTCCTTTTGCATTATAAAATCTGCCTATGTATTATAAAATACACGGTTTCGTCAAACGTACGGACTGTGCAATAATCGTTCGTTGCTAAACCTGCCTCTTCTATAAATAAACTACACATTTTATTCACTAACTACACCGACTTAACTAAACACATATAAAAATTGACTGAAACATTATATTAGTTGACATTTAATTTTAGGAAAATTAAAATATTTCGTCTAATAATACAAATACGCATTTAAAGCTGTCTAGGAAGGATAAGTATTTAGCTGTCACTCACAGCTGAGTTCATCGTGTCAGATTTTCATGAAAAAATATTATTAAAAAATATATTTAAAAAAAAACCTCACCGACACGTACATTTTTATTCCACCACTACTTTTTTAACCCCCGTCCCAAAAGAGGGGTGTTATAAGTTTGACCCCTATGTTTGTGTGTGTGTCTGCCTGTGGCACCGCGTAGGTATAGCTCTTAAACGGATGAACCGATTAGATGAGTTTTTTTTTTAAATTTGTAACCAGATTTTCTAGCGACTCTTTTTAGATATTATGTTTTATCAATATGAGATACCTACTCAATATGCTAATTTGAAGCTAAAATGTCGGGAAATTAGATTTTTTAAATTTAGTAGTTATTGTATTTAAAGGTAATTCTTTAGCGCCAGGGGAAGGGCACCAACTAGATAGTCTGATGCGATAAGGGCAGCGGCTGGAGGAAGCATTCACCGGGCAGTTCATATGACGGAAGACCGCTCCCAATGGAAGCGAGTACGACATGGTTGCGATCCTCAGCCATGAAGAATCGATTAGGAAGAAGAAGGTAATTTCTTTTAAAAGCTATAAGTAGGTGTCTAGGCACGTGCGTTCTTAGGTATAACAAAGGCTGTATCGATAACAGAACACTGTTTTATTATCTCTGACTGTGATTAATATCTTTACATCTAAATATCTGTTTTAATCGAGATGTTACTAAATAATATCATCTGCAGTCAGTAATGTAACGACTGATAAGTAAAAACAATGACACAATTTTCACTTGGGAAACTGCAAGAATGGACATTTTCACAAATCGCTGACATCTAATGGTGGAATTAACCCCTCCGGTCCGTAAGGACCGAATCTCAAAACGCCCTGATTTCAGTGTGCCTAAATTTCAATTTGCCTTTGTCCCATAATGCCTGAAATCCGTAATGACTTCATTTCATTTGTCTACATCTCAATTTGCCTTAGTCCCAAAATGACTGGAATTCTAACCGCTCGGTTAGTACCTATACTTCTTTTTCCAATACCCTCAGGGCGCCTATGAGCCGAAGTAATACCAATCAATTCAATAGTCGTCTGAGACACTTACTTGAGCTCGATCTCAAGTAGGTGAACTCAGAAGAGTCAAATGCTAATGTCAAGCCTTGGCTAATAGGCTAGACTAGGTTTTGTATACGTTTGCCGTAGAGATACTGTAACCTAGTCTTCGGCCGTATTAAACAGCAGGTAAAAAAAAACTTGTATTTTTATCGAGCCCAACAGGTCATGGTTTTAGTGTCAAATTAGTGAGAAGAGAATGCCTGAGTCTGAGTCACACGTGTTGCAGTTTAGAAGATTAGCACTTTTAGGGTGGTATTAATAGTCGTCTGAGTTCACCTACTTGAGATCGATCTCAAGGAGGTAAATGTCAAGCCTTGGGTAATGTCAAACTTGAGTAGCTGTTTGCTTATTAATAGACACGATCTTGAGATTGACATTGACATTAGCCGACTTACTTGAGTGAGTCGACTTACTTGAGTCGACGCCATATTAATAGAGCCGACTTGAGCTCGGAATTGAGTGAGTCATTCATCTTTTGACAGTCCGTGACGTCTCAATTTCAATACAACGTGGTTTAGAGTACTAGGCATGCATAAAATGTTAAGAAGCTGTAAGATCACTTACTTGAGACCGGAGTCGCTGGCATATTAATAGACACAATCTTACGTGAGTTCACCTACTTGAGACCAGACTTACGACTGTCATTTCCAAGTGCAGGCGATAGCCGACTCAAGTTCGTGTTTTTCATTATTCGACTACGCAAAGCAAGAAGGGGAGTTATTTTCTTTGATAATTAATATACAAAAATGATGTTTAGTCAGCGCGCATCCAAAGCGAACCTACCGCAAGAAGTTGCAGCTTAACAATATACTTAGGACCATCGTCGACATCGGAAGTTACGTGGAAAGGGACCTTGTGGTGTGAAATAATTTGTCGTCGTCATTCGACCGGCACCTCTACCACATCGCTATGACTAGCCAGAAATGTGTTTCTACCAGCCCGAGTTCTTCGAGCTGCAAAACTCCAGCAGTTCAGAGCCCCACATTCATATTACCAAGCAAGAACTCCGAAGAGCTGAGGTTTAAAAAAATAAGCTGGTACTAAGTTTGAGTTTAGTTTGGGATATAGCCTCAGACGCTCCGGTTTCCCCACGGTGTTTTCCTTCACAGTCAGGGAGTGGTATGTATGCGACTTTGAAATAAATTAATGTCATGGGTAGGGTACATGCCCTCATCGGGACTCGAACCAGGATCCCTCGATTCCGAGTCCATTGTTCTACCCATTATGCCACCACCGCGTCACCATCTAAAACTCAAATACTACCTATAAAGGCATGGTAGAATCAGAAGCTACGAGCTTGTACTTGGCCAAATACAGAAGTGTTGTCAAAATTAAGTTTTAATTTCAAAGAAAAACTACTATTTGCAGGCTCCCATAATCTTGTAAGAAACTACACCACACACTAATAAAAAGGCAGAAAGTATACAGGGCGTCCCACGGCTATGCCACATGGAGGGAAAGTACCTTGAATATTGTAGTTGGAACATTTTACTGAAAGAAGACATTATTTTAATTTAAAAAACAATTTAAACTACATTCATAGATATTGAAATAATTACATGGTTGAACCGGGAATCGAACCCGTTACATGAGAAAAATTATTACCCTGTAGTTTTATCATACCGATCAAAAGGCTTCATCATAAGGATTATTTTTTGCTAAATAACATAGTGTCAGAAATAAAAGGAAGACCATGAATTTTAACATTTTTGATACAACATTAATCAATTTATCAATGAAAATCACAGTAACAAAAGATTAAAAGTATGAAAATGAAACACATTTTTGAATTATTTCTTTCTAATCAGCCAGCCGCATTGCGATGGACAAAATTTTACGCGCCTTTCGGCTCAGGATACGGCTCGATTTGTTGCATACTACCAGGTAAATGTTAAAATTCATGGTCTTCCTTTTATTTCTGACACTATGTTATTTGGCAAAAAATAATCTTTATTATGAAGCCTTTCGATCGGTATGATAAAACTACAGGGTAATATTTTTTCTCGTGTAACGGGTTCGATTCCCGGTTCAACCATGTAATTATTTCAATATCTGTGAATGCAGTTTAAATTGTTTTTTAAATTAAAATAATGTCTTCTTTCAGTAAAATGTTCCTTCTACAATATTTAAGGTACTTTCCCTCCATGTGGCATAGCCGTGGGACGCCCTGTATTTTAACTCTTTCCTTACTGAAAATCCGAGCACTATTGCGTATCACGAAAGAGTTCCCTTGACGAAACTCTTATTACGATGTAATAGGGACTATTTTTGTACAATCCAAGGGAATTATTTCGTGAAACGCACGTACACACGACAACACGTCGACCTTTACACGCTAGTACTCTACTCGGTTACGTTACGGGCGACTTTACAACAAAAGTGTACACTTTGACGAGCTGTCGTGTGTACAATAGAATTTGAGTGCTGTAACGTGAATGACGTCATGTCAATGGTCTGAAGGTATTAGGCGTGCATAAACATCCGGAATCTCTTATATGGCGATTGGTGACAGAAAGATTCATGTAGTATGATACATATCATGTAGATGGCAGCACAACATACAATTCAAACCTCTTTACTCGTACCTAGTTTTTTTAAGACAATTTGCCGGCCTTCAAAGCCCAGTTGGACCATAGAGGTTACTAGGCATGCATAAAATATAAAGCGGATATAGTAGGGAAAACTTGAGGGTGTGGTATCATTCATACGAGTAGTAGGTATTCAGTAAATTAAGTTGATACTTGAAGATAAATCTGAATAGGGAAGACCTTCATTAATGTTACATAATTATCTATTTTTTTTCTAATTGGAAAATAAACAAGCCTGGGAGAGTTGTAACATATTTATTAATACAATATTGTTTCCTAATCATCATCTAAAATTTCTACACCTGACATGAATTTGCGCTGAGTCGAGTATTCTTCCCCTCATTTTTGTGTTCATTCTCCACACATTATTCCAGGTTTCGAGACCAAAGCTGGTGTTTTAAAATTGCCTTGGTTTTTATCCATCCTATCATAACGCCCTAACTTCGTCGATTATGCGTCGGACAGTAGGTACTTTCTGATTTTCCTGTAATCAAAATAAAACATTAATGTAGTAGAATGATGTGCGCAACGATCAAACGTTAGGTTTGCAGTCGCTTTATAATTTATTATAAATTCGCTTGGCAAATTACTACTTTCTCTACGTAAACATAACCTCTAAAGTTATATTAAATGCGCAAAAAACGTTGATGATGGGGTATTTTAAAGACCTAACTGACGATATCTGTAACTTGTATCGTGAACTAGACGATATCTGTAACTTATATCGTGAACTATGTATATTTTATACAATAATCGTGAATAAATACCTGTCTTGTCAGCAACTCGTTTGTAGAGGTCATCCAACTGGGTCCGCTAGGTACTGAAGCTCGAAAAACGGAAGCTCGAATGAACTGAAGCTCTCTGTTGGAAGTTTCCGGCATGATATTTTTCGGCCAAAATATTGAAAATAACCTCTCTGGCGCCACTTATTATCCATAACCGACTAAAACGTTCAATATACTGAAACTCACAAGAATTTACGAGACATTTTTATAATAATTATTTTCGTAGTTTGACTGATGTTTGACAGTAGAAAGTTTTTTCTTTTATTCGACAGTTCTGAAAACCGTGAAAAAAGTTGTTCACCTTACGAACCTCTTTGAACGTCAAACTGAGGTTGTGGCTAGCCTCTTTCTAATGTATGGTAGCCTAGTACATTCTTTACTCAAGTCGTTGAATTAGTTCATTCTTGACTCAAGTCGAGGACTTGAGATCGGTCTCAAGTAAGCGCTGCTTTATTAATATGCTGAGTTACTCACTCAAGATCATGCTCTCTGTTGCCAAAGTAACGAATAACAATGCTGAATAAAAATGGCTGAAGCGAGTCAGATCTGTTCCTTTTTGTCTAGACCAGGGTGCCGCTACAAAATTGTGTCGTCATATTGAACGAGCGATCGAAGTATGTTTGTATGTTTGTATGTATGAATGATTGTGTCGTCATAAAAATATAAAGGCGGCTTAATGGAATTAAAAGAATTTTAAAATTCTAACATCCAAATCCAAATCGGACGAAGAGTGGATATGGGGTTAGCAAAAAGTTAGTCATCCTGAGTTCACAGTTCGGGGTGAACCACTAGTTATTATAATCGAGTACCTATTTGGAGTAGAGTTCGTGTTATATCTTGTAACATCACTTTTATGTTTGTGGAATCCTGCGGGGGGAGCATGACTTTTATCGAGGCGGATTTATCCAACAAAATGGCGGTTTATCAGCATTTTTGACGTCTATAGTGGGTTATATATCGCTATCGACGCTATTTATCCCACTATAGACGTCAAAAATGCTGATAAACCGCCATTTTGTTGGATAAATCCGCCTCGATAAAAGTCATGCTACGGGGACTGGACTATTATAGAAATGAAAAGTTGACAACTGAATAACACCGGACCATGGACAATTTTATGGACCAAAAGGAGGCCAAACTCAGGTTGTGCCTTTTCGAATAGTCTCTTTATAATGTATGGGCGCCTAGTACTTTTGAGTTGGGTTTAAGCTGTTTGACCACATTTTGAACTTTAAATGGTATCATTCGTTCAAATAGTTCATTCTTTACTCAAATCGAGGACTCAAGTTCGCGCCTAAGATAGGTTTATTAATAAGCCAATGTCTCAAGTCGGTGATTTTTGTTTTCTGAGTTCACCTACTTGAGACCGATCTCAAGTAGGTGATCTCAGAGGACTATTAATACCAGCCTTAGTGTGAAAGTTATTGAAAAGTAGAAAAGATCTAGTAAGATATCATCATCATCAACTATTTCTTTACAATAATACCTAGTTTATTTTTATTTTTTTCATTTTGTAACTTTTAAAAATTGTAAGTACCTACTTAATTGATAAAAAAGTAAGGCATTTATTGGTTCCAGACATTACTGAGATAATGGTTATTTACTTATTCAACCGTAAGTAAAATTTTATTTCGCTTAGTTGACGACATCTGAAAAAACGCATTACAGCATTCTTCCGCGCTGAAGTTCACGTGGAGGAAGTCGCGTGCAAAAGTTATAGTAGTCTCAAAAGTTGACATCTATTAAAGGCACCCAAAAATTGCGGATGTTATCATTAATCAAAAGTTTAAAAAAAAAACTTACATGTGGGTTGCCTGGTCATGTGCCCCTGTCTCCTCCTCTCGAACAATCTGTTGATGATGGCATCCTTCCTGTCATTGAAATCCACATCTTCTGTGAACTTATTGTTCAACCCTTCGCACTCGGCAAAGTTCGCTTCGAACGCCAAAGTGTCCACATTGTTTTTGTTCAAACGGTTCGAAAGATCACGCAGCTCTCGGTCGCCAGGATTCACAGCTGAATACCGCCGGCCTGTCACGCTGTTCCATATTTGAACGAAATCCTTCATTTTTATATTTCAATATCGTTCGAAAATCAAAACTGTTCGTCTGTCACGTGTTTTTCAAATTCCAAGCGATCGATTAAGAGTTTATAATTAGCTTTTAATTGTTTTCGTCACAAATATTGTCTTATATCCGTATGGTTACGTCAATCAATGGGTTTGCTCGTTAAATTGAGGTTTTGTAACACTAAAGCCACATTGAATGTTCGTAATTGTCAGATTTCAATATCAATGCCACGGGAAAGGTAGGTAATGTTTTTTTTCTTTTTGTCGTAAGTACACTTATTAAACTTGACAATGCACTCTTTTGCAAACTAGTGATGAAAGTTTTATGTCAACACTGCAGTTCATTGGTTTGTTTACACAAGCTTGTCAACTCAGCTAGTTTTAAACTCTTCTTACGTGTCGGTAATAATTTCCTACATTGTTTTCAATTTCTAAACATCACTAATCAATAAGTATCCGAGCAACTGGCCACTTCACGCAGAGAAAAAAAGTCCACCACCGGAAAAAAAGAAAACTTCGAAACAAAACGCGCGCGGCAAAAGTGACAGATGTCAAAATAATAAATAATATTTCGACTCTTTTTTCACAATGCACTGAAATTAAATGTCTGTCTGAAACTTTTTCTTCGCTCTCCGTTTTTTTTAATATAAAGAATTAATCTTTATATCAAAGCGGCTGGACATCTAATGAAACGCCGGCGTACAATACGGTCGCTTATATATAAAATTTCGCAAGGCAGCGCACACAACTAGTCTACTTCGCATGTGTGCGTTGAATCGTTCAAACTGGTTAAAACTTTGCTTCGGAATCAATAGGGTTCTAGAATAAGTCGTTGATGTAGACTTCTTGAACTCCTTTGTCATCTACTGTTAAGGTCATCGTTCACCCTGTTTATTAATAATATCTTTGTTGTATTTGTATTTCTTTTCCTTCGGTAACCTAAGTGACAGTACACGCCATTGATAGATCTTATCACGCACTGCAGATGGATGAGTTTTGAACAAAAAGGATACCTGCTGATGTAGCGTACTGTATATTTTCGTTTGTTTAGAAAATTGTAGAATCTCAGCAAAAACAGTTGGCGCAGAATTGAGCAGGGTTCTGTTTGATTTTAAAAAGTTTTTTAATTATATTACGAAAAATGGGTTGAGTGGCGAAAACATTAAAAAAAATTAAAAAACTTGTTAATGGTGGGTAGACAATTTACAAAAAATGACCAATATCTTTAAAAAATACATTTTATTGTTCTTTCTTATAGGAGGAACAGATTCGTAATAGTAGGTTCTGTCTACTTATTAGTTATAGGTACATTTTTTCGCCAAGAATTGTGTATTTTTAAAATTATTTTGACGTATTATTTTGTGGCCCCTATGATATAAAAATAAAAATGTAAGATGTAGTTGTTTATCTTTTGTTTACCTATTCCTTTGTTTATCTTTTACTAACTTTCCATATAATTTTTGACGTTAACTCAGAGTTAACTGGCTAAACCTGGTTGTCGCAAGTGGACCTTACAGTTTCAGTTTCAGTGATTGTAATAATGGTTACATTACAGGGCAGTACAGTAGGTAATGATTTCGAACCATTGAACTTGTAATTTAATCATGGCTGGGTTTTTTTAAAGAAAGTTTGGAATAAGGTTTAAAAAAAAACCGGCAGTACGGTAGCTACTTGTGTATGTATTTGGCGATCGATGCATGCCTTATCGAATAACAATGGTAGGGGAAGTTGTCAAAAAACCCATGGATCTTTAACGTTGAATGACTCATAGAGAAATTTTTATGACCTTTTGTTTCGTCGACTTAATTAGTGTGTTAATAATACAGGGTATCCCAAAAACTTGTGTCAAGCGGAAGTCCAGAGATAGAGCACCCCTAGGGGTACCCGAATCACCCCCATGTATGTTCAGCGCTTTTTGACGTTTAGAAGTTATGAGGCCTTTAAGGTTTTTTTGGGACCATTGCTGTACGTGTAAAAGGCAAGTAGTAGATCATTTGATTTTGGGTAATTTGCAGCATAGAAATACAAATTTTGGTGGCGCTTTTTATTTGTGGGTTTTCGGAGAAAATTATGTTCTTACTGCAGAGCAGCTACCACGAGTGCTTGCTGTCACTGTCACTGAAAGTGATAAGTTGGATAAACAACCTTCTACTTCTACTATAGTATAAGGATACATGACAGACGTCCGGCAGATGTCCGGCTCCGGCACAGCTTTTTCGCACTCGTGGTAGCTACTCAGTACAGTTAAATGTTAATTACTCGACTACATAACTGACACAGTAAGAACATCAACTTAGCTAAACACCATAAATAAAAAGTGCCAGCACTTTTTATTATTTATCTGCCGAAAATTGCCCTTCTATGGGCCCCATTTAATTTAATTTTGACATTTCAATAACTTTCTGTGAGATAATCGTTGGAAAAGGGAAAGTTAACTTGTAATGTTATTTTTTATTACACCCCAAAGAAAGAAAATATTAACAAAAAATCAATTTTCGTGTCTGAGAACCATATTGAACACGGCAGAAAATTATCTACAGTCAGTAAACATTTTTATGTTGAAGCGAAGCAAACTAGGTTCGTCCCGCGGCTCGGACCGTTCTATCACTGGAAGTAATGTAACCATTGTATTGTATTGTAACCCATTCATCGAGTAAAGTTGGTGCCCTTTTGGCAAATAAATATACAGGGTGTTTCATAAAGGTCCCGTGCCACTGAAATGGGTAGGTAGCTAACTCATCAATACAAGCATATTTTACTGTATTGATGAGTTAAGGTTACCTTTGACGCTATTGCGTTGAATTGAAGCCGACAACTGTGAGCCTATCGAGGCACCATTGCGTTACAGAATCAGGCCCCTGGACGGTGATCATTCGGAAAACCAGGGGGTTAATTCTCGGGAATCTCGCATTCGACACTCATATGGAAGGGAAAATCTCGTTTTGCGGCAAATTTCTCATCTCCTATTCTCACGAAGTCATCCTCAACATAAGGCACGAGATTTCTGCGAGAAGATTGCCTTTTTCGCTCGACTTCACTCGAGTGGTCGGGAGCAGTCGAGATCGAAATGACATGAGATTTTTCCTTCGAGATGTGTCGAATGCGAGATTCCCGAGAATTGGCCCCTGTCAGCCCGATGGTCGGACGGCATCGTCATTACGGCAGAGGGTCCATGGATGCGGATGGCGAGATTGGCGAGGGACCATGAGAGGTGGCGCGCGCGAGGGGAAAAATGCCTATGGCCCGGTTTCTGAGTTGAGAATTTTACTAAGCACATACTTACGTATCGCTCTGTCACGCTCTTTTGTGAGAAATCTGCAGAGACAGGACGATACTTACCCATTTGCTTAGCAAGATTCTCAACTCAGAAACCGGGCCTATAATTTTATTACGATGCGCGCGATGAGAATGGGGTGGAACCTTGTCAAAGTCAATCTAAAACATACTTAATTTTACTTTGACAAGGTTGCATCGACGCGAGTTTGCTTACCGCGCGCGTCTCAGTTCCAAAAGGTCGCATCCCATTCTCATCCCGCGCGCATTATACCCAACATTACAGTGGGCAGAGTTGGGCTGATGATGATGGTGATGGTACAGTCGGCCACACGCTAGGATACCCCTTTTTGTTCGATTGGCGCCCTTATGCCGCACGCGGTAAGAGCTGCCATAGGGTATCTGTGACTGTGGCCGACCGTACTAAATTCACAAGCGATTGACAAAAATCGCGCTTCCCACTGTACAAACGGACGGACAAATCTTTCAAATATTAACAATAATTAATGTTGTGTGTTTGTTAGTGCTTATTAAATCAATTATGTCCGGTTGCATGGTCATTTCACACTATTGGTTTAGAGTACCGACTCTGCCGACTATATTTGGTATAATATCTAAACTAATATTATAAAGAGAAAAGTTTGTGAGTATGTATGTATGTACGAGTATGTATGTAGGTCTGTAGGGGGTAATCTCCAAAACTTCTCATCCGATTTTAAAAATTCTTTCACTAATGGGTACAGCTACGTTATCGCTGAGTGCTATAGGCTATTTTTATTGTGATAACGGGAAAAAAAACTAAGTGTGCGCGGACGAAGTCGCGGGCAAAAGCTAGTCGGCTATAATTTTGATTTATGTTATTCGTGTCCACCTCAAAATAAAAAAATTCAACCTTAGTTTATCGCTTTTTTTTCTTGTGCGTGATTTTTTCATAGGTTCTAGAATCTAGGCCTTAGGTCCTAAAAATAGTTAAGCTTAGGGATTCTCACGCTTGACGGTTTGTTCTTAGCAAAAAACGCTCAGTAAACAACAGAATAACAATTTAATAAAGCTGATTTTGTTTTGTGGTCGACAAACCATGGCCACAATCCATGGCACTGCCCAAAAAACTAACTAGTTTCATGACCTGAGCAGCTACCACGAGTGCTTACTGTCACTGTCACTGAAAGTGATAAGTTGGATAAACAACCTTACTACTATTAGTATTAGGATACATGACAGACGTCCGGCAGACGTCCGGCACAGCTTTTTCGAAATCGTGGTAGCTACTCAGAACAATAGCTCAATTTACATAATACACGCTGCTATCGTTGGACCAGTATGTTGCTACGGTGTCGTCCAAAACATGATATTACGATAACCTTTAACTCCAGACTTTGCCCTGACTCTTTTACACGGCTGCCAAATGTCTCTTTTTTTGAAGATGACGAGTTTCCAAAACGGCCTTTATTTTCTACAGGGTGTTAAAAGACCGCCAACAGATCCGAAAGCCACGCATACTGGACACCAAAACAAAGTACTTTTTCGATAATTTATTGCTGAGAAATGATTTTGGTTTTTTAGGTTATAATTTTGAAAAATATTTTATCACGCAATGGACGTGTTTATGTCACTTAAGCTTGAAGTGCCGATGTTTAGAATACATTGCGGGTTGCCATTATAACGTCGTTTTTTGTAAGAAATACCTATTCATAATTTTGATATAGCTTCTTGAGAAGGTATGTTAAAAACTAGATACTGAATGCATTTCTGCAAAAAAAAAGTTTTAGTCCGACTTTGAACTTCATTATCTC